>CM074721.1:495133379-495455879 GCA_037306005.1 Rhinophrynus dorsalis
TCTTCTGATAGGGTCTGGGTCCAGGCTAGTAGTAATATCCCAAGTGTACCCCGGCCTCCTAAAGATCTTCTCTGGCATAGACATTGCCAGTACTACCAGCAGACAGGGATTCTGTGATGTAGGACTATGACACTATGGCCCATATTTATAAAAGCAGACGAGTTATTCTGGAGTTATCCCACTACAACATAGGGGACAAATACAAATTCCTAAATTCCCATGCACTCAAATAGAGCCTTTTAACCCCTTAAATGCTATAGAGGTCTTTAATGCATTGCATCGCAATGCATTGTAGACCTCTCTAACGTTCAAGGGGTTAAAAGCCCATTTTAATTTAACAGGATTTTTTGTCACTTACAGTACAGTTGGTTTACTCCAGAACAACTCCAGTGTGCTTTTATAACTATGGAACCATGTTTGTACACAATGCACATTGCGTGGTGCAATGACCATACAGGGTAATGGGGTTGGGACTAATAAGATACAGGCATAAAGGAACATCTACAGACTGTCCATCCTGTAGAATACACACGGCTCATTGCAAGGAGGGTCAATTATTTTTATTCATTGATTACTAATGAATCATGACTCATGGGAAGTCAGCCAGCCACCACCACCACCGCCAGGCATGGCCTGTTGTCAGTTGTCTGCTTTGCAGTGAATTGGAGACCTCTAGCAATAAAAGAGTTAAAAGCCCCATTTAAAGGGATAGTAATGTCTGCAATAAATGAGATCACCGAGTCTTCTCTATTATAAATCTAACATATTGAGCTATGTTTAACAACTTGCTTTAATGTAGTTCAAAACATATTAAATGTAGAAAGATCCCCCTCCGTCCCCTTCTGGCCTCCTCCCACTGAATCTGCAATCTGGTCCCGGGACCGCATAGATTCGGCAAGGGACAAAATTCATTCAGTATAAGGAAAAACCTGCCACACTTGAAGAAGGAGGGCAGGATTTTCCTTTGCTTACTGAAATTTGTCCTTCACCGCTCTCCATGCAGGCCTGCATGAGATGCTCAGTGACAAGGCCAGAAGGGACGAGTGGAGGATCTTTCTACATTTAATATCTTTTGAACTACATCAAAGCAAGTTGTTAAACATAGATCAATGCAGACATTACTATGGCTTTAAACTTATGGCTGTATTCAACAAGCTAGAAAGGGGCAATTTTGGAGCAAAACAGCTGCACCATAGGGGTGAAATGAAAATTAATTATGGTTTAAATAGGGCTTTTATCTACTTGAATGCTGGAGAGGTGAGAAAAGATTTATTTAAATTTTTACTAAGAGAATGCATATATATAATATATCCTTTATTTTAATCTAATATCAGATATGGAATTATAACTATGATATATATATATATATATTTTCGCCAACTATTTACCCTTGTGCGTGAGTGAATGTGTGTGTGTGTGTCCTTCAGTAGTTCATACCTCCCAAGTGTCCCTCTTTCGCACTCTGATGTTCCTGTATTTAGGAGATCAGACTGTGTGGTGTGTATATAAGTGTATCACATTGCTCTACAGCAATAAAACTCACATTATTGTTTGTTTAAACATCAGTATATTGTTTATAAATTAGTGTATGTAAATAAAATACTTTGGTTTTGTTATAAGTCATTTATTAGGTTACACAAGATGGTGTCAATAGGTCATGAAATAGCCTAAAAATTTTCGGTAATGCCCCAACCACCAGCCACACCCCCAGCAACACCCCCTAAAGCACAAGTGTCCTTCTTTGGCAATTTGAAATGTTGGGAGGTATGGTAGTTGTTGGACTACAACTTCCATCATCCTCAGTGAGGATCCTATATAATAATTCGCTAAAACGTGTGTAACACCGCAGTCATGTGCAGTAGAGACTGCTGCGCGTGCTGCAGTCATGCGCAGTAGAGAATGCCCGCGCCACGGCTGATTGCCCTCTACTGCGTATGACTACCCTGCGATCGGCTGGCAGTGGCACTGTGCCCCGTGTAACGGGATCTTCAACTAGTATGTAATATTTCCTGAAGTGGGGGGGGGGGTTTGAGGAAATAAACAGTGCATTCCTCCTCCCATGGGAAGACCCATTGATCCAATCTTTTCCTCGGTATGGCGTGGAGTGAATGAGTGCACTGGAGTGGGTGTATATGTGATTATGTGTGCGTGCTTCATGCTGTTACCTTGAGGGCATTGGAACCACCAAGAAGGAACATCAAAATCTGTACAAAATGCCTCCCAGAGGTCACATTTGTGTTTATTTCATCTGCACAGAATTTCAGTAGAAATGAAATAATAAAGACACAGTTCCATTGAAAATTCAAAAGACAAAACTGGAACTTCCACACATCACTAATCCTCAGCCAGCAGAGGATAATGGGAGATATAGTCCAGCAACTGCTGCAGGGTTACAGTTTTTCTATTCCTGGCCTATATCATTGATGACGTATTACCTGGCTATTAGGCTAAGTGCATGAGAGGACATTGATTTTTTTATTTTATTTTGATGTGGAGTCATTTATATGAACTCAGACCACCTCCTGCATGAATGGTGTATGTTAAAATGTATTCATGTTTTATTATGGAAACTCGTTATAGTGTGGGGCATTTTTCCTGCTGACTCACTTAACCCTTTGAGTGCCAGGGGTTTGGGCTAATTCTTAGACCCTGTAGGCCAGACATTTTAACCATAGATAAAATGAGTACCATTAAATTGGGAAATAACATCTATACCCACAGGACATACCTGAAAACGAGAGACAATCTCAGTGTATCCTTCCTGGTAAAATACTTTGATATTATTATCATTACTATTATAATTATTTCTGCTATCTGTTAGGTATGATTCCATAGGTAACGTAGGTTACATAAGGAAAACTATATATCGTTTTTTTTGGGGGGGGGGGCTTTGGGGGGTTCAGAACGAATAGAGCTTTTTTGTTGTGCCTCACGTGAAGTCAATTTTGCTATAAGTTATGACTTCATAAATACAATAAAAGGAAAAAAATATTTTGCTAAAATCACACACTATATATCAAAAATATTTTGTTGATTGTAAAAGTTTAAATTATTTGAAAAAAGGCCTGAATCTCCCAAGTACAAAACTACCAAACATTTATAGTTTTACCAATATGCATGGCCTGCACAGAATCCTAATTACCAGGAGAGCAAAATGGTGTTTTCAGTTTTATGAACTAAAATGCACATTCCAGGGTGTGCATGGTAAAACTACCCTAAAATAGCTCAATATCTATATCAAACAATATATTTCCAGAATGTAGATATCCCATTGCATCGAATGAGTGGTCACTTGACTTTCTGCCCCTAGCCTGGTGTTCAAAAATGTTTTCAGAAGGTGGCACTACAGTAAAAAAAAAAAATTGTGATTTTATGCATTTAAACTATTGAATTTCCGGCTGTATTCATTAGCTAGTGCTCTTGTAAAAAAAGGACACCACACTGTTATGTGTTCACATACTGTAGGGGTGCCAGAAGTACAAAACTACACCAACTACAACCTCTGCTTTTTCATACATTTTTTTCATATATGAGTAGCTGTAACGAGTTGTAGGCCGTTACTGGAAGGCCTTTTTAGGCCTAGGGAACTGTTGTACAAAAGACTGGTATTCAGAGACTTGGCCGGCATCTTAAGACCAGAATTTAAGGGGACTGGCACCTCTCTTTTGAAAAGAAGGCACGCAGCAAATTGGCTGCTGGCCCCTTGTGATGTGTGCATTTGAGATATGTTATGTTCAACTGTATGGGACAGGTAGGTGATCCACGGATTGGTCGCCCCTGTCCAGCCGGCTCCCATTGACTGGGGAGCCAGCGTGATGAGATTGAATAACCTGGATCCGGCATGCAACCCAATCTTTCCATAGGGGACAATAGCCCGTGTCCAGATTGGTCACTATATCTTGTTGCATCTACTCCGATTGGCCAGGAATCGGAGCAGCAAAATCATTTATGCAAAGTTCACTGCACTGTGAATAAGCCCTTTTGTCCTCATGTTTATACTGTCATTGTATTCGAGCCCCACAACATTGTTCCCATTGTTTTTTACTGTGCATATTCCCTATTGTACCATTGTGTCCCAGTGTTGTGTATTGTCTCAGGTTATGTATAAAATTTCCCTGTTCGTCTCAATAAAGTGAGCTAGTTGTTTTGAACTAAGAAGTGTCCTGTGCTGTTATTCTTGAATGATTTAAAGGGTCCTTTCTGGCCCTCATTCAGGAGCCTTATGTTCCAGTGATCCAGTCAGTTGTCCAGATTCATCTGACCTGATACCCCTGGTAGGTACACACAGCCAAGCCTGCACCCCACGTGACTAGCACCAAGAGGGTAAAGGTAGTAGTAAGCTTTTTGTTTTATGAAAAGGAGCCTTTTGATGAGTAAAACTAGAGTACTCTCACTACGAATAGTTATTTTATTCGAAATAATCAGAAAGTGAATTGCAGATAGTTTACTTCCTGAAAGTTTGAACTGACAGCATGACTCAGCAGATTATATCACAGTCTATGGAGACCTGTTTGTCAGTGACTTTTCTCACAAAAAGAATGTAGCAGAATAACTAATTGGAATCTGACCACTAGAGGTCAGTGTTAATGTAAAAAGACCAAGAGATTAAACTGTAATAATTCTGGAAATATGCGTCTCTCATTAGTGGTAGTCCCATTTCTTTACTCAGTATAAGAAGCCTTACAATATATGTATTTTCATAACAAAAAGTTTACTGCTCCTTTAAGGGTAACCTCGTTACTGGGAGATATTTCATTCTAAAATAAATACAGCAGACCAAAAAATCCATTTTCTTTTGTTGCTTTGAAGAATTTCTGGTGGAAGATGCATTAAGGAGAGTAACTCTCCAGTGAGATAAACTCTTCATTTACAATGTTATTCTATGGGGCCAGGACAATGCTTGACAAGCGATTGGTTGGGGATGATGAGAGTGGTAGCCCAACAGCTAAAGGTCCAACGATTGACTACTCTTGCAATAATATCTCCACAGGGCAAGACAGAGGATCTGCCAAATAAAATAGTTACAGAAGAGATATTCACACTCAACAGTTTCCAAAGTATCAAACTGCACTTCTCCATAGACAGCAAGAGTACCACCAAGGGGTGACTATTTGTAAACTACATTTTGATAAAAACGTGTGAAATGAATTTGACACTTTTACTTTTGTAGTTTATTACCATTATGTCTTGACTACTAGTATTGTCTCTTTACTACTATAGAATGTACGAGAGAAGAGAGGAGGTGATTTGGTAGAAACATTTGAATTTATTAAGGAATTCAGCATATTAAAGGGATAGTAATGTTTCATAATAAAAGCAGCTCTAATTAATCATCATAGTATTTGGACCATGGAGAGTGTTATTTCAATTCTGTCAGAGTTGTAGTTCAAGAGTAATTCAATGACAAAGTATCCCCCTCCCGCCCCTTTTACGGATGTAACACTGTTCAGCCAGATCAGAAGGGAGGTGCCTAGGTAGACTGCAGAGAGGGACAATCTTCAATTAAGATAAGGGAAAAATCTGAAAAACTTGTCAAGGGGGGCAGGGCCTTCATTGTTCTCATAAGAAGAAGATTGTCCCCTGCTGTTATCTGTCTGGTCTATGGACTGGATTCCACATCTGAGAAGAGATGGCTTACACTAGGTAAAAGGGGAGGGAGGGGAAACTTTGCTTGTGACTATCTCTCAAATCATAAAGGTTTGAGAGATAAGACTTACATCGTTCTTCATGTTTTTTTAATGCCTACAAAATAAAATAAAGATAAAACAAAGTATTACTATCCCTTTAAGGGGAATTGTAACCTAGGAATAATAAGTGGCTATTAGTACAGTAGTACTTTCCTAAGAGGGTGTCCTTCATACAGCAGTGCAATCCATTATTTATAAGTCTGCATATAAGGAACGTTTCTGAAGACTGCCCCTAGATAACATGTCCTAACAGAAAACAATGGGCTTCAATAAACCTGAATGGCTGGTAAGAGTCACTGGTTTTAACATATTTTAAACTGCTGTAAACTTAACTAGCAGAGATTAAATTATACTTCAAATTAAAAACATATAGCTGTAACTGATTGCTGTATGAAGGACACTTGTCTAGGCAAATATTCTTGTTAAAGTAATCAACCGAGTGTCTGAAGTTGCCTAATACATTTCTTTCCAAAACATTGTACATCCTTACAGCATCCAAAGGGGCAATGTTCAATTATTCTTGAGACACAAACAAAAAAATGGAAGGCTCGAACAAGTTATGAACTTTGTGAGCTAATTTATGGATAAGAGTAGGAAGTTCTTAGTTTACTGAGTGCATGGTAGATGCAATGTACAGCCTCCCAGTACAGGTGGTAGGAGGTAACAGTAAGGGGCTTCTAGATTACCTAAGGTGGTCATAAGCAGGGATGAATAAAATGTCCGTGATTTGTTTTGCAGAATGATTCAGATGACCTAGAGAAAATTCCAGGGCCTAGATACACTAAAGGTCGAAGAGGGCTACGAATGTCGATGTTCTGTCAGGCCAGTGTCGTAGGCACATCCACAGTATTCACCAAACTGTCTATGACATTACATTATCAGCACTCCAACAAAAATATGCACACATCAACATCAATCCGAAAGGTTTCCGAATTGTCATTCATCACATCAACACTGGCCTATTTTCATATGGTAATGAAGCATAATGACTTATTTCCATACCTGGGAACTTTCAAGATGAGCTGACCCTGAGATCTTTGAAATATTAACCCTTAAAGCTTCCCATAATTTAGATTTTATGCGATATGTGCCTGCCTGCTCTAACACAGAGGTGCTCCGGTCCATGTGCGAGGGACCTTTAACATGCTACAGTTTGGATAACTCACTGCCTGAACACAAATAAGACAAGCAGGACATCTCCCACTGTCTTTCTGGTACTAATGGCACCAATTTAGGGGCTAAGGAAACATTTAATTGGGGAAATTCATATAGTAGGTGACATTGAACACTCTCACCCTGAGAATTTGGTCCTTCACCCTGAGACCCTGAGATTTTGGAAAAAACCCTGAGTCTCAGGGTCAAACCCTGAAAGTTCCCAGGTATGCTTATTTCCATATGGAAATGCTGAATAATGAGACACATTCGTATGCAAGGGGGGGGTGTTGATATGATAATGTGACACTTCGACTAATTCAGTACATTCCGATAGCAGCCTCTGCTGTTGGATTCCACAGTCTCCACTTCACCTAACTTAGGCTGTCGTACCTGGGATCTCCCCTGTATTTTCCTATGGAGTAACAGCAGGGAGAGCTACAAAAATTCTGAACAGCTTCCCTACCTAGCCAGTACACAGAGAAGGCTTTCAGCACCATGAACAGCACTGAATGCAATAGGGATGTGCATTGATCACCCCTGTGGCATTCAAAGGGTTACAATAAAAAGAACTAGTACACCAAGCACTACACAATGTCCCCCCCTCCTTAGTATGTTGACATATATTGCATATAGTCGACATACGAACTCCATCTGACTTCATTTGAAACTTAACCCTTTGAGTACCAGAGAGGTAGGAATGCATTGCTTAGCAATGTGTTTCCTACCCCTCTGGTAGTCAAGGGGTTAATATACAAGGTAAGCGGCTGTATACCTTGCCGTATATGTGTAAAAATGGCTTTTTATTTTAATATGTTTAATATGTTTTAATGTGTATTAAACAAACATCAGACCTCAAGGGGGGGGTATCATGGCCCCTCATGACACCCCCCTATCATTGGGGCAACAATTGCCTGTTTATTAAATCAAGGGCATACAACCTATGTTTCACATAGGTTATATGCCACTTTTATAATTTAACTTTCAGACCTCCGTGGGGGCACCAGTACCCCTCCTGATTGCCCCCCTATCATGGATCATCTATCCAAAAGGATAGATGATCCATGGGGCGACTCCAAAGGCATTTTCTGCCTTCTTGATGCTGCCAGTGGCTGTATAAGCTACTTGTAGCATCAATCGCTTGTGTAGAATGAACCCTGTCACTGGGTTCATTCTTGGAAAGCAGCGCTGTGCTGTAATCATTGAATCAGTCACCGGGGTCAAAGCGGGTGACTGATTCAATGATCAGAGCACAGCGCTGCTTTCTAAGAATGAACCCAGTGACAGGGTTCATTCACTGAAGGCAGCGCTGCTAGTAGATGCAGCTTTTACATCTACTAGAAGCGCTGCCTTCAATGAATGAACCCTGTCACCGGGTTCATTCTTAGAAAGCGGTGCTGCTCTCTGATCATTGAATCAGTCACCTGGTTTGACCCCTGGGTGGTAAAGCGATTTGTCCCGGATTGACCCCGGTGACTGATTCAAAGATGGGAGCGCAGCACTGTGAGAATAAACCTGGTGACAGGGTTCATTCATTCTATTATTATTATTATTCTTTATTTATATAGCGCCAACTAATTCCGCAGCGCTGTGCTACAAGCAGCTTATACAGCTGCTGGCAGCATCAAGAATGCAGAAAATGCCTTTGTGATCACCCCATGGATCATCTACCCTTTTTTATAGATGATCCATGATAGGGGGCTATCAGGAGTGGTCCTGGTTCCCCATGGAGGTCTGAAAATTTAATTTCATTATAAAAGCGGCATATAACCTATATGAAACATAGGTTATATCCCTTGATTTAATAAAGAGGCAATTGTCAACCCCATGATAGGGAGGTGTCATGAGGGGTCATGATACCCCCCCTTGAGGTCTGATGTTTAATACATATTAAACATATTAAAATAAAAAGGCATTTTTACACACATACGGCAAGGTATGCAGCCACATACCTTGCATATTAACCCTTTGATTACCAGAGGGGTAGGAAACGCATTGCTAAGCAATGCCTTCCTACCTCTCTGGTACTCAAAGGGTTAAGTTTCAAATGAAGGACAGACTCTGTTGAATATGTGGCAGTTCCTGTCCTTCCTGAAGACGGGAAGTCGAATGGAGTTACTATGTCAAATATATGCAATATTTGTCGACATACTAAGAGGGGGTTGTTGAAGGGGGGGGGACATTGTGTAGTGCTTGGTTTACTAGTTCTGTTTATTGTAATTATTTGAATGTCACAGGGGTGAGCAATGCACATCCCTATGGCATTCACTGCTCTTTATTCCCCTACTGGCTGGGTAGGGAAGCACAGAGAATGCTGTCGTAGTGGTGGTGATGTGTGAGGGGAAGAGATCCCTTCCACACTGACAGCACTTCAAAAATCCTGTATGCTAATAGGGACCTTCTCCAACCTTCCCCTTCCATCCGACAATTTTGGTGAATGTCTGTGTGTGTGCAGATCGAATTGTCAGAGTGATTCGAGCACATCGACAATATCATACCAACACTACATCAGCTTTTAGTACATCTGGGACCAGGTCTGTCTGAACAGAGACGACAGGTACAGATGAGCAAGAGGCAGCAGGAGTCAACTTGAGAGTGGAAGAGAGAGACAAATATGGTAGAGGGGGCCTAGTATGGGACAAGGAGCAGGCAGTGTATAGGAGAAGGGGCCAGAGCATGGGAGAAATTTAATAGGAAGGAAGCAACTGTAAATAATCCCATTATTTAATAAGTATGTATATTTCTGTATGTTTGTATACAATGTCTCACAATTAGTGTAAATATGTAACCTTTTACTGAAAACTATCCAGGACATACTTGAAAAAGAGAGGAATCTCAATGTATTCTTCCTGGTAAAACATTTTATAAATAAATAAATAAAAAAAATAAAATAAAAATGGGGCTGGAAGTGCAGATGGGAGATGTACATTTTTTGTCAGGGTTTGCATATGATGATGCAAGTGTTTTGGCAGTGGATTAAGTAGAACCTATTGGGTCCTGGAGTGAAATCTGAGGCTGCCTACCACCAGCTCCCAAACAGTGACCACAGGCAAGCTGGGTAACTGGGTATGACTGTGTGATTCTCTGACTATAAGTGATGCAGTGGGACAAGACTTGGGTGTCAGTGTGCATGTGGTTCTGTTACTACCAGTGGACAGTGACACAAGGTTGGGGTATCACAGTGTATGTGTGGTTCTGTGGCTACCAATAGAGAGTGTAGCAAGGCTGTGGTATCACAGTGTACATTTGGTTCTGTGGCTACAAATGGAGTGTGGAGCAAGGCTGATGTGTCAGTCTACATGTGGTTCTGGAACTACAAGTGAACACTGGAACAAGGCTGGCGTGTCAAACAATGTATGTGCATTTCTGTGTCAGTCAGTGCAACAAGGCTGGAATGTCAGTGTAAGTGTGGTTTTGTGGCTACTAATGGACATTGATGGGAGACAGAGTGAGGCTGATATACTAAGAGGAACTAGGGAAATTCTGGGCCAAAACAACTGCACCGTATTGACAAATACACATGCCTTCCCATTGATTTAAGTGGAGATTTTAATCCCTTAAATGTTTGGGAACCTTATAGAACATTTTAGGATAAGGATGAACTTGTAATTTTAACTGTTCATAAAATTGAATTTACCCCATTGGCTGACATTAATGAAGCCAAATAAGTAGGCCAAACAGTAACATCTGCTGAAGCCCAGATGAATACCACATTAGACCTGTAAAACTGAAGTTTAACTCCTGACTTTACTAATAACTATCACAATCTGGCAAGCATATAGCCTCCAGCCACAACAAACAAATGTGACCCACATATCCAGAAGAAAGCAGGGCAGGAGGGTATTATGCTGTCCAGCTATGCTTCTCCTCATTACTGAGAAGATGGCTACCACACCACTTCCTTACAGAGAACTCCTTCTTGCTTCCAGACACTTCATCCATCCTGATCACTAACCAGCTCCTCAATGCTTCCTCTGGCCAAGCACCCCTCCTGTTACTTGTGCCAGCCACTCTACAATGGGCCACTTGTCCTAGTGACTTGGTATGATCCATGCCAATACAAAGAACACAGACACAGAGTGAGGTAAAATACAATGGCTTTATTACATAAGAATAAGCAGTACAGTACTTCACATTTATTATTATAGTATATTGCTAAGCTTGTACTTGTAACTTTGTTTGTAGAACTGAAATTGCTCTATCAGCTGGCCATAATGATGCCCAAAGGGCAGAACCCTGTAGGAATACACATTAGGCCAATGGCCAGTAAATTTGAGTTTAACCATCTAAGCCTGGCCATGTAATACTTTAAGCCACTAGTCTTTCCCCCAGAATTAAAACATCATCCCTGAAAAGACAATGATCTGGCACCTCAAAAACCCTATGTCTGACAGAGACACACCAAAGGAAACCACACATTTTCCCACCTTTCTGTTAAGCTTGATCCTACCCTTGTATACCACATTATGATCTCAGGCTCACTGCCAGACTTGCCAAAGGAATTTTCGGACCAGACCAAGTAGACATTCGAAAACAGCAAAAACAACTTATAAAAATCCCCAACTTCATATTTCACCAAGGCTCGACCCTGGTGAGAAGTCAGCATTTGAATCCTTCCCAATAAACCACCAAATATCTGGGCCCTTACACTTAATGCTATGACACACTAACTGACCCCATTTTATACCCTGCTCATTAAAACAACAACCTGGGCCTCTTTCACAGCCAAGGAGAGCTGAAGGCCATTAGCTCAAAGGGCTGACCTCCTCCTAGCCCTGAACACATAGGAGTGTCCCAATATACTTAATTGTAAGGGTGTCACACCTAAAAAAAGAAAAACATCCCCAATAAACATACCGAAAGAGCAATAGCAGGCAAAGAAAAAGGGGGAGTAGGGAGAGAGAGGAAAAAGCAGCCTATCAGGGTGAATGTAGAGCTTATATCTGTCCATTTCCCACTCCATATCCATTTCACTGTTTCAAAACAGAACCTGAAACGGCTGGCTTCCATAGCCACATTGATTTGAGAAGAGTGTACCCCAAAATCCAAAGCTTGAAACCCCCCCTTTTGAAGACATGATTTAAAAACTTGGGAAAACTGGTGACTTAGAGGGAGCCGGGACTAATGTATTAACAATAACCCACCCACCTATGGGAAAACCTCCAATAAATTAAAAGGGCAAAAGTCAAAACCTGGAATGTGAAATGAAGAGACCTTGGCCCTCCACCTAAAAATGTCCACTTTGGACCTGGAAATTATGAAAGAGATGGACCCTTCAAGACCAGAAAAGCTAATTCCACAGGACACTACCCATCTGATATCCATTCTTACAAAGCAATTCCCTGATCTACATAGCCACGAAGAATGTCAGGCAATGGGGTAAACAAAAATAGAGAGCTTCATAGTCTGAATTAAAGACTTGCTGAAAGACTTCAGTTAAAGAACACAACTGCTCAAATGACATAGGACACTGCTAATCCTGCCCCACCACACATCTATGCATAGAAATAAAAAAGATACAGGAGAGGATCATAGAGTTAATAAGTTCTTGATCACAGAGATACAGAAGGTGAAATATTGTGTTCACATTGTAGAATGGCCACCTCCAGATTCACAGTGGCTGTAAAAGCAAGTGGGGATATTATACTGCCCACTACACAGATGTACTTCTGGTCAACTGCTCCTCAAACACAAAACTTCAAAAAAGAAGGAAACAAAAACAGGGTGTCTAAATCTTTAGATTTAGACACTCTGATGAAAAGATCTCTGTATCCAGAAACGTGTTGGTGATTATTACTGTAATTATTATTATTGATTTTATTAATAAAAAGTTATTTTTAACCAGTTGCTGATTGCTTTTATCATTGGGATATAAGGAGACTATCCATGGGATAACTCTGCAGCTAAGCCCGGAGTACCTGTACAGGAGCAGGTTCACCCTTGTAGCTACATACTGCTACCAACCAGTGTGAGGACACAATTTTTTTATCTTCTATTACTATTTAGAGTACGTGCATTGTTTTAAAATGTTGTAAGAGCACCCGTTGGTTTTTCTTGTTCCATGCCTCTATGCAAACTCTTCATGTGGCTGGAAACAGAGTTCTGCACTTAGTGAGCTATGTCCTGCATCTACAGGCCTGAGGTGTTCAGGACAGTGTGCTCACTCCACCTTGGCATTCAGACACACTTAGCTGAAGTCCTTGAACTGTAGCCAAGAGACAGCATCAGCCAAAGGTGTTGAGCACACCAGGCACATGCACACCAGACATATTAAGCTGTAGGCAGTGAAGCACCAAGCGATGTAAGAGACAAAGGATCAGTTGTGATGAAACAGTGACATTATTAATCACAAAGACAAAACTCATTAGTGTGGAAAACAAGCCTTCTGTCCCATAAACTGTCACCCCCATGGCTCCGTGGCCACCCGACAGGAAAGACTTCAAGGAATACAATGTGTATCTTAAGACCTAAGTTCTGCCAACAAGTTGTCCACCATGCTTTATACCATTACGCTCCTACTATCACACCAAACCTGAGAAACACGCAGTGTCCAAATTCAACTCACAGGTAGACTCCGTTATCATCTTCCAAAATGAAATCCCATTATAGGCCGTGAGAAACTCCTCCCAGACGTGCATTTCTACCCTCAAATCTGCAGTTACACAAACCCGATGAGGAGGGGGAATAGCCCTATCAGTTGTCTGCACCAACTGCCTATTGAACGCCCAACCCATGGACATAATATGACAGGGAAAATTCATTTAGCCAAGCAGAAACTGCATTTCACAGTGTTTCACCTTTCAGGTACCAAGACAAGACCAAACCACACTACAAAACTTGCAACTTGACCCAAGGCAGCTGGCACTCTATGATGATAAAGTTGATCTCGATGCCCAGAAAGCTGACATGATATCAGGCCTTTGGTTTTTTTTTTCTGCTACCAACTGGACCCACAGGAGCACAACACAGAAATTCTTAG
Organism: Rhinophrynus dorsalis; assembly: GCA_037306005.1. Classification (NCBI taxonomy): domain Eukaryota; kingdom Metazoa; phylum Chordata; class Amphibia; order Anura; family Rhinophrynidae; genus Rhinophrynus; species Rhinophrynus dorsalis. Next base: position 495,147,198 of record CM074721.1, read on the forward strand.
ACTCCTTACCTCATTAACACATAGAAAATTGTTCGGTTAATGACGGAGGTTGTTAAACCTCCGTCCTCACTATCTACTCCAAGAAGGAGCTAACTGTACTGAAAAAAAAATGCAATAAATTGAGCAGCCCATAGGGATGCAAAGATTTATATAGTAGTGCTCCTGGAACTTACACCCCAAAAGGTGATGACACTCAGTGTGAACCAGGTGGAGGTGGAAAGCAGACTTTCTGTCTGCCTACTCCATCCATGCCCCTGGCCCCACTCTTGATATCAGGTCAATGGTCCTATCAAAAGATGTGTAAAAAAGACCCAGGATATTGCCTCACTCCTTTTAACATTATTTTAACCCTTGAAGAGGTACAACAAATGATGAATCAAGCAATATTTGCCAGGTTCCTCGATCACAGAGGTGGAAGGAAAAGAAGATGGTACTGCTGCCACTGACTCATACCACAAAACACTTTCCTGGAGGAGCAGACATGCAGAGTTATCGCCCAGCCATACTTCTCCTCACTCCTGAGAGAACCTGCTGCACCACATACTTTGGGATATCTCCTTACTGTCTACCCATCCTGATCACTAACCTGTACCTTAGCTCTTCCCCTGGATAGGCACCCCTTCCATTAATTGTGCCAGCCGCAATCCAGCGGTCCATATAACCTAGTCATTACTGAGAAATAAATAATTAGCAGACATAATTAACTGGTGACTGTTACCTGATAAGCATTCCAATCAAAGTTTGTCCCTTGCTATACAAGTCTCCAGCCCATTCCTACTTTGGAGGTAAAATCCATAAGGATAAAGATTTTGATTGTCACGTTCTTCACAGATTTCATTAGAAACTATAGGATTCTACCACAAGCAAGCAGTCCAGGTGGATCCTAATGAACATGTCTCACAACAATGGGTAAGAGAGACTTGGGGGAGAGCCAAGCAGCTTGGGACGCTCACTGCTGGTATTGGTAGGAGAAGGCTCAAACCACCCAGAAGAGATTACTGCATTGCAGCTACAGATTTCAATGCTGGCAAGAGAGCTCCATACTGATGAGATAGCTCATTTGGTTAAGGCACCAGCTGTAGAATCTGTTCAAACCACAAGGTCGCAGGTTCTAGTCCCAGCAGGTTCAGCTCAGCCTTTCATCCTTCTATACCCCCATGACATACTTGAAAATGAGAGACAATCTCAATGTATCCTTCTTGGCAAAGTACTTTGATATTATTATCTACACATGCATCAGTAGGGAAGGACCTGGGAGGATAAAAATCATATTATAAAAACACTACACGGTGAATAAGAAAATAACCCCAGAGCACCCATCCAGGGCCACAAAATAATAACTATTACCAGACTCCTGAAGTAGTACAGGAAAATACACTGTGCCATATGCACAAAGTAAAAAGTCAAGCAATTCTGGAGCAAACTAACTGTACTATAGGGAACAAATACACATTTTCATTGTGTGTAATGGGAAATTTAACACCATGCCCTCAATGTCCACCTCCACCTTGCCCACAATCATTGGTCCACCTCCACAATGACCTCCCATTGACATCCCCCCCAGTGTCCATCTCCTACCTCTCTGGTAGTCCAGCAGTGTGGCAGGAGAGGTCTGTGCCTCCTTCTGCACAGACCTCTATTAGCAGCTGGAGATCCCGAGTTGATGATGTCATCTCCCAGCTCTCTGAAATACTAGAGCGCCGGAGACGGAGCTCAGCTGCTAATTGAGATCTGTGTTGAATAAGGCACAGACCTCAGCTTGTTGCGGGTTCCGGGTCGCAGGGGGCGGTTGGGCTCCTGGAGTGACGGGCCCAGTCACAGTTGCTACTCCTGTTGCACCACTTGTTTAAGCTCTCCTTATACTGTAGAATTTGTACTTGCACATTGTTTTTCTTTACTTTATGGTACTCCACAGAGCACAAGTGGTGAAATGGGTTAGATACGAAGGAGAAGCTGAACCATCTCACGAGCCACATACCCAAGTGGGAGTGGGTTTACAATACCTCCCACCAACTTGATTTGTCTGTTATACATATATATGTGTACATTAGTCCACTACCAAATGTGAGTACCAGGAGAGAGGGTTGAAGAGTGAGTTTTATTATCTGAAGTTGAATAGATGTACTACTCTATGTGACTCCCGCTTTTTTTTTTTTTTCCCCCCCTTTCTTTCTACCCTCTGTCTGTGAGTGTATTCTGCCAGGGGTGACTAACCTGGTGGCAGCTGGGCAATTGCCCCCCCCCCCCCCCGGGGCTGGTCATAAGTCTGGACCAGTGGGCCACTGACTCACTCAATTTTTCTCTTGCTGCTGTAAATGGAGCTAAACTAGTAGTGTAGCTCCATTTAAGCTGTAATCTCTGTGATATCACTAATGTACCAAGAATTCAATAATCTTCTCTTTGGTATCGCTTGCCTTACTTCATAACATTAATGCCAGCTAAAAAATTACCAAAAGGGGGTGATCTGGGATATTGGGCTGGAGTGATAGTAGAAATGAGCCAATTGATTGTACTTGCGCCCCCCCCAGGCCAAACGTTGCCAGTGCTCCACTGCCATTTGCCACCTTTGGTTGTGTTTGGCCGGACTCATTATTTGATTTCCATTTTTATATTTATTTTTTTCTTCTCATAATAAAACTTTACTGCAACATCACCTTAACCCTTTGATTGCCAGAGGGGTACCCAAAGCATTGCAAAGCAATGCGTTGCGTATCCCTCTGGCAATCAAAGGGTTAATTCCATTTCAAATACATCACAAACAACAAATGCTGATCAAATTTCTTCCTGAAGAAACAGCTGTTTTTGAGTTGAGAAACACAGAGTGGGACACTATGTTTTTATGGTTTGACAAACTGTCACCATTTTATTCTTTATTAATCTATATATGGATTTTGTATGGACGTCTTCCTGACTTAGAGGCTGATCACCAGATGACCAGGGAAAGCCAACAGATAAATTAGAGTGGGAGCAGGTTATTTCCTCACTTGCTTGCTAAATGGACCTGAGACACTTGGTTAAGACAAAGGACCTAAATGGATAGAAATATTCAAAATGTAAAAAAATGATATATATGCATTAGGGTTTATTCCTCTGAGTAAAACAAGGGAACTCCCGCTGCTGAAAGTTGTTTTATTCAAACATTATTACAGCTCAGACTTGAATTTTGTAGGTGCTGACATGAAAATGTACAGTGGTGCTGCTGCTACACCATCCTATGTAGATTTATGGTCAACTGACCAGAGCTGTCCAAAGTAGCAACAGTGCCACTGTACAATTTCAGGCCACTGAGATACTGCACCTAAAAAATTTAAAGTTTGAGCTGTAATAAGTTTTGAATTTAACACCTCTCAGCAGTAGGAGTACCCTTGTTTTACTCTGGGAGATAAGTACCACAAAATATTTTTTTTTTCATATTGAGTATTACTATCCCTCTAAATGGGGCTTTTAACCCCTTGAATGCTAAGTCTCCAACGCATTGCTTCATAATGGATTTGAGACTTCTCTATCATTAAAGCAGAACTTTCACCTAAGCACAAATTATTATTATTATAACAATTCTAATCGTGTTGGGTTTTGTTTTTTTAAAAAAAACGTGATAGAAATGAAGTTTGAGGGTTAACTTTTCCCTCTTCTCCTCATTCTCATCGGCACCATCTTGCCGATGAGAATATAGGAGATCCTCCTCCCCGCTGGTCTGTCAGTAAGCTGGAGCATTCTTACTGGCTAGACATCGATATCTGCCAATGAGAATTGTTCAGCTTACTGACAGACTAGCGGGGAGGAGGATCTCTCCTGTATTCTCATCGGCACAATTGTCAAGAGGGAAACTTCATTTCTATCACGTTTTTTTTTTTTTTTTTTAAAAAAACAAAACCCAGCACAGTTAGAATCGGTATAATAAATGGATTAACGCAAACTTGTGCTTAGGTGAAAGTTCCACTTTAAAGAGTTAACAGCCTCATTTAGCAAATTGTGTGGTCCCTTGATGCAATTAGTTTGCTCCAGATTTAAACCAGTTTTCTTTTTCATATATTGCCCTAATGTCTAGAAATATTTGAGGTGATAAGTTGACTTTATTCTTAAAGGCATAGTAATGTTTCAAAATAAAAGCAGTTCCAATTAATCTTCATAGTATTTAGGCCATGGAGAGTGTTATTTCAGTACTGTCAGAGTTGTAGTTCAAGAGTAATTGAATGATAAAGTATCCTCCCTTTTACCTAGTGTAACACTGCTCACCTCATAACAGAAATGAGGTGCATGGCTTGCAGAGATGGACAATCTTCAATTAACATAAGGGAAAAACCTGTCAAGGGGGGCAGGGCTTTCATTGTTCTCATAGGAAGAAGATTGTCCCTTGCTGTGAGCTGTCTGGTCTAAAGACCAGATTCCACATCTGAGGGGAGGTGGCTTACACTAGGTAAAAGGGGAGGGAGGGGGATACTTTATCATTGAATTACTCTTGAACTACAACTCTGACAGTATTGAAATAACACTTTCCAAGGCCCAAATACTATGAAGATTAATTGGAGCTGCTTTTACTTTGAAACATTACTATCCCTTTAAGCACTAATCCAATTCACTTTTCAGTTGGAAGAACTAGACTTGCTCTTTATAAATTCTTACCTTGGACCCACTTGGCTAAACCGACCAATCACCATATGAGATTCCTTTGGAATGTACCTAGTCTTTCACTTACTCCTGCTCACCCCTCTAGACTGCAAGATGCTGGAACAGTCATCTACACCATTTGTATATATATTTTGCTTGTTTCAATTAAACAAAGCAATGCGTTGCATACCCCTCTGGCACTCAAAGGGTTAATCCTTCTCAAAATCTACATGGATTATTAATATATCGGTGCTTTATTAAAATAAACAAAACACACGAGAAAACAAGTTATTACAAGAATGGGATTTAAACAGTAGGTTGTGTCCGATAAACACAGACCAGAAAATAGTCCTGTTATATAAATGGACTTTACACTGGTGGATATGTCCTATAAACGGATATACAGATCAGAAAAAAGTCCTATTGTATAAATGAGATTATTATTATTCTTTATCTAACACCAAATTATTCCACAGAGCTGGACAATATGGAATATACATACAGAGATATTAATTAGTACAAATTGAATATGGAGAGCAAAAGTATGAGAAGGCCCTGCTCCTGACAACTTACAGTCTAGAGGAAGGTAGGTTGGACACAGGAGGAGTAAGTGCTATTGGGTGTAAGTATTAGAGCAGAAACAGAAAAAGCCCACAGCGCTAGCTCACCATAATAAATACATGTAGTGAAAAAATAAAAAAGTGTTAAATTACTGGCATCTAGATAGCAGCAAGGAATGAGAGGGCTCCCCAATCCCCCCAAAGAACATTGGGCCGAAGTGCACATACAAGACAAATTACAGACCTGTGCTCCTCCATACCAATGTGTAAATGTGTGTCCTGACTTCGGCATATATAACAAATTGTGTATATATGTGTTCTAACCTACATATATACTAAACTATTGAAAATTGAGAATTTAGTCCATCATTTGGCCAAAGAATGTAAGCTTGCCAACCCCGTCAAGGTATCTCAAGTTCTGGCAAGTACCTACTCTAATGCACCTTTAATTCCTATCTAAAATTAAAATAAATTAAAATTCTAAGTTTGAGAAAGCAGCTGAAGATGTTATAAGGAAACGTGTACCTAGTACAAATCAAATGTGGAGAATAGAAGGAAGGAAGGCTGGACACAGTAAGTGCTATTGGATGCCTCCTGCCACATGAACTGCCAATCAGTGGGTGGGAGTGAGAAGTGCTGTTGAGTGCAGTGGTCCAGGCAAGGGATGATTCTTGGTGATAATGTTTATGGAGGCAGTTGATAGGCAAAGGTGAATTATACACTGGAGGATCTGTCCTATTAACAGAGATACAGACCAGAAAAAAATCCTAATGTATTAAAGGGATATTCACTGGAGCTTGTGTCTTATACATTAAAATACCCTGAGAAATTACCTATTGTATTAATGGGATGTACACTGGAGACTATACCCTATATACTAAGATACAGACCAGAGAAAATCATATTATATAAATAGGATAGACACTGGAGACTACATCCTATATACTGAGATACAGACCAGAGAAGTCCTATTGTATAAATGGGATATACACTGGGGACTACATCCTATATACTGAGATACAGAGAAGTCATATTGTATAAATGGGATATGCACTGGAGACTACATCCTATATACTGAGATACAGACCAGAGAAATCTCCTATTGTATAAATGGGATATACACTGGGGACTACATCCTATATACTGAGATACAGAGAAGTCATATTGTATAAATGGGATATACACTGGAGACTACATCCTATATACTGAGATACAGACCAGAGAAAAGTCCTATTGTATAAATGGGATATACACTGGGGACTACATCCTATATACTGAGATACAGAGAAGTCATATTGTATAAATGGGATATACACTGGAGACTACATCCTATATACTGAGATACAGACCAGAGAAATCTCCTATTGTATAAATGGGATATATACTAGAAACTACATACTATATACTGAGATACAGACCAGAGAAAAGTCCTAAGGTATAAGTGGGATATACACTGGAGACTACATCCTATATATGGGAATACAGATCAGAGAAACATTCTATTGTATAAATAGGATAGACACTGGAGACTACATCCTATATACTGAGATACAGACCAGAGAAACATTCTATTGTATAAATAGGATGGACACTGGAGACTACATCCTATATACTGAGATACAGACCAGAGAAACATTCTATTGTATAAATGGGATATACACCGGATGCTCTGTCCTATATACTGAGATACAGGGCAGCTAAAAGTTATGTTGTATAAATGGCATATACATTGGAGACTACATCCTATATACTGAGATACAGACCAGACAGACGTTATGTTGTATAAATGGGATATACACTAGGGGCTGCGTCCCACACAGTGAAAGTCAGGAATTGGTGTACATACTTGACGTGCTGCAGAGCTGTCTGTATGTAAATGTGTGTGTGTGTGTGTGTGTGTGTGTGTGTGTGTGTGTGTTTGTCCCTTCTCCTCTTCATTCCTCTGTGACTGATCGACTACTAAAAATATCCCATGAAATGGCTGAGCCAGAACTTGAATAAAAATCTGGCAAGAAACCAAAGAGGGAGTTATGAGTCCTGCTGCTCCTGTGTTACTGCCAGAGATAATGTGCAGTTGTGTGGGATTGTACATCTGTACCCAAGTGGTTGCGTGCAAGGTATTGTGCAGTTGTGTGGGGATGTTGTATGGTTGCTTACCTGGTAATGTGGTATACATCTGTGTTAGGAATACTAGTGTTGGGGGAGGGGGTTAAAAGATGGATTTAAATCAATGGGAATGGTTATTTGATCACTATGATGCACATCAGCCTTGCTCTATCTGTTATATATGTTTAGTTCTGTACCATTGGGTGTCTAGTTGTATGGGTGTGGTTCTGGAACAGTGTGAGATATTGCTCCATTGTGTGGACACTATCAGTCTGAACAATTATGTGGTCCTTCTTGCAAACCAGCTAAAATGTGTTAGATACCTCTCTGGCATTCAAAGGGCTAAATTAACCCCCTGAATGCCAGAGAGGTATCCAATGCATTGCAACACAATGCATTGGATACCTCTCTGGCACTCAAATGGTAATAGCAAACCTAGAGTTTTTAAAAAATTTTGCCTATTAATTAAAAATTATAGGTTTAAATTGTTTTTTCCCTAATGTGCACTGTTTTTTTATTTTTAATTATCACTTTAATTCACTTCCATTAGAAGAAGAGAGGATTTTAGTCTTACTGGTAACTTTGGGTAGGCGATCCGCCCCTTTAAATAGATAGGAACAATTCTAGAAGTGAATGCAGGGGGTGGAGCCTACCTTCCCTCTTTGGCTGCAGCTAGCCAATCAGCTCCAGTAAGATTTGAGACACTAACTATTGACTAGATAGTAGAAGGGAAAGAAGACTCCTGTGAGCATGAACCAGAAAGGACCCCCACGTTCAGCCACAGGAGAGCCAAGCATAGTCCCTTGACAGGGTAGGAGACCAGAAACCTGTATGGACTAAGAGAAAAAGGATTTAACAGGTAAGACTAAAATCCTCTTTTCTCTGTCATCCAATACAGGTTACTGGTTACTTTGGGATGTCCAACCATTGAGTTTCCCAAAGGTGAGAAGTAAGGCAAGGACCAGGTGCAAGGCCCCCAAAGTCACCAGAGCAGATATGAACCATCAGATCAGAGATAGCCCAACAAAACAAATGAAGGGTCAACAGACACTGAATAGGGGTAACACCCCAAACTGTTACACAGCACACTGAACTAGAACCAACAGGGATCAAAACTGAAAGAGTACTGAGAGACTAATGAGATCCTAGACAGACAAGGCTGCCTCCAGGATCTTCCTCCCAAAACGGACATCGGCTGATGCCAGCACATCCACACGGTAGTGTTTTGAGAAGGTGTACACAGATGACCAAGTGGCCGCCTTGCACAACTGATCAGCTGAGGCCTGATTCTTGTAGGCCCAAGATGCCCCAATAGACTTCATATAATGAGCCATGACCCGAAAGGGAACAGGCTTCTTCCTAAGTTTGTAAGCCTTATGAATAGTGGACTTGATCCAAGAAGCAATGATTACCTTGGAAGCAGGCTTCTCTGCCCTGGGACCCTCAGGAATGACGCAAAGAGTATCAGACTGTCTCAATGGCTCAGTGCAATGCACATAGAACTTGAGACAACGCACAACATCCAACAGGGGAAGATCCTTCTCTTTGTCATAAGTAGGGTTAGGGCAGAAAGAAGGAACCACAATCTCCTGATTAATGTAGAACTCAGAAACCACCTTTGGGAGAAACTCCTGAGAAGTGCGAAGCATCGCCTTGTCTTTGTGAAACACCAGAAAGGGTGGCCTACAACACGGGCCATGCAGCTCCGCAACACTGCAAATGGACACAATCGCCAGGAGAAAGGCAATCTTCCACGTCAGCAGACGCAAAGGAATAGTGGCCAAGGACTCAAAGGGAGGGCGCCGAAGGACGCCCAAAACCAAGTTAAGGTCCCACTGAGGAGCGGGAGTCTTAAACACAGGATGGGTATGAGCAATGCCTTGGAAGAAAACCTTGACATCAGGAAGAATAGCAAGGCGCCTCTGAAAGAAAACGGAGAGAGCAGAAGTCTGAACCTTAAGAGAACTCAGACAGAGACCCTTATCCACACCATCCTGGAGGAAGGAAAGGACCATAGGAAGATCAAAATCCTGAGACAGGTCCCTATCAGCACACCAAGATAGAACGGTAGACCAAACTCAATGGTAGGCCTTAGAGGAAACCGGCTTATGGGCACTAAGCATAGTAGCTACCACACCACAAGAAAAACCCCTCTTCTTCAAAATTGAGGATTCACTCTTCATGGCATCAAAGCCAGACAATGATCATCCTCTTTCCACAGGTAACGCTGTAAAAGAAGATCCGGACGGGAGGGGAGCCCGGGAGGGGACCCAGATTCGACGAGTCATGCAGGAGGAGGTTTGGAAGCCTTGGGCTTAGCGGAGGACTTAGGCCTCCATTGCTGCTTAGGCTTGGATGAGCTGCGTGGAGCCGGAGGCACCGCCTGGGTCTCTTGGCATGATTCAGCCTGAAAGGGACGAAAAAAAAAGATTCCGCTTGACAGATGCTTTCTTCCTCTGGACCACTGGCAGGTGAGTACTCTTCCCTCCAGTGGCTTCATTGATCAGATCCTTAAGGTCAGGACCAAACAGTGAGGTGCCCTGAATGGGCAAAGACAGGACAGCCCTCTTGGAAGCAGTGTCAGCAGACCAGATCTTGAGCCTAAGAGCACGTCTGGCTACCACAGACATTGTGGATGCCCTGGCTACCATGTGCACAGCGTCAAACAGGGCAGCAGAAACATAATGCTGAGCCTCAGAGATATTGGCGAGAAGACGCAACATGTCAGCAGTAGGAGCTCCCTGATGGACAGCTGAAGTGAGCTGTTCAGACCAAACAGCCACGGCTCTATTCACCGACACTGCAGCAAATGCGGGGCACAGGGCAGAACCAGCCGTTGCAAAAATGGCCTTGAGAGAGGTCTCAAGCTTTGTGTCAGTCCAGTCTTTTAGAGCAGATGCTTCAGCCACATGCAAGGCAGTGGACTTAGAAAGCCTGGAAACAGGGGCATCCACCTTGGGAGGATGAACCCACTGAGCTAGGGCTGTTTCAGAGAATGGGTAAAGCTTAGCAAACTTCCTAGAGAGAGAGAGAGAGACTGTTTTCTGTCTGGAAACTTGCACTTCTCAAACACCAAGCGGTCCAGGTTGGGGTTAGGTGGAAAACAAGTATGGGGCCTAACAGGCTCCTGGAATACATCAGAGGGGTCAGATGAAACCTCCTGTACCAAGTGAATGTTCAGGGTGTCCAACACAGGCCTGGTCAGACCCTCAGCTGAGGGAACAGGATCAGCCTCAATGGGGTCCCCGAAAAACTGAGAGGAAGGGACATCTAAACAGTCCCCATCATCAGAATCCACCAATAATTCCTCCTCAGAGGAATCAGACACATCAGATACACCCGGCATTTAGGTAGGGAAGATCTGATAGGGGTGGGGGCCTGCCACGAGTGGAAGACCCCCTGCGAAGTGGATGGAAGGAGTTGTAAGGTGGACCGAAGAACCCTGGTAGTAGCCTTAAACTCTTGCATCCAGACTGGATCTAGTGCATGGCTGGAGGTCCCTTTACCCGTATGCTGGGTAAACATGACCTGAGTATTCTCTAGGTAACCCTGACATAAGGAGCAATGAGCAATGGGGGACACAGATGCCCCAGTGTCCTTAGTCTTAGGTCTAGCCCCATGGTCTAATGGAATAGATATACTCACAGTGTCAAACAGTCAAAGTATCAGAAACACCTAAAATACAGTGTGTATGATAATAAAAATCACCCCAGAAACACTAAAAAAGACTAATCTAGCAGGCGAAGGGTTAAACTGCTGAGGATAGAAGGAGAGTCCAAGCCCTGCGTAGGATACTCGATCAGCAAAGGCATAAAATGGCTGCAGTGACGGGAGCCAATCAGAAACGAGCGTGCGGGAATTGTAGTTGCTAAAAGCGAACCCCAATAGTGCCCGTAGCCCCCAGAGCCCCCCAACATGCCCAGAACATTGTCCGGATAACAGAGTAAAGGCAGACCAACACAATGAGCCATCTCTGACCTCGTTAGGTGGAGTGGTTGCAGAGATATGTCCCAAACTGTAAAGTCCCATAGAAGTGAATGGAGCAATGGCGTCTATGCGGTAAAGGCGCGGAACACAAATTTTACAAGGTGAAAACCAAATGTAAAAAAACACTCAAAAGCCCACTAGAACAAGTCAGCAGACCCAATAAACACTGATCCCAGTAGGGAAAGTGCCACAACACCCCAAAAGATGCCAAACAAGCAGTCAAAGGGTTGTTACCACAGAAACGTGCTCCAAACACCCCACAGACATACAGAGAAACCCAATGAGTGAGTGAGTATGTAATAGGGACTCCAAATGAGACCCCTGTGCGGAGGGGGGGGAAGCGTGGGACATGATGACCTTGGCATTCAAAGGGTGCTTACCTTTTGAGCTGGTCTTATGTCTTCAGATTACCATATATCAAGAAGAAGCCTCAGTGGGCAACTACTGGGGAACTTGCAGACAAGATTTTCCCCCCAGGGCTTAGGTCCACAAAAGCACCTAGTAAACCGAGCTATCCACATTTGGGTGATGGGAATTGTCAGTGATGGTAATCTGCCTAATGGTGATATCCCATATCTAATAGAAAAATAATAAAGAAGCTAAAACTATAGCAGAACTTATCTCTTGCCTTGTGTCTTGACCAAGGAACAAATCTTACTGGATGGGGACTGGCTAGCTGCAAGCTAAGGAGAGGAGGTAGGCTCCACCCAGCAGTCACTTCTCAGAATTGTTCCTGTCTACTTAAAGGGGCTCATTGCCTACCCAAAGTTAACAGTAACCTGTATTGAATGATAGAGAAAAAGGATATAATAGAATTAGAGAGTGTACAGCAAAGATCAACAAAATTAATCAAGGGAATGGAGTACTTGACGTATGAGGAATGACTAGACAAACTTGGCTTATTTACTCTAGAGAAAAGACGACTAAGAGGAGACCTTATCACATTGTACGAATATATGAGCGGTCAATACAAGGATCGCTGCGGTGAGCTATTTATTCCAAGGCCTGATCAGGTGACCAGGGGACACCCCTTGAGATTAGAGGAAAGGAGGGTTAGCAGAGGAAGGGTTTTTTTTTTTGTTTTTTTACAGTAAGGTCTGTTAAATTCCTTGGCCAAGGAGGTTATGGCAGATACAATGGATACATTCAAAAGAGGATCAGATACATTTCTTTCAAAAGGGAACATACAGAGTTATACTGTTTATTAGTAGGCAGATCAGGAAGGTCTGATAAAGACTAACGTATTTGGTAGCAGGAAATCTATAAAATTCTCAGTCACTGGGATATGAGGCAAAGGTTGAACTTGATGGACTTGTGTCTTTATTCAACCTAATTTACTATGTTACTAAGAGTAATTGAATGATAAAGTATCCCCCTCCTGCCCCTTTTACTGATGTAACACTGCTCACCCCATTCCACTCATCACTGAATAGTTCGATCGACTAAAAGGGGCATCCATTTTTACGAAACTGGATCTAAGGGCAGCGTATAACCTGGTACGGATCAGAGAAGGTGATGAGTGGAAATCTGCTTTCAATACTTGGACGGGTCACTACGAGTATTTAGTAATGCCCGTCAGGCTATGCAATGCCCCGGCAGTGTTCCAGGATTTTATAAATTATGTTCTCAGGGACATGTTACAGTCCTGTGTAGTGGTATACCTGGACAATATTTTGATTTATTCTCCTGACTTGGAAACACACCACAAACATGTCACAGCGGTTTTGCAGAGGCTGTGGGAGAACAAATTATTCTGCAAACTCGAAAAGTGCAACTTTCACAAGTCCAGGGTGTCATTCCTTGGCTATGTAATTTCAACGAGGGCTTTGCTATGGATAAGGACAAACTCTCTGCAGTATTACATTGGCCACAACCGACGGGCCTCAAACCCCTACAACGGTTCTTGGGGTTTGCCAATTATTATAGGAAATTCATTCGCGATTATTCCATGATTGTGAAACCGCTCACAGACATGACCCATAAAGGTGCTAATGCTTCTCTGTGGTCTCCGGAGGCAGAAAGGGTGTTTGAAACCCTGAAGTTTGCATTCTCCACTGCCCCAGTACTGTCTCATCCCATCCCTGGTTTGCCATTCACATTGGAGGTTGATGCCTCAGAGACCGGTGTAGGGGCAGTGCTGGCCCAAAGACCGGGGCCTGGCAAGACGTTAAGACCATGCGGATTTTTCTTCTTACCTACCCGGTACCAAGAATGTGAGGGCTGACACACTATCCAGACAGTTTGGTCTCGATCCAGAGTCCAACAGTGCACCAGTTCCGATTATGCCTATGGATCGTATACTAGCCACTCTGTGCACCAGTATCACATCCTCTCTGGGTGAAGAGATCTTGGCATCGCAGGCCAATGCATCTCCGGAGAAAGCCATGGTCAAATGTTTTATGGCTGAGCCATTCCTGGCCAGGTTAATGGAGACATATCATTCCTCCCGTGCGTCCGGTCACGTGGGCAAGAATCAACTGATCTGGTCTTTGTCCCAGATGTTCTGGTGGCCTGGGCTGAGAGACGACTGTGCGGCATTTACAGCTGCCTGTGCCAGTTCCAAGACCCCTAGACACCTTCCTGTGGGGTTATTGCAAGCAGTTCCCAATGGTGACCGTCCATGGTCACACGTGTCCATCGATTTCATGGGGGAATTGCTGGCTTCCAATGGCTACACAGTTAGACTCATGGTGGTTGACAGATTTTCGAAAATGGCCCCATGGGGTTCCCAAGGTTCTGGTTTCTGATCGTGGGAGTCAATTCATGTCGAAGTTCTGGAGGGAATTCTGTGACGAGATGGGTATCCAGTTGTTGTTTTCATCCACATACCATCCCCAGATGAATGGAGCAGCTGAGATTTCCAGTCAGGGATTGGAGCAGTTTCTACGTTGTTTCATCTCCAACCTTCATGATAACTGGGCTGACTTGTTGCCGTGGGCAGAGTTTGCCAGGAACTGTGCTGTGTGCACTTCCTCCGGGAGCTCACCCACCCTTCCTTATCAGCTATGGGTTCCAACTATGTTTGATCCAGGACAACTTCCAAGCACAGCAGATTCCGGCTCTGGATGAGCATATCAGGCAATTTCGCTCCACTTGGGCAGTCCAGAATTCCCTACGTGACTCTTCAACTATATCAGCAGCATCCTGGCTGTGACTGACTACCGCTCTGTGTACCGATCCTGGCTGTGGCTGACTACGCTCCGTGTACTGATCCTGGCTGTGGCTGAGTACCGCTCTGTGTACCGATCCTGGCCTTGGCTGACTGCTGCTCTGTGTACCAATCCACTACGCTCTGTGTACCGATCCTGGCTGTGGCTGACTACCAGATTTGTTGCCTCTGGTTATCCTATTCTCCTGAGACTAGTGCCTAGCCAGTGCTTGTCGGTGTTGCCTGCGGTTACCCTAGTCTCCTGAGACTAGTGCTTTGCCAGTGCTTGTCAGCATTGCCTTCGGTTCCCCTAGTCTCCTGAGACTAGTGTCTTGCCAGTGCTTGTCAGTGTTGCCTCCGGTTACCCTAGTTCTCTGAGACTAGTGCCTTGCCTGTGCTGGTCAGTGTGGCCTCTGATTACCCTAATCTCCTGTGACTAGTAGCTTGCCAGGGCCTGTCAGTGTTGCCTCCGGTTACCCTAGTCTCCTGGGACTAGTGCCTTGCCTCTGCCTGTCAGTGTTGCACTGGTCACCCGTGTTTTCTAGGCCAGTTCACTCTCCAGTGTCCAGGATTGCCGCTACTCTATCCCTAGCCTTCTAGGGAATCTGCCCTGCAGTCACCTATCATCTGCTAGTTGGAACAGCTGCCTAGGTTTGGCACTGCTGAGGTTCGGTTCCTGTTTCCTGTCGTCTGATCCAGCCTAAATATTTTCTGTTTTTGTTTGCCATTTTCCTGTACCCTGACCTGTGTCAGATTTGGGAAGTGCCACGGTACTGTCCGAATCTGGACCTGCGAAGGGTGACCTTGTGCGCTTGATTATTCTTAATAAAGCTGATTTTACCTTACTAACTTGTCTGAGTGTTCTTACAAACCATGACAAATCCTCAGAGAATGCGAGCAGCCAAGGCTGCCATCTAAACAAAAGGAAAGTCTGTGCATCAGACCTTTACAAATACATAACCCGTGACTTACTATAAATAATAATAAAAAGCGGATGTTTAGTTACATGTTTTTGGCAAAAAGCATAATAAGCTTGCCTACACCATCAAGACAACCCAGATTTAGGGTGTCACGACCTTTGTGAAAACCAGGTGAAGCAGATGGCAGCTCAAAAGGAAGTGCTGCCACCCAAAAATGAAAGTCTTGAAAAATGAATAGAAGGAACTGCTGATCTGCATGGATGGGAATATGCAGATAGGAGTCTTATGTCTAAGGAGGCTAAAAGCTTCCCTGGACACATGGCGGCAATGATACAGCAGAAAAGACTATATATCTTAAACCAAGGTATATGAACAAAGAGTTTGAGACACTTTGGCCCAGTATAGTAGGTTAGTCACCAGCCTTTTTGGGAACTATGAAAAGGTTGGAATAGAATTCCATGAATCTTTCCTGATGAGTAACATGTACTAGGAATTACATGCACACCAGGGAAGAAACCACTTTGGAACATGAGGGACTCTGGACATAAAGCAAAGATGAGGAGGAAGGCATTTGAAATCTGTGTGATAACCTTCTGATATCAACCCTAACACAAACTGGTCCACCACTGAAAAAGACCTGGGGTAGTCTGGGCTCCTTCAAGTTATGCAGAGGTAGACTTGTTGGCTGGGGTTTTAGGGTAAGCTACTTGCCTGCCCAAGCTTGTTTGGGTTTTGGGCAAGGGAGTGTCTAGATTGCTGAAGCAGTAGACTCCCAGGAAGCATACACATACTTGCAGGGGTAAGTGCAGCAGTCTAGTAGTGTGGCTAATAACAGTCTCCAATTACGGGCCAAAAAAACCTGCTTGCGGACATATGGGAGAGAGATTAATGACTTTTTGGAGGACTGGTGTGCTGACCAAAATATTAGTGTCTCTGCAACAAAGAACACTAAAGTCTTCCCAATCAACTTGGTAGAATTTAAAGTGGTCTCATTAAAGCAAAAATTAGCCTCAAGGATGTTAGAAACAGCAAGGAGCAGGTGCTCTTTAGTAGTGTATGAATGGAAACTCAAGAACCTAAACAGCCATTGACCTAGTCATCCAAGCAATAACAAAGATGGGGCGTAAAGATGCTTCAATGACCTCCAAATTTGCCTTTAGGAGGGAATGTGGTGTTTATTTGCCTGGTCCTTAAAGTGCTGCTGCATCAGCAAGTGGCAATGCTGTAAGCTTACAAAGGTGAGAAACAGGAAGGGCCACTGGTGTGGGGGGTAGCCCATTGCTGTATTGCAGCAGTAGAGAAGGGATAAAAGAGAAAAAACACCTGGGGATAAATAGTTTCTTATCAGGTGACTTTCATTCCTCAAAAACCAAGTGAAGCATAGCATCCTCTCTTGCTTACTGTCTGAGTGCCAAAGAAGTATCCAACACAAGATGTCTGTGAATAAAGAACTTGAATTAGTGGCCTCAGAGACCTTAAGGGCTTCCAAAATCTGCTCTAATAAGACTTTATTTAGATAGAGGAATCACCTTTTCCAGGGGAAAATACCCCTCCTACAAAACGGCTGATTTTTTTTTTTTGGGGGGGGGGGCAGGATGTTGTAGTTCCAGAATTCAATCCCTTAATACAGGAAGGAATATAAGACATCGTACATATAATGGTTTTAGCCCATGCAGGCTCCAGTTTTAAAGAAGAGGAGCCTGAAGTTTGTCGTGTAGAGGCCCCAGAACAAGACACATAATGTACCAGTAAACTCTCAGCCAGCCTGACATGAAAAAAGGGTTGATGAAGAAACCCTTGAAGTCCTGGTGGTCTTAGACTTTTCAATGTTTTCCATGTTGTCAGACAAAGCCAGTAGAACCGCTAAAAAAGATTACAAGACAAAAAAATTAGGAAAAAAATACTTGTTTGCCTGTAATGGGTTAAAGACAGGAAGGAGAATCAGAAATCCAGCAAAGAGCTGTAAAGTAAGTGCCTCGTGCATCACTCGTTGCAGAGCAAAAGGAAGTGGATTTTCCCTCCAAAAGCATCAGTGAAGTGGCTATCCAGCAGTCAGGTTGTTAGATGCCCTGCCATCAGAGAGATCCCGAGTGTGTGCCCCCTCATAAATGTCATATAATAGTATCAGCCCCTTCTCATGTGCAGCAGAGCCCAGCTGGAGATGCAGGAGACTTAACTCAGCTGATGTCTCATCCTATATAATAATTCGCTAAAACTTGTGTAACGACGCAGTCATGCGCAGTACAAACTGCTGCACGTGATGCAGTCATGCGCAGTAAAGACTGCCCGCGCTGCAGTTGATACAGAGCTGGACGCTCCGTCATCCACGGTGCTGGCAGTCTCTACTGCGCATGACTGCCCCGCGACCGGCTGACAGTGGCACTGTGCCCCGTGTAGCGGGCTCTTCAACTAGTTCAATATAAATGCCATGAGTGCCCGGTTCTTAAAGGTGCAAAGTCCAATAAAAGGAAAAGAGAAGAAACAAACGCAAGTATCCATATCAGCTGGGACTGTGGGTTTTTTTGGGTGGGAATAGAATTTGTAAGGAATAGCCAAATCACCAAAAGCCTCAGAATGTGGCTGCTAGACAGACAGAGAAGAGCATTTTTCGCACGACCTGTACACTCTGAAAACGTAAATCTTCAGCCTCCTATATGAATGGGGCAGATAGAGGAAATTGGCTAAGTGTAAGCACCATCTTCTAGCAGACTCAGGTCCATTAAAAGTCTGCTACGTGGTCCGTTTCCAATTAAATGGAACAGGGATATGAGTCTGACTAATTTGGGATTGAATGAGCCCATAAAAAATTTTAAGAAAACAAAAAAGCAACGGAAAAAAAATCTTTGCCCAGACTATCTCCTTTGGAGGTCAATTAAAGTGGGGCATATCAGGTAACAGTAAAGTGGAGTAGGGAGGGAGTTTCCAGAGAGCTTTTTATGCAAATGCCCTGCCCTCCTATGGAAGAATACTTTACCCCATGGAATTCTCCGTCTTTTTTGGGTACCATAAAAAGATAGGAATAAGTGTTTGAATTTCTGGTCTTTTGGTACGGGAACTATTACCCCATTATCTGGGAATTGATGGATAGTCTGAAGAAAGGCTTCCTGTAACTTCTCTTCATTTGATACCCTGGACATGAAAAACCTGCAAGGTGGAAGACTTGTGAAAGACATTCTGTACCCTTCTTGAATGAGTTGTAGAACCCACTTGTCTGAAACAGACATCCTTTGTTGAAGAATGAAATAATGGAGCCTACCCCCCAGAGGATGGTTTGAGGGAGAGACCACACTTCAAATCTCATGCTGTAGAGGGTTTGGTGTCTGAATCCTTGGACACAGATTTCTTGTGTGTCCAGGAAGGTTTTGTTTTGTGAAAACAAAAGCAACATCCAGAAGACTGATTAGAAGGCTGTCTGGAGGATGGGTTTGCCTCTGTAACCAAAAGACCTTCTTGTTGCCAAATGTTTTAGGTGTATTTTGAGGCAGAAAGGTACTTTTACCTTCAGAGGCGTGGCTGACAATTTTGTCTAACTTGGACGCTAAAAGAAGGAATCCTTTGAAGGGCAAGGAAATTAAATATCTTTTGGAAGCATAGTCTGTATGGCAATTTTTTAACCATAAGGCATAGCATGCTGTGACACAAGATGCTGAACATCTAGATGCCAATTTAGCTGTCTCCAAGGCAGGATCTCCAATATAGGAGGTGGATTATTGGAGGTAGCCTATGAGAGGGAATATATTCTTATGAGGCGCATTATCCTGTAAGGTTTGAATAATTTGAACTTGCCAGACTTCAGCAGCTCTGCATGCCCAGGCTGATGCAAAGGAACCTCTGATGATCGCTCCTATGCAAGATAACATGCGTCTGTTCAAGGAATCAACTTTTCTGTCAGCAGAATCTTTAAGTGCAGCTGGAAATGAACATGGATAGTAGTATGTCTGGATATAGCAGGGTCAAATGTTGATGGTGTAGATCAATGGCCAACTTTGGATTTAGAAAAGGAATACACCTAAGAACATTTTTTAGGAACTACCACAGACTTATCTGTGGTTTCCTACTTGTGTGTGACTATTTGATTAAGTTCGTCATAGTCAGTGAACATGACCAAAGATTTCTTTTTTTAAAAGAGACTTTGTACAGGATTTAGAAGCTTGGGCACCAGAAACCTCCAAAATATCTAGTATAGCTTTAAGGAGTCCATTGATTCCAAATCTGAATCATCAAATTTGGAGCCTCTTCAAAAGATGAGGGGTGCTCAGAGCAGTCACTGACCAACTCACCATCATAGGAAGCAAAATAATTTTTGAGGGTTTTTGGATCTAGGTCTTAAGAGGTGTACGAGGCATGCCTGTAACCAATTTGCCTAAAATCCTCTCTAGTTTTGCAAGTGAACCAGGTAAGGATTTGACCTACTCTGTTTAAAGCATAGGGAGAGCATCAATGCATGTGGAAGCCCTGTTAGCCTCTAAGCCCGCACATTTAGTACACAGAGACAAATTATTTGTAACTTTTTTTGTTTACATGAAGAAATAGGACTTCATTCTCTTATTGTCATATTGGTAATTAAGAAATGTAAATTCAACTTCCTAGAATAAATCACAGGGAATTAGGCAGTGTCTTAAAGGAACTTAGACTAGATACACTTGTAGTCCAATAACATATAGCGTCACTGAAGACGACCACTGCTATAATAATAAAGGGCAGATTGAATACCTCAACAGACCCCTCAATACAGAAACAGACCCTGGCCCCAAAGAAGCTGGCAGTGAAGGGATTAAAAGTTTAGAACACTGCTCCACTGAAATGGCAAAAACCCCCTCTAAACTACAATAAATGAAAGAGTGCCCTGCTCCTACGGAACAATAAAACCTGACAGGATGTCTTTAAGGTTGTCACTCTAAGATGTAGAAAACGCTGCTTCCAGGAGAATCTCCGGAGCTGCTGAAGAGATGGCTGTTGCTCTGTGAGGTAACTTGTGTCTGCACTTTGAAGAGCCAAATTTTAACAGAGGAGAAGGAAACCAGCAATAATTCAGAATGCCTAGTACTCTGT
The DNA here is from genome assembly GCA_037306005.1 of Rhinophrynus dorsalis. Taxonomy (NCBI): domain Eukaryota; kingdom Metazoa; phylum Chordata; class Amphibia; order Anura; family Rhinophrynidae; genus Rhinophrynus; species Rhinophrynus dorsalis. The sequence goes on from CM074721.1 coordinate 495,167,579, forward strand.
GTGGAAAACACAAAGCATTATGCACCAATGTAAATTTAGTTGCAATTATAGAAATAATTGCAAATGTTTTAATAAGTTAAAATGAATTTAACCAAAATGATGAAAGAAAAATCCTATAATATAATTTGCTAGGATGAGTTGCTCTGTGTGTGCGTAACAAGCATATGCGCAGTAGAGACTGCCGGAGTGATGCAGTCATGTGCAGTAGAGAGTGGCGCACACGTCGGCCTCCAGTCCGAGCGGCGGCACAACTCATCCGGAGCCCAAACAAACAAAGTGTCAACGGACACTGAACTGAAACACAGCACACTAGTAAACGCAACATAGCACACTGAACAAGAGCCAACAGGGCTCAACAGTCAAAGATCTCTAAGACACAGGAAATAAAGTCCTAGACAGGCAGAACTGCCTCCAGAACTTTCCTGCCAAAGCTGGCTTCAGCCTAAGCCAAAACCTCAACACGGTAGTGTTTGGCAAAAATGTGAACAGATGACCAATTAGCCACCTTGCACAACTGATCAGCAGACGACTGATTCTTATAGGCGCAGGATGCGCCAACAGACCTGGTGTAATGATCTGGGACAAGAGAAAAGGAGCAGGTTTCTTCCTGGGTTCACAGGCCTTGCGAATTGTAGCCTTGATCCAAGATGAAATAGTCACCTTGGAAGCAGCTTTACCAGCCCTAGGACCCTCAGAGATAACAAAAAGTGCATCAGTCTGATGGACAGACTCAGTGCAGCGCACGTAGAACTTAAGGCAGCGCGCCACATCCAACAAGTGGAGATCCATGTGCTTGTCAAATTTAGGGTCTTGATTGATGTGGAACTCAAGAGTCCACCTTAGGAAGAAATTCCTGGGAGATACGAAGAACATAGTAGAACCGCCTTATCCTTGTGAAACACCAGGAAAGGCAGTTTGCAGGACAAGGCCTTCAGTTCATCGACACGCAGAACAGAGACGATTGCCAAGAGAAAAGCCATCTTCCAAGTCAGGAGCCGAAGAGGAATGGTAGCCAAAGACTCAAAAGGAAGCCGCTGCAAGACTCCCAGAACCAGATTAAGGTCCCACTGAGGAGCAGGATGCTTAAAGGCAAGGAAAGCATGAGTGACACCCTGAAAGATAACCTTGACATCCGGAAGAACGGCATCACGCCTCTGAGAAGAAATTAAAAAAAAAATAAAAAAGAGAGAGCACCGATGTCTGTACCTTCAAAGAACTCGGGCTAAGGCCTTTGTTCAAACCATCCTATCCAGTCGACAGATCAAACTTTTGTGAGGACAGATCCCTGCCACACACCAAGAGTGGAAGACAGACCAAATCTTGTGGTAAGCTTGAGAGGAGACAGGTTTCCGAGCCTGAATAATAGTGGTGACCACATCAGGAGAAAAGCCTTTCTTCCTCAAGATAGAGGATTCAATTGCCAAGCCGTCAAACCCAGATGCTCCACATTCTCCTTCCACAGGTAAACCTGCAGTAGGAGATCCGGTCTGTGTGGAAGCAGAAATGGTTGGCACACCAGGTCCAGCAGCTCCAGAAACCAAAGTTGCTGGGACCAGCGCAGAACAACTAGGATGAACAGAGTAGTCTTGTGCATCTGTAGCTTCCTGAGAACCCTGGGGAGCAAGGGAAGAGGAGGGATAATGTAGGCTAGATTAAACTGCCATGGAATCGACAGAGCATCCACTGCAAAAGCCAGAGGGTCCACCCAGCGGAAGCAAAATATCGGAACCTTCCTTTTGTGCCTGATGGCCATCCAGGGAAGTCCCCATTTCTGAACGATGAGGTTGACCACCTCCCGGTGAAGCTCCCACTCTCCGTTGTCCAAGGTGTGTTGACTTACGATGTCAGCTAAGACGTTTTCTACGTCTGGAATTTGAACTGCGGAGATGGTAGGCACATGTTCTTCTGCCCAGGATAAAATAGCCTTGACCACCAACCAAGCTGCGAGACGTCTGGTGCCGCCTTGCTTGTTGATGTATGCCACGGCTATGGCTTTATCTGACTGGACATGAACTGGACAGCTTTTGAGATGAGACTTCCAATATCTCAGAACGAGGAATATCGCCTCTCCAGAACATTGATGGGTAGAAGAGAATCCTCTGCTGACCAATAACCCTGGACAATCGGGTAACCCAGGACCACTCCTCAATCGGACAGGCTGGCATATGTTGACAAAGTGGTCCAAAATGGGATCACGGGTTGGAGAGATTCAGCCACCAAGGAAGACTCATCTTCACGTGTAAAGGGAGTTCTCTCTGTAGTTCTCTCGCGTGAGCGATCGCAAATGGTACTGCCTCCATGGTGGAATTCAATTTCCCCACCAGAGAGAGGTCAACTTCTTGGAGTCACATGCCAGAACCGAGGAAACCTTGTTGGTGATCTGTTGAACCATGTTCAGAAACACCATGCCATGCAGGGTATCGAATAAAAGACACAGAAAGACCAATCTCTGAGATGGGAACTGGTCCGACTTGTCCATGTTCAGAACCCAACCATGATGGGTGAGTGTGAATGTAGTCCTGCACCTGCTGGTGGAGGAGTTCCCCGGAAAGGGTCTTCAAGAGAAAGTCATCCATGTATGGAGTTACCCAAATTCCCCTCTTGTGCATGACAGAAATCAATGGACCAAAGATGCGAACAAACACCTGCGGAGCTGTGGTCAGACCAAAGGGGAGAGCTGAGAACTGGAAGTGCCCCTTGTAACAAGCCAACCTGAGGTACCACCAGCACTCCGGATGAATAGCTATGTGCAGGTAGGCATCTTGCAGATCCAAGGAAGCCAGAAATTTACCTGGACACATCGCCGCAATATAAGGACTCCTGGTGGTACAGAGTCTTTATCACAAAGGAACTGAGATCCTTGAGATCCAGAATAGGAAGGTAGCCGCCATCCTTTAAACTACAAATAGTAGGTTGGAATAAAAGCCCAAACCTATTTCTGGTTCGGGAACCGGTTCCAGAACTTCCTTGTCCAAGAGAGCCTAGATGACCCCATTGAAAAGACAAAGCTTTTCCAGTTCCTGAAGAGAGTGAGAAGGGAAGAACTGGAAGGGAGAAAGGGATTTGAAGGGAATCCTGTACCCTTCAGAAACCACCTGTAAAACCCACGGATCCGCAATGGTGTCTGTCCAAACACTGAGAAAGTGCCGCAGGCAACCCCCCCACTGGCGCATGCGGACCAGGATTCGGTAAGTCATGTCAAAGTAGGTTTCATGGAGGACTGCTTGGGTCTCCACTGCTGTTTGGGTTTGGAGGAGGAGGGTGGGGCCTTAAGAACCACTAGGTTCACCCTGCGTGTCTCGGTCTGGTAGGCAACAAAAAAGGAAGGAAGGATCTCTTGGAGATCAAGTCAGCAGACCAGATCTTAAGCCAAAGGGAATGTCTGGCAACCACAGACAGGGCAGAGGCCTTGGTCTCAAGCCTGATAGTGTCAAAAGATAGCATCAGTAACATAATGCTGAGACTCTGAGAAATTTTTACCAAAGCTGAAGCAAAGGTAGGACTCAGACGCACCTATGGTTGCAAATGTGGCCTTCAAAATAGCCTCCAGCTTCCTGTCAGTCAAATCCTTAAGAGCAGAAGCATCTACCACAGGCAAAGCCATAGATTTAGAAAGTCTAGAGATAGTTGTGTCAAACTAAAGAGGAAAAGCCCTCCGAGCCAGCCACTGCTGCCTCATAGAAGGTGTACAATTTATCAAATCTCTTAGGCAGTGATAGACATTTGTCAGGGGTCTTCCACTCATCTAGAACAACCTGGTCAAGAGTGGGACTAGGTGGAAAGAAAGTACATTGCTTCTTACGCCACTGAAAGACATCAGAAGTAGATTGAGGTTCCTCAGAAACTGCAGGAATATTCAAAGTATCTAAGACAGACTTATTGAGACCCTCAGCAGAGGGTTCAGGGACAGCCTCAAAGGGGTCCACAAAATATATATATATATATATATATGAACTCCAAAAGGAGACCCCTGTGCGAAGAGGAAACAGTGGGAAAAGTGGACCATGGTACTCAAAGGGGTTGCTCACTTTTTTTTTTTTTGCAGGTCTTCAGCCTTCAGATTACCATTGAGAAATGGAGAAGCTTCAGTGAGACTCCTCCAAGGGAAAAGACATAACACACAAGGCCCCCCCCCCCATGGGCTGGAAGGTCCACAACCACCACCTGTTAACTGAGCAATCCACCACTGGGAAGTCAGTAATGGTAATCCGCCTAATGGGTGATTTCTACACCCCATATCTAATCAGGAAATTATAAAGGAAACTAAAAAGTAAGCAGAACTGTTCTCTGTAGCCACTCTACAAGGAACAAATCTAACTGGAGGGAATAGCTAGCAGCCAGCTGAGAAGGAGAGCGCTGCTTCACCCCACATTCTTTCCAAGAATTGTTCCTGCCTACTTAGAGTGGCTGTCACTTTCCCAGAGTTACCTGTAAACTATATTGGACAACAGAGAAAAGAGTATTTAAGTCTTACCTGTTAAATGTCTTAGTCCATATGTGTTACTGGTAACTTTGGGTAGGTGACCACCCCTTTAAGTAGGCAGGAACAAATTTTGAAGAGAATGCTGGGTGGAGCCTACCTCCTCTCCTTAGCTGGTCCCCAGCCAAACCCCATCCAGTAAGATCTGAAAACTCACTACTGACTAGGAATTAAGAAGGGAAAAGAAGACTCCTGTGAGCATGAACCCGAAAGGACTCCCACGTTCGGTCACAGGAGAACCAAGCATGGCCCCTTGACAGGGTGGGAGACCAGTAACCTATATGGACTAAAAGAAAAGGATTTAACAGGTAAGACTAAAATCCTCTTTTCTCTTTCATTCAATTTAGGCTACTGGTAACTTTGGGATGTCCAACCATCGAGTTTCCCAGAGGTGGGAAGTAAGGCAAGGACCAGGCACAGGTCCCCAAAGTCACCAGAGCATATACAGTGGATATAGAAAGTCTACACACCCCTGTTAAAATGCCAGGTTCTTGTGATGTTAAAGAATGAGACAAAGATAAATCATGTCAGAACTATTTCCACCTTTAATGTGACCTATAACAAGAACAATTCAATTGCAAAACAAACTGAAATCGTTGAGGGGGAAAAAAAAGAAAAACTCATAATAACCTGGTTGCATAGGTGTGCACACCCTCTTATAACTGGGGATGTGGCTGTGTTCGGAATTAACCAATCACATTCAATCTCATGTTAAAAAGAAGTCATTACACACCTGCCATCATTTAAAGCGACTCCGATCAATCACAAAGTTCAGCCGTTCTAGTAGGATTTTCCTGACATTTGCTTAGTTGCATCTCAGAGCAAAAGCCATGGTCCGCAGAGAGCTTCCAAAGCATCAGAGGGATATCATTATTGAAAGACATCAGTCAGGAGAAGGGTACAAAATAATTTCCAAAGCATTAGATATACCATGGAACACAGTAAAGAGTGTAGAGTGGAGAAAATATGGCACAACAGAGACATTACCAAGAACTGGTTGTCCCTCAAAAATTTATGCGAAAACGAGAAAAAAAATGGTCAGGGAGGCTTCCAAGAGGCCTACTGCAACATTAAAGGAACTGCAGGAATTTCTGGCAAGTACTGGCTGTGTGCTACATATGACAACAATCTCCCGTATTCTTCATCTGAACAGGCTATGGGGTAGGGTGGCAAGATGGAAGCCTTTTCTTACAAAGAAAAACATCCAAGCCTGGCTGAAGTTTGCAATAACAAACATCATGCCCCCCAAAAGCACGTGGGAAAATGTGTTATGGTCTCATGAAACCAAGGTTGAACTTTTTGGCCATAATTCCAAAAGGTATGTTTGGCGCAAAACAACACTGCACATCATCCAAAGAACACCATACCTACAGTGAAGCATGGTGGTGGCAGCATCATGCTTTGGGGCTGTTTTTCCTCAGCTGGAACTGGGGCCTTAGTCATGGTGGAGGGAATTATGAACAGTTCCAAATACCAGCCAATTTTGGCACAAAACCTTCGGCATCCGTTAGAAAGCTGAAGATGAAGTTCACCTTTCAGTACGACAACAACCCAAAGCACACACCCAAATCCACAATAGCGTGGTTTCACCAGAAGATGATTAACGTTTTGGAATTGCCCAGCCAGAGCCCAGACCTGAATCCACTTGAACATCTGTGGGGTGATCTGAAGAGGGCTGTGCACAGGAGATGTCCTCGCAATCTGACAGATTTGGAGTGCTTTTGCAAAGAAGAGTGGGCAAATATTGCCACATCAAGATGTGCCATGCTAATAAACTCCTACCCAAAAAAGAGCATTTTAGTCTTACCTGTTAAATCCTTTTCTCTTAGTTCATACAGGTTACTGGTAACTCTGGGAGGCAATCCACCACTTTAAGTAGTCAGGAACATTTCTCTAAATGTATGCAGGGGGTGGAGCCTCCTTTCCCTCCTCAGCTGCATCCTAGCCAGCTAACTACAGAATGATTTGAGACACTAATAACTGACCAGAAATAGAGAGAAGAAGGCTCCTGTGAGCATGCCCCGAAGGACTCCCACGTATTGCCACAGGACAGCCAAGCATGGTCTCTTGACAGGGTGGGAGACCAGTAACCTGTACGGACTAAGAGAAAAGGGTTTAACAGGTAAGACTAAAATCCTCTTTTCTCTGTCGTCCAATACAGGTTACTGGTAACTTTGGGATGTTCCAACCACTGAGTTTCCCAGAGGCGGGAAGAAGGCAAGGACAAGGCACAAAGCCTCCCAAAGTCAACAGAACCTCTATGAACCAACCGGTCAGAGATCCCAACAAAACTGAAGTGTCAACGGACACCAAAAAGGGGTAAAAACACCCCAGGAACTGTTACACAGCACATGGAACTAGAGCTAACAGTGCTCAACAGCAAGGAAGCACTAAGAACCTGAGAAGAAGATCCTAGACAGGCAAGACTGCCTCCAGGACCTTCCTCCCAAAGCTAGCATCAGCCGAAGCCAGCACATCCACACGGTAGTACTTCTAAAAGGTGTGCACAGAGGACCAAGTGGCCGCCTTGAACAGCTGATCAGTAGACGCTTGATTCTTATAGGCCCAAGAGGCCCCAATAGACCTGGTGGAATGTGCCATGACCCGAAAGGGAACATGGTTATTCCTCAACTCGTAGGCCCTACGAATATTGGACTTGTTACATGAGGCAATAGTCACTTTGGATGCAGGTCTTCCTGCCCTAGGACCCTCAGGAATGACGAACAGAGCATCAGACTTCCTGATAGAGTCAGTGCGATGGACATAAAACTTGAGACAATGCACCACATCCAACAAGTGGAGATCTCTTTCCTTGTCAGAGGAGGGTTAGGGCAGAAAGAGGGCACCACAATCTCCTGATTGATGTGAAACTCGGAGACCACTTTAGGTAAGAACTCCTTAGAGGAAAGCACCGCTTTATCCTTATGAAACACCAGATAATGTGGTTTACAGGATAGAGCTTGCAACTCGGCGAACAGACACAATCATCAGAAGAAAGGCTATCTTCCACGTCAAGAGACGTAAAGCAATAGTAGCCAAAGACTCAAAGGGAGGACGTTGGAGAACTCACAATACCAAATTAAGGTCCCACTGAGGAGCCGGACTCCGAAAGGCAGGACGCACATGAGCAACGCCCTGGAAGAAAACCCTGACATCAGGAAGGATAGCAATGCGTTTCTGGAAAAAGACAGAAAGCGCCGAAGTCTGAAACTTAAGAGAACTCAGACTGAGTCCCTTGTCCACACCGTCCTGCAAAAAGGCCAGGATAGTGGGAAGATCAAAGTCATGAGACAGATCTCTGTCAGCACACCAAGACACAAATGTCGACCAGACACGGTGATAAATCTTGGAAGAAACAGGCTTATGGACACTAAGCATAGTGGACACCACAGCAGAAGAAAACCCTTTCTTCCTTAAAATCGAGGATTCAACCTCCAGACCGTCAAATTGATCAGACGAACATCTTTCTTCCACAGGTAATCCTGCAGAAGAAGATCTGGACGAGAGGGGAGCGGAAAGGGCTCCGTCACTGATAGGGCCAGAAGCTCCGGATACCAGGACTGACGAGGCCAATTCGGAGCAATCAGGATTACTGGACAACGTTCCACCTTCAATTTATGTAACACCATTATCAACATTGGAAGAGGAGGAAAAATGTAGGCCAGGGAGAACGTCCAGGGAATGGACATTGCATCGGCAGCCAGAGCTAGAGAGTCTCTCCACCGAGAGCAAAACGCCGGAACCTTCCTGTTGTGTCTTGTAGCCATCAGATCCACTAGGGGCATCCCCATCTCTGAGTTAGGAGTTGAAACACCTCAGGATGTAGCTCCCACCCTCCACTGTAGACTGTGTGACGACTGGGAAAGTCTGCCATGATGTCTATGCCTGGAATGTGTACTGTGGAAATGACAGGAACATTAACCTCTGCTCAGGACAGGATGGCCTTGACATCTAACCAAGTGGTGAGACTTCTTGTTCCGCCTTGTCTGTTGATGTAAGCCACTGCTGTGGCGTTGTTGGACTCCACTCGGACTGGACAGTCTTCCAGTTGAGACTCCCAATGACGGAGAGCATGAAATATTGCTCGAAGTTCCAGGATGTTGATAGGGAGAAGGGACTCCTCCATGGACGACTTCCCCTAAGCACTGAAGCGACCCAGAACGGCTCCCCAACCCAAGAGGCTGGCATCCGTCGTGACCTTGGTGCAGTAGGGAATCAGGAAGGATCTCCCCTTCAGGAGATTGGAAAGGTCCAGCCACCACTCCAAGCTCAACTCTACATGACTGATAGCTTCTGTTGATCTGATCAGTCCCTGCATGTCTGTATCACAAATCTCTGAAGTTCCCTGGTGTGTGCCATGGCAAATGGAACCGCTTCTATCGTGGAAATGAACTTTCCCACCAGAGAAGACAACTTCGGAACTGGGATCCGATCCCGGGATAGAATCATTGAGACTCTTTGGGCAATTTGATGGGCTACCTCTTCCGGTAGAAACACCATGCACTTCTGAGTATCGAACAGAAAACCCAGGAAGATCAGTTGCTGGGATGGGACAAGGTCTGACTTGTCCAAGTTGACAAACCAACCATGATGGGTAAGGATTTGAATGCAGGTCTGGACCTGCTGATGAAGGTGGTCAGCAGAGGAGGCTTTCAAAAGCAAGTCGTCCATGTAGGGAGTCACTCTGATGCCGTTCCGATGGAGAACAGATATCAAGGCCCCCAGAACCCGTTGGAAAACCTGAGGGGCCGTTGTCAGACCAAATGGAAGAGCTGAGAACTGAAAATGACCCCTGTCGCAGGCAAATCTCAGGTACCACCTGCTCTCTAGATGGATTGGGATATGCAAATACGCATCCTGAAGGTCCAGAGAGGCAAGGAACTCCCCCGGAGACATGGCAGCGATCACTGTGCACAGAGACTCCTGACAATAGTGAGTCTTGACCACAAAGGAATTGAAATCTTTCAAATCCAAAATAGGGCGGCATCCACAGTCCTTTTTGGTCACCACAAAGAGGTTTGAGTAAAACCCCAAACCCCTGTCTGAAGGAGGCACCGGCACCAGGACACCCTTGTCCAGAAGAGCCTGAATAGCGCCTTTGAATAGACGGCTTCTCTCGACTTCCTGAGGAGAGCGAGAAAGATGAAAGTGAAAAGGGGGAAGAGAAAAGAAAGGGATCTTTTATCCCTGTGACAGCACCTGTAAAACCCATGGGTCCGCCGCTGAATCCTCCCAAATTCAGCGAAAGAGGCGGAGATGACCACACACAGCGGGATGCGGACCCGGGTTCAGTGAGTCATGCCGAAGCAGTCTTGGGAGCCTTGGGCTTGGATGCAGCCTTGGGCTTCCATTGCTGCTTGGGCTTGTAGGAGGGATGCGGAGCTGATGGAACCACCCAGTTCGTCGAACGTGTCTCAGTTTGAAAGGAACTAAAGGACCGGTTACGCTTAAACGGCAACTTTTTCTTAAAGACCAAGGGTAGAAGTGTACTCTTACCCCCCGTGGCCTCGCTAATTAGTTACTTAAGTTCAGTTCCAAACAAGGAAGTACCCTGAAAAGGCAAGGAAAGCAAGACTTTCTTGGAAGCAGTGTCAGCAGACCAAATCTTAAGCCAAAGCGCACATCTGGCCACCACAGAGGTAGTGGAGGCTCTTGCCATCATGCGGGCGGCATCAAAAGCAGCAGCAGAAATATAGTGTTGCGCTTCAGAGATATTAGCAAGATGATACAATTTCTCAGAAGTAGGCGCATCCTGACGGACAGCCATAGTGAGTTGTTCAGTCCAGACTGCAATAGCCCGGTTAACCCATGCAACAGCAAAAGCTGGACATATAGCTGTGCCAATAGAAGCGAAAATGGACTTGAGGGGAACCTCAAGTTTCTTGCCAGTCCAATCTTGCAGAGCAGAAGCATCAGAAACAGGTAAGGCGGTAGATTTAGACAGTCTAGATATGGGTGCGTTCACCTTGGGGGGGTGGGTGAACCCATTTATCCAGTTCTGTTTCAGAAAAGTGATAGTTTAGCAAATTTCTTGGACACAGAAGAGTACTTGTCCAGATTCTTTCATGCGTCAGAAACCAAACGGGCAAAAGTTGGGTTAGGAGAAAAATAAGTAAGGGGCTTTGCAGGCTCCTGAAAAACATCAGAGGGATCAGAAGGGACCTCCTGAACCAAGGGAATGTTGAGTGTGGTCAATACAGCCCTGATCAGGCCCTCAGCAGAGGGTTCAGGATCAGACTCAAAAGGGTCCCCAAGGGACCTAGAAGACTCTAAAACAGTACCATCCTCAACATTCGAATCTTGCAACAATTCTTCCTCAGAAGAATCTGACACATCAGGTGCCCCGTGCGGTTTAGGCAGGAAGGATCTGACAGTAGAGGGGGTCTGCCATAATTGTAGGGTCCCCGGTACCTGGGATGGAAAGAGTTGTAGAGTGGACCTAAGGTCCCTAGTTGCAGCCTTAAACTCTTGCACCCAAGCTAGCTCAATAGCATGGCTGGAAGGCCCTGGGTTGCTGTCAGGAACTTCAGAACATGCTCGGCATAAATGACCAGAGAACTCTCTAGGTAGCCCTGTGTGACAGGAAGAGCAATGCGCAGTGGGGTATACCGATAGTCCAGCCTCCTTAGTCTTAGGTCTAGCCCCCAGCTCCAGCGGTATAGACATTCTCACAGTGTCCAAAAAAACAACTGTACAATAAATCACCCAATTGTAGTGTGTTAGATTAATATTTCACCCCAGAAGTGCTAAATATAGACTTATCTGGCAGGCAAAGGGTTAATCTGCAGAGGAGAGGAGAGTCCAAGCCCTGCATAGGATACTCGCTGTGGAGCTGTAGTCGGACCAAAGGGAAGAGCAGAAAACTGAAAATGTCCTTGGTCACAAGCAAGCCGGAGGTACTGTCGACTTTCTGTGTGAATGGCAATATGCAGATATGCATCCTGAAGATACAGAGGAGTGAGAAACTCCCCAGGAGACATGGCTGCGATGACTGTTTGGAGGGACTCCTGGTGGTCTTGGGTCTTGACCACAAAGGAATTGAGATTCTTGAGGTCCAAAATCGGACAACAGCTGCCGTCCTTCTTAGAGACCACAAACAGGTTAGAATAGAAACCCAACCTCTGATCCGGTTCAGTAACTGGCTCCAGAAACTCCTTGTCCAAAAGGGTCTGGATTGCTCCATTGAAGAGACAACGTTTATCCACTCCTTGAGGAGTGTGAGAAGGAAAGAACCTGAACAGAGGAAGAGAGGTGAAAAGGATACTGTACCCCTCTGAAACAAGCTACAAAACCCACGGATCTGCCACGGTGTCTGTCCAGACACTGAGGAAGTGGCACAAACGACTACCCACTGGCGCGTGGAGACCGGGGTACAGCTAGTCATGCTGAAGGAGGTTTGGAAGCCTTGGTCTTGGTGGAGCGCGGCTTGGACCTCCATTGATGTTTGGGCTTGGAGGACAAACGCGGAGGGCCGCGGTGTGCGCCTCAGCCAGAAAGGTATGAAAAAGCCGATTTCGTTTCACGCCTGAGGCGGCTTCTTAGGAATAAAGGCAACAGGGTACTCTTACCGCCCGTGGCCTCACTAATGAGGTCCTTAAGCTCCGGCCCAAACAAAGAGGTTCCCTGAAAAGGTAACGAAAGTAAGGCTTTCTTGGAAGTGGTGTCCTCGGACCAGATTTTGTGCCAGAGCCCGTCTGGCTACCACAGACATGGTAGAAACCCTAGCCACCATCCAGATGGAGTCACAGATAGCATCAGAAACAGAATGCTGTGCTTCAGAGATGTTGGCAAGAAGCCACAACATGTCAGCAGTAGTAGTGCCCTGACAGACAGCCACAGTCAGCTGCACAGTCCAAACTGCAATGGCCCTGTTCACCCAAGCAGCAGCGAAAGTGTCACCAGTAGCAAAGATGGCCTTTAGGAAGGCCTCAGGTTTCCTGTCAGTCCAATCATTAAGGACAGATGCATCCGCCACAGGCAGAGCAGTGGACTTAGAGAGTCTAGAAACTGGGGCGTCCACATTAGGGGGAGTGTGCCCATTGAGCTAGGGCCGGGTCAGAGAAGGGATATAGTTTAGCAAACTTCCTAGACACAGTAGCCTTCTTGTCAGGGGACTTCCACTCATCAAGGACAAGGTGATCAAGAGTGGGATTAGGTGGAAGGCAGGTATACTGCTTCTTAGGCTCCTGAAATGCATCAGAAGGATCCTTAAGAGTCTCAGAAACTAGGGGAATGTTCAACATAGTCAGCACTGCCCTGATCAGGCCCACAGCTGAGGGGAAAGGGTCAGCTTCAAAGGGGCCCCCTTATAAAATTTGGAGGATACCACCGCGGAACAGGGAATCTGAGACATCAGGTACACCCTGCGGCTTAGGTAGGGAAGACCTGATAGGGTAAGGGGGATGCCAGGACTGGAAGACCCCCTGCAATTGGGATGGAAGGAATTGTAAGGTAGACCTTAGATCTCTAGTAGTGGCCTTAAACTCTTGCATCCAAACTGGCTCTAGTGCATGGCTGGAGGTCCCTGGGGGAGACACAGGGGCAGCAGCGTATGAAGGGCATAAATGCCCTGAGTATTCTCTTGGTAGCCCTGATTGACATGAGGAGCAATGCGCAATGGGGGACACAGACAGCCCAGAATCCTTAGTCTTAGGCCTAGCCCCAGGTTCCAACTGTCACAGATACAGAGAGAAGTTCAGGAGTCAGTACGGTACATTTAATGCAATTTTTTAACAAAATGATAGAAAGAGCAATATATACAACAGGAACAAACAGTGGGTTACCAGCCAGCAAGCACTATTATCAGGAATAATAGGCTGCAACGCTAGACCACACTGCTGGAGACTAGGCCTTAGCCATTGGTGGTCTCAACAGGAACCAGGAGCAGGAAACGGGACTCAGGATCTTGATCTGACGTAACGGGCGTACCGACTCACGCCTGCAGTCAGTAGGGAGCGAATTCTGACTCATGCCTGCAGTCAGTATGGGAAAATGATAGCGGACTCACGCCTGAAATCAGTATCAGGGCTTAGTCTACCACAGCCCCAGGTCCACACTAGGTTGGGTGTCTGCTAGGTAGAAGGAACAAACGTAAGAGTAGTCAGACAGAGCCACAAGTCAGCACCAGAGGGGATAGTGAGACAAGCCAGGTCATACACAGTTCAGGTAGTCAGCCAGAGTCACAGGTCTGCACCAGATTGGGTGTCCACTATAGGGATAAGCAAAAGAATAGTCAGACAGATCCACAGGTCAGCACCAGGATGGATGGATGGAAGACTAGCAAGGTCACAGAGCCCAAGGTAATAGAACTGCTATGAACAACAACGCAAGGGCAACCGAGTCAGGACTCGGTCTGCCTTTTAAACACCTCCACAGGAAGTAGGGGGGCGGAGCAGCTCAGAGGGAGGAGGTAGTTAGAAGAAAGTAGGTAGGAGGAGTCTACAGGAAACAAACAGCTTGAAGCCTCGGGTCTGCAGATGATGCTGAAGTCAAGGTAAGCTGTAACAATATCCCCCCAAAGGGGCCCCTCAGTGGAGCTGGCCGGGGTTTGTCAGGGAATCGAGCATGAAACCTGCGTACCAATACAGGAGTGTGAACATCAGCAGTTGGAATCCAGGAACGTTCCTGTGGAGCATAACCCTTCCAATGAATAAAGTAGTGTAGACGCCCTTCGAACCAAATAAGAGTCCAGAATGGTTTGGACCTCATATTCCTTGTGATCTGTAACTCACGGGGGGAGGACGAACAGGAGCTGAAGTATACCGGTTGCAGACCAAGGGTTTTAGAAGGGAAACATGAAAGACATTGTGAATGTGCATGTTGGCAGGAAGTTCCAATGCATACGCCACCGGGTTAATTTTGCGCAACACCCGAAAGGGACCAATGAATCGAGGAGCCATCTTGCTACAAGGCACCTGGAGGTGCAAGTTACGGTAAGACAGCCATACTCTGTCTCCTACCTGAAATGTAGGTGTCGGCAGTCACCTTCGGTCAGTCTGCCTCTTTTGTCGCTGCATGGAATCACGTAGTGTATGCTGTACACGTACCCAGGAGGAATGGAGCGCCCTTAAATGCTCATCCAGAGCCAGAATTTCTTGTGCTTGGAAGGTCTTGGGAAGAGCTGAGGGTTGGAACTGATAATTAACCAAGAACGGGGAACTCTTAGTGGAAGAGTTAACAGCACTATTCCGGGCAAACTCCACCCAGGGTAACAGGGTAGCCCAGTTATCGTGATGGTCAGAGATAAAGCAGCGGAGGAACTGTTCTAAGGCTTGCTTTGACCTTTCTGCGGCACCATTAGACTGTGGATGATAAGCGGAGGAGAAGGCCAATTGAATACCCATTTGAGCAAAGGAACTCGTCCAAAAGCGGGACACAAATTGGCTCTATCGGACACAATTACTTTAGGTGTGCCATGGAGACAGAAGTCCTCTTTAGCAAATACCACCGCCAATTCCTGCGCGGACGGTAACCCTTTGAGTGGCACAAAGTGAGCCATTTTTTTAAAATTTGTCCACAATCATCAGAATGACTGTATAACCCATGGAACTTGGGAGTTCTACCATAAAGTCAATGGATAGATGATACCAAGGGCAATCTCCATTGGCCACTGGCTGAAGCAATCCAACAGGCAGGTGTCTAGGAGACTTGTTTTGAGCAAAAGTCGTACATGCAGCCATGAAAGCAGTACAATCAGCCATAAGACTAGGCCACCAAAATACTTGTGACAAGGACCATATTAATTGGTCATGACTGTAACGGATCCTACCCGTTACTGGGAGCTCTTGTCTGGGCATGGCATTTATTCACCCCTGGGCCCAAGGATTATGGATATTGGACACTCCTTTGTGCCCTGGCATACGATCTCTCAAGCCCTTATCCTGGACTAAGAGACTTTGGCTAGCCTTATGTGGATAGGCAGCTGTACCAGAGGAAAGAACAATTCAAGGCTTGGGTGCTGCAAACTCTTCTGACCTGCAAAAGGTTAATCATTTGAGTTTGAGCATATTTACTTTCAATATGTATTGTAGTCCCCCAAGCCTTTTGCTTAATTACTCAAGTCATTGTATTGAGCACTGTCTTGTGGCCCCCTGCTGTGTGATTAATCCAATCATGTCTGCCCTATTATGTTTCCCTGAATCATTTGTTGTTGGTTCTTGGACCCTTTGTGGTGACTGAATTATCCCTGTGACTACTCCATTGTATTCTGCCCTACCATTTGCTGTGTCCTATTGATGAACTGTGATTGAATTAAGTCTCCTGTACTGTGCTCCAAGTTAGTGTGGTTTGAAACTGTATAAATATGTGTGGTTTGGTTCAATAAAGAGAGTTCTGTTTTGGAGTGAACAAGGAGTCCTGGAGTCTTGTATTGCTTATGGTCTAAAGTATCCACTCTGATACCCATCTGCGCCAAGTATCCTGAATCGCCGACCGCCTGCTGCCAGCTTCCTGCGTCCCAACTTCATATGCTGTCAGGCGGCGACGTGGACTCTTCCCTGCTTCCAGTGATCCTGTGACTGTTTCCAGTGACCGTTCATACTTCAACTGGTGCATCCGACGGCGCTTATCTGCGCCGAGAAGGAGAGACCCAAGGAACGACGGCGGAAGGCGACGCGGTCCCTTCTCAGCTTCCGTTACAATGACTAATGTGACCAGCAACTTTCGAGGCATGATAGGTCTCCAACAGCTTAATACGCAACTGCGCTGGAACAAAGCATTGACTGTCAGGCTACTCAGATAGAGCCGAAGCTTGGGCTGCCAAAATCTCCTCTCCTAGAGAAGTAATACAGGTTCGGATTGTAGCAAGGATACGATCAGCCAGAATGATCGGAGAAGGTGGAACCTCTTCCCTGGATGGGCTACAAAACTGGCAAGACAATGCGTCTGCCCTCACATTTTTAGAGCCAGGAAGATATGAAACCACAAAATGAAAACGAGAAAGAAGACAAGCGTTTGGCTTTGGAAAGATAAATGAGGTTCTTGTGGTCTGTCAAAATCCAACGGAGTTGACATCCTCAGTGTTCAAATGTCTGAAAGTATAGGGTACACCCAAATACAGTGTTTAAGATTAAGAATTTCACCCCAGAAATAAAGTACACTTATCTGGCAGATGAAGGGTTAATCAGCTGAGGAGAGAAGGACTGTCCAAGCCCTGCGTACGTTACTCATGAAGGGAAGGCAGAAAATGGCGTCCGTGATGGGAGCCAATCAGAAACGAGAACACAAAGCAAGCGCTCATTGGTAATGTAGTTTTCCCTGAAAAGTACCCTAAACAGTGCTCGAAGCCCCCTGAGCCCAACAGACATACAGATAAACCCAATGAGTGCAGGAGTATGTAATAGGAACTCCAAGGAGACCCCTTTGTGGAGGGGAAGTATGGGACATGTGGACCTCAGTACTCAAAGGGTTGCTTACCTTTTTTAGCAGGTCTTCTGTCTTCAGATAACCATTTTCTAAAGAAGCCGCCTCAGTGGGCAACTTCCAGGGAAAAACATGCTACACAAGCTTTTCCCCTTCAGGGCTGATAGGTCCACCACAGCACCTGGAGACTGAGCTATCCACTTGGAAATGTCAGTAATGGTAATCCACCTAATGGTTGGTATTCCATATCTAACAGAACACAAAAAATAAGCTAAAACTATAGCAGAACTATTCTCATGCCTTGCTTCATCAAGGAACAAATCTTACTAGATGGGGATTGGCTGGTGACCAGCTAAGGAGAGGAGGTAGGCTTCATCTAGCATTCTCTTCAAGAATTGTTCCTCCTACTTAAAGAGGCGGTTGCCTACCCAAAGTATCAGTAACCTATATTGGATGACAGAGAAAGGATTTTAGTGTCACTTACCTGTTAAATCCTTTTTTCTTTAGTCCATATGGAACACAGGAACCATGTTGGAGAGATTCTTGAGGGTACTAGGGTAGGTCAAGCTGCACCCATGGTTACCATCGCTTCTTGGATCAAGGCAACTGTACGCCAAGCGTATGCGATTAGGAAGAAGCCTGTTCCTTTCTAGATTACGGCACACACTACCAGATCTGTGGGTGCTTCCTGTGCCTATATGAACCAGGCCTCAGCTGCACAACTGTCTGTGACATGGTCCTCCTTGAACACTTTCAAGGAACACTACCGTGTGAATGTCCTGGTCTCTGCCGAGGCCAGCTTTGGCTGGAAGGTTCTTTAGATGGCTTTGCCTGTCTGCAATCCGTCTCTTTTCCTCATATACTGCCCAGTTTGTTGTTCAGTAGTTTGAGCCTCGTTGTCCCTTGTTTGGTATGATGTGCTAGTTGGGTGTCTGTTGACTCCTACAGTTATACAGACCCAGTTTGGTCCTAGGGAACACTGCTTATCCGGTAGGTAGTGATTTTTTTCCTCTTTTTTTCCCCTGCCCGGAATATTTGGGATGCTTTGTTATAGCACATATTGGTTAAGAGAAAATAAGAGTCTAGTGTCACTTAACTTTTAAATCCTTCTCAATTTAGTTCATATAGAACACAGGACTCCCACATTGAGAAAAACCACAACTACCCTTCACTGGGCAGAGGAGTCCAATTAGGGTCTTAACTTCAGACCTCTCTTCTTCTTACCCACTATTGTCACACATGTAGCCTTGAGGCAAAGGTAAACTTGGATGCAGCCTGAGCCACCCTAGGACACTCAGGGATCTCTCCAACACGGTTCCTATGTTCCATATTGGACGAAAAATAAATTATATTTATAGACATTTTAACTCCAGAATTTGACAACACTTTTTGAGGCCGATACCATCACCTTTAGCATATTTGTTTTAGGTTTTAATTTAGACAGTGGCCATTTAATCATGTCAATATGAAAAGGTGATTTCTGTGTACCTACCAATACATCCTTTTCTCTTAGTCCTTATGGAACACAGGAAGCATGTGATAATGTGCTCTCCTTCAGGAGAGCAGGACACTTACAGTAAAAAGGTTCCGAGAGAAGGAGAGACTTCTCTGTTCACTTGTCCCCAGCCAGTATAATCCGATTTAACATAGCAAAGATCTAAGACAACAGGAAAAAAAAGCAGGAAAGGGAATCCCCTAAACTAGAGAAACCAAAAGTACCCCCCCTTCCCCACCCAGGACTCAAACAGATGGGATTTCTACGGGATGGAAGTCCTGTGTTCCATATGGAGTAAGATAAAAGGATTGAATTATGTACACAGAAAAATAGGCTTTTACTGTTCTTAGCATTTAAATATTTTTCTTTGTAGTCAATATGGAACACAGGTACCATGTAGATATACCAACAATAAGCTCTCAGTGTGTGAAGAAAGGACCTCACGTCTGTCAGCATGATACTGGAGTGCCCTAGGGCTAGCCAGAATCGGAATAGCCGAGACAGAAAAAGTGTCAACGGACACTGAACAGCCACAGCATACAATAACAAGAGCCAAAGGTGCTCAAACAACAGTACAGTAGCAAGTATGCACGTACTTAGACAGGAAAGGCTGCCTGAAAGACCTTCCGTCCAAAGCTGGCTTCAGCCGAAACCAGAACACACGTGTCTCTAGCAAAGGTTTGCACAGAGGACCAAATCACAGCCTTGCACAACTGCTCAGCCGAGGTCTGATTATTGTAGGAGGAGGCCCCCACAATCCTAGTGGAATGTCCCATTATCCTGAAGGGAATTGGTTTCTTCCAGAGTTCATACACCTGGTGTATAGTAGCCTTGATCCAAGAGGCCACAGTGAACTTGGAAGCAGCTTGCTCTTCCCTAGGACCCTCAGGGATGAGGATAAGAGAGTCAGCCTTGTAAAAAGGCTTAGTACAGGCACCACACCATATCCAACAAATGGAGAGCCCTCTCCTTGTCAGACTTCAGGTTAGGACAAAACAAAGACAACACAATCTGTTGATTGAAGTGGAACTCAGAAACCACCTTAGGAAGAAATTCCTGAGAGGTCCTAAGCACTGCTTTATACTTTTGAAAAACCAGTAAGGGTGGCTTGCAAGACAGACTGCAGTTCAGCAACCCTGCTGACTGAGACAACTGCCAAGAGAAAAGCCATCTTAAGCATCAGTTGACACAAAGGAATGGAAGCAAGGGGCTCAAAATGAGGCCTCTGCAACACTCCAAAAACCAGATTATAGTCCCACGGAGGAGTAGAAGCCTTAAAGAGGATCTATCACTCTACAAAAGTTAGGCTTATTATGTAGAGTATATATAGATAACACCGAAAAAGTTATTGATTTAAAAAAAAAAAAAAAAAAAAAAAAAGCTGTTTAGGTTAAAATGATAGCTTATAGAGTGCCCTGTACCCTACTTCCGCTTACACTTCCATTGCGGCAGGTTGGCACACTGCCACTGCTCCCTTCCCACTACCCAGCCTCTGATGCTGGAGCGATCTCACTGGTAGAGATCGATACCTAGCCAATGAGATTGCACCAGCTTACAGACAGACAGCCTCCGTCCATGAAGGAGCCTGGGTAGTGGGAAGGGAACAGGGGCAGCCCTGCAACAGATGTGTATGTGGAAGTAGGGTGCAGGGCACTCTAAAAGCTATCGTTTTAACCCAAATAGCTTTTTTTTTTTTTTTTTTTTTAAGTCAATAACGTTTTCAACATTATCTATATTAACTCTACATAATAAGCCTAACTTTTGTAGGGGTGATAGATCCCCTTTAAAGGTGGGTAAGGCATGAGCTATACCTTGTCGAAAAATCTTGACATCTGGAATGCTGGGTAATACGTCTCTGAATGAACACAGAAAATGCAGAAATGTGAACCTTCAAGAGCTCAAGCTGAGTCCCCTGTTCACTCCATCCTGGAGAAAGGATAACACCAAAGGAAGGTCAAACTTCTGCAAAGATGGACCTGTCTACATACCAACAATGAAACAGAAACCATACCATATAGTAGGCCTTGGAAGAGACAGGCTTGCAGGCCTGAAACAGTGGAAATGACCTCAGTGGAGAACCCTTTTCTCCTCAAGATGTGGGCTTGAACAGCCATGCAGTCAAAGCCATCTTTTTCCACATGCTCTTTCCACAGGTAAACCATGGAGGAGGTCCAGCCTGGGAGGGAAGTGAAGCGGGTCCTGAATGGAAAGACTGACCAGGTCCGCAAACTACTCCCTCCTGGTCGAGTAAAAAGCAACCAGAATCACAGTTGTGCCATCCATCCTGATTTTCTGAAGTACCCTGAGTATAAGAGGAATCAGAAGACAGACAAAAGCTAGATGGAAGTTCCATGGAATTGACATGGCTTCCGTGGCAAAGACCAGAGGATCTCCCCTCCAGAAGCAGAAGGTTAGAACCATCCTGTTTTCCCTGGTGGTCATGAGATCTATTGTAGGCACACCACACTGAAGCACAATTAAGTAGAACACCTCCGGATTGAGTTCCCACTCTCCAGGATCCATGTCTCAGCGACTTACAAAGTCTGCCAGCACATTTTCTGACCCCTGGAATTGGCATGGCGGAGATGGCCGGAACGATGGCTTTTGCCAACCGAGGATGTACCTTACCTCGAACCAGTTGGCTTCACTTTGAGTGCCCCCTTAATAGTTGATGTATGCCATGGCCATAGCATTGTCTGACTGAACCCTCACCGGCTTCCCATTTAAGTGTGAGGTCAAAAACACAAGGGCAAGATGAAACTGCCTGAGTTCCAGAACATTGAGGAACTGAAAAGACTCCTTCACAATCCACCTGCCCTGGACTCTCATGTTACCCAGAACTACTACCCACCCGCTCAGGCTGGCGTCTGTCATGACCAGAATCCATTCTGTTATAACAGAGGGTTTCCCTTTTTACAGGTTGTGCCACCACAGTCTCCACTGAAGGTCTCTGCAGGCTTCCGGACAGAGGGAGATCTGGTGATCCAGTTGTGCCGGATTCCCTGACCAACTCTGAAGAATGTCTGATGCTCCCTCGTGTATACCTGAGAGTAAGGCACAACCTCTAGTTTTGACACTCATATTCCCTGATCATGGCCAAGGGCCACTCCAGGGCCCGAGACACCTGCTGCAACACCAGAGAGATCCACTTATCTGGTGGGAAAACTTTCCCCTGACAGTGTTGAACCTCATCCCCAGGAACACCAGTTCCTGAGAAGGCACCAGGAACCAGAAAGGATCTCACGAACTCCAAGAAACTAAGAGAAACTGAAGACAGAGGCTAAGTGGGATCCAGAACGACTTGGCAGGCATGAGCCATCCCCTTCATAAAAGTCTGCACTTCTAGCCTCTGGAAAAAGAGAGGTCTAAGACTAAGCCCTTTTTGAAAAACGGCCTGAAAAAAGGTCAAAATGACTGGAAGAGGAAAAGGTTGCAGAAGTAACCCCTGTCCTTTACATCACTTACACAAGAACCATACCCTATGGTACACACCTTGGATCAACCTGGTTTATGATCCTTCAACATAGTGGCATTGACAGAATCAGAAAAAACCTTCTTCCTCAGGATCGCTTTAAGAGCCAAGCAATCAAAGCCTTTTTCTCCACCTCAATGACAAAGCGGACCCAGAGTCAAGAAGTCTGGGTGCAGATGGAGCGGAAATTGCTCTGACACCCATACAGTAAGAAGATCTGAAAACCAGGCCCCACAAGGTCAGAATTGGGTACCCTATCCCAAGAGCTATATGACAACCAGAGAAGAAGAGGAGAAAGGAAAAAAAAAAAAAAAAAAAGTAATGTTCCAGAACTTAAGTTTTAATCTGAAGGTGCAGAATCTCCTCTAAAGAAGCCTTTAGCAAAAAGGTTGCCCAGATAGGGGAGTTAAGAAGATGCCTAATGAATGGGTGAGAGTTGCCAGTGCTGTCTTCACCTCTGTAAAGACGCAACAATGTAGGGCCACCCCAAAGGAGATAGCAACTAACTAAAAAGTATGATCTAGAAATGCAAACCACAGTAAATGTGGATGATTTGCATGCATGTTAATATGCAGGTAAGCATCCTTTATGTCTAGAGGGGCCACAAACTCCCCTGGACACATGGCAGCAATGACGGCGTGCAAGCATTCAATCCTGAGCTGGAGTGCAAGAAGACAACGGTTGAGGAGCTTCACATTCAAAATGGGATGGCATCTGCCATTTTTTTTTTAGGAACTATAAAGGGGTTGGGAAGAGAGTACCATAAACCTTCCCTGAGAAAAAACAGCTACCAAAACCTGCATATCTATAAGAGAAGAGAGGATGTTTATGAATAGATGACTCAGCGCGGGATCGCAAGGAACTCTGAATATGAAGTTATGACAGGGAAAAAGGGACTTGAATTCTATGCTGTATCCTTCCGACATTACCAACAAGGCACACTGATCTGCCAAAGGAAGAGCCTGCATGCTGTCAAAATGGTGCAAATAAACTCCGACTGCCCGAGGTCGACCAGGACCCTGTGAGACATGCAGAGGTAACACTTGTCAGCTGTGGGCTTCTGAGAAGACTTATTACCTGCTCAGGCCGGTTTGAGTTTTGGGATGGAGCATGCCTGGGCTGCTGACTGAGAAGCAGCCCTGGGAGCAAAAACAGATTGGTAGGGGAAAGGAAAACAATGCATCCTCCATGGAAGGAAGGAGAGTTTAGCAGTAACCTGAGGCAATAAAGCACTCTTACCTCCAGTGGCATGACAAAAAACACCTACTTTAGCTGTGAGGAAGAAAAAAACACACACAACAACAACTTCTTGCCCAACAAATGGAAAGGTCAACGAGGACCTCCTGGAACACAATGACAGCAGGCTAGATATTTAGCCACAAATTACTACAAGCGCTAACAGAAGAAACTGATGCCTCTTTTGCCAGATCTGCACTAGCCTTAAGGATTTTAGAGACAGCCATAACAATATTCCCCCCTTAAATGTGTGCACATGGACAGCCTGCAAAAAGCTGAACTCACAAAATCATGGCTCTAGTCTGGTGGGACAAAGAGAAACAGAAGCTGCAAAATTCACCTTCAGGCTTATCTGCTTGGTCCCCAAATCCACAAGCAGCAAGGCTGAATTCTAGGTTTGTTTCTAAGACAGCTTGATGAGAGCCTCAGAAGGAGAATCGGGGTCCTCCTCAAAAAGAACCTAACAGCAAAGGAATCCAAATTGTCCTCATCAAATCTCATTCCTCAAATGAGGATTTTCCAGCCATGGGAAAAATTTCCCTCTGTTGAAATCCCTAGTATGACCAAACTAGCTGGGAAGGGCAATGGTATAAATGGTTAAGGGTGGTTAGGAGAGGGGACACCAAAATGTTGGTAGCAAGACAATGGCTCCAACCTTAGGTGCAGACAGCCAGAAGATCTCTTAAAATATAAAGTTAAAAGCACTTAATTGACTGAAAGGGTTACAGTGACATGCAAGTAAGCAGAAACCAATCTCATGTGGTCTAACACTGTGAAAAAGGAAGCAGATCAGCATAGACCCTCCTCTTCCCATGCCCTAAAGCACAGGGGGAACAGGCTTATTGGTAATGTATTCTCTAGCTACTACCCTTTTCAAAATTTTGCTCTAACAGCACCCCCGATACTGGGGTGGAGGACTGGGCCACCTCTATGCAGCACAAAGATAGAGAAAGCCGATAAACCCCCTTACACGCAGCAGAGTATAACTGTTGAAACAAAAAGTACCTAAAACTGTGTCCCAATACAATTTGGTGGCTGCAAATGGCCGTTGTTAAAGGCACCATGGCTACATTAAACACAAGTTACAAGACTGAAAAAGGACTAGAACGAAAACAAGTTGAGAAAAAAAAAAAGCTGAATGAACAGAAGTTCAACTGAAGAAAAATGAAACAAAAAATGTATTATAATGAATAAAATCCCCCCAATATAAAAAAGGAATAGTGGGACAGACAGAGATGTACAGCTATGTAGAGAAGTGTACAGGGTGCCAGTTCAGCCAAAGACCCACAGATAATGGAAATGTGGCTGCCAGACACAGACAAGAACATACACAATGGACCTGTGCACTCTGATTGCAGGAAAACTTACCCCCTTCAACCTCCAGACTCCTATGTACCATAAAAATGTCTGCTCAGACCAGCTAAGAAGAAACTGAAAGGACCGATAACACAAGCCTTCTTCTAAGAGGCCAAGGTTCCACATTACATACGGCTCCCTCAAAGGGTTAAGTCTTTGGTCTGGATCAAACCAAAATTGGTGTGCAGAGATAGGAGCCTGCCTAATGGGCGATTACACAGCTCCGTCTTACACACAATGAAACAAAAAATAAGGCTAAGAGAATCTTCACTCTTAAAACTGGAATCAACTGGATTAGACTGGCTGGGGTAAAGTGAGCACAGCAGAAATCTGTGTCTCTGAATGCCATTTAACACCCTAAGGATTAGCCATACAGGGATTGTCTGCACCAGAAGACCGAGGCCATTTTTTTTGCACATGCACGTTTGGAGAGCCGGTATGTGTGAGTGACCACATGTACCAGCTCGCAGTGGGAGAGGCTGAAACAGTCTTCTCTGGTCTTGAAGCAGTCTGTTTTAGTTTGCCCCCATGATTACATCATGCCTGCAGGTGCACTTTGATCAAAACAATTAATGAAGAGACGGGACAATCGCCGGTCCTTAACGTACAGACCATCATGACTGTCCTGGCACGTCATTGGTCATTAAGGGTTTAAGTCAAGTGCCCTGCACTCCTGAAAGGGCGAACTTTACCACAGGGTTCCTGTGTTCCACATTGGACAAGAGAAAATGGTTTAAAATGACAAAATATTTTAGCGTATTATTTTCCTAAGAAATAAAGTACATTGTTTATACTATTTAAGAGAATGAGAACATTTAAAATAAACAGTCATAAAAGATGCCTGGTGAAACCTAAAAAGGTAATAAAGAACATATTAACTCTAGGTTTAACACTAAAAATTGCTGTCAAGATTTTCGCATTAACCCTTTGAGTGGCAGAGGCGAACATGTGAACCCTCTGCCACTCAATGGGTTAATATGTTACTATCAGTCACATGTACACATCCTGCATATTTAAAAAGTGTTTCTGCCTTTTTTTCTCTCCCCAAAATGTTGAAAAGCATCATATGAAATTAAAAGGGAAATTACTTTTTTTTTTTTAATTAAAAGGTAAATTAAAATTTATATCAAAATTTGCAACAGCAATTTTACAAAAAAGTTTCTCTTTTTCATGGTCTTAAATCATATAAAACAGGTGTGGCCAACCTGAGGCCCTCAAGCTGCTGCCAGACTACAACTCCCATAATTCCTTGCCAGCCGAAAGACTGGTAGAGAATGATGGGAGTTGTAGTCTAGCCCAGTAACTGGAGGCCACATACTCAGTTTTTTTTTTTTTTTTTTTTTTTTTCCCCCAAAAACTGTGCCAGTAAATTTTTTCTTTAAACACCACTTTCTTCTGAACAGGAGTCCTGAGAGTTGAATAGTAATTAGCTACAGTGCTAAATAGCATCTATTTTAGCAAGCAATTTCTATAAACACACACGAAATATAAGTCACACATTGCAACATTTTTCCAAAATGTCTCAACATAATTTATTTTTTTACGTTAAAATGTACAGTTTTGTTTTCTGAAAGCACTTACTAGAAAGGAGGAGAGTGGGAGAGGGACTAGGGTGAAAGTTTTATTACATACAAACCAGATGGGGCAATTAGAACCCCAGAGCGTCAAGAAAAGGCCGGAGGAAAGAAAGAAAAAGCATTTGCAAAAATTACAAGATGTGGTGGAAGGTAAAACCGTTTTAAAAAGGAAATTGACATTATTAAAACCGTGAATGGGGTGGGAGGGAAGAGACGTGGATTTGCATACACATATACAAGGACCCAATCAACTGCCCTCCTCGGACATGAACAAACCTCTTTCAGTAAGAAATCTAAGGGATTTTATGGAGTAATGACTGCAGAGGACAATAAGAATGAAGGAATATGGTCTAGAACTGTAGTAGGGGACCATAGGCTCTACAGCAGTTAAGGACTACAACTCCCATATTCCATGACCAGCTGTTGGCTAGTCAGAGATGGTAGGACTGTAGTACCCAAGAGCTGAAGAGCCAGATGTTGCCTACCCCTTGGACTAGAGTTGAAAAATTGTAGAATGGCTTAGTCCTCAGTCTGCTAATATTCTAAATCTGGGATTAAAATATTTTTTAGATAAATACTTCTTAGTGGAAATGTTTGACTAAAACATGAATGTGCAATATGACATAATTATGTTTTGTTAAAGGATCAGTAATACCCAACAAAGTTTATTCTATATGTTAGATATTACAAAAATAAAGTATTTGGAAAAAGTCCCATCTCTCAAATATTTGCTAAAGTTCCCCCTCTCCTGATGTCAGCTGCAAAGCTGACAGAAGGAGTTCCATGTGGGCCGACACGAGGAGGTTCTTCAGCAGAGCTGCAATAGCAATACTGGAAGAGAATTACTTCACTGGGACGGTCTAAAAAGTGTGCTTGCAAACCAGGCACACTTTGTAGACCGTTCCAATGAAATCACTCTTTTCCAATAACGTGATTTTGACTCTGCTGCAGAGCCGCTGGCTGGTACCCGGAGCGGGATCTCCTGCTGTCAGCACAGCGCTGAAGTCAGGAAAAGGGGAGGGAGGGGGGGAATCTGAATGCAAATCTCTCTCTAACCATAAAGGTTTGAGAGATGGGACTTTTTCCAAATACTTTATTTTTGTAATATCTAACATATAGAATAAACTTTATTTTGGGCATTACTAACCCTTTAAAGATAAAGCAATGTTTTATTAGGAAAAAAAAAATGTATGTATGTATCTATATAGAGAGATATAACTATATCTATATATATATATATATATATATATATATATATATATATATCTCTATATATATATATATATCTATATATATATATATATATCTATATATATATATATATATATATATATATAGAGAGAGAGAGAGAGAGAGAGAGAGATGTATGTGTGTATATTATTATATATATATATATATAATCACTTTGCAGGACTTTCCCTTCTATGACCTTATTCCCACTGCAGGGAGATAATTAACCATCTGAGTGTCAAAGGTGGTGTGCAATGTATTGTACCACATCCCTCTGGCACTGAAAAAAATTAATTCCAAAGCCTGTAACGGCTCAACAGATTTTATTTTTGTGTTTTTAAATAATGGAAAGAAAAAAAAAATGTTTTAACCCTTTGAGTGCTAGAGGGGTACGCAACGCATTGCACTCAGGTGAAATCCCTATAGATATTTTGACTTCAACTGTAAACCTGTTCAATCCCTGAAATAGAGACATTAAAGGGACAGTAATACTTAAATATTACTATCCCCCATCTTGTAGCCCTTCAAAAACGGAGTAAAATGAGCCCAGCGACATCTCTCAAACCTTTATGGTTTGAGAGAGATCAGCTTTCAAAGTTCCCTCTTTTTGCCTTTTCCCTGACGTCAGCGTTCTAGCTGAGAGCAGGGGAATCCTCTCCTGGGACCAGCCCGCGGCTTTGCAGCAGTGCAGAGATCGCGGTAATAAAAAAATAAATCCTTCACTAAATCGTCTTCGTGTGCTTGGTTTGCAAGCACAGATACACTTTTTAAAAGTTAAGGATTTCTTTATTACCGCGATCTCGGCTCTGCTACAGAGCCTCCGCCAGTACTGGGACCGGATTCCCCTGCTGTCAACTAGAATGCTGACGTCAGGGGAGAGGGAACTTTGAAAGTGGATATCTCTGAAACCATAAAGGTTTGAGAGATGCCGCTGGGCTTATTTTACACAGTTTTTGAAGGGCTACAAGATGGGGCATAGTAATTTTTAAGTATCACTATCCCTTTAAAGTGAGCGGTTGTAACTTTTGAATACGCAATCTCAGCAGCGGGAGTTACCCTTGGTTTTCACTAGAGGAAAAGCCATGCACTTTTTTTTTTTAACCCCTTGAGTGCCAGAGGGCTATGCAACACCACAATGATTCACACTCAAAAAATAAAACATTGCCATTCCTTTAAATATAGTGGTTTATAATAAATTTAGATGTTTAAATCCTGCAGGTGCGTGCTGAATCAGGAGTAAAAAAAAGTTTATTAGGGCACAAGTTATGTGCTAGTTACAAAGAATCCCTTATGTTAAGGAGTTCATTGCCTCCTCCCTACTACACACATGAAATAAATGGCTCAGGCTCTCTTGTGCAGCTGCAATAGATGGTGCTGTACAAACAATCTTTGCACATGAAGTAGGAAGGACTTTTTTTCAAGAAGGCCAACAGCAATACAGCATCAAGTGTCAGTTTTGGTTAAGGCAGTAGGCTGGAAAGTGAGCCTGAAAGTATTTATTTTGTTTCAAAAGAAAGAGGAAGCACTGGACTCTAAACAGCACATCTTTACTCCTAAAACAAGCACACAGCAATAGGACATTTTCAGAATTGGACTGCCTCATCATGGTCATTAAAAAAAAAAAGTGATACCAAGAAGTCACTTCTGTGGAAAAGAGTTTTAAGGCACTGCCAACGTTTTGTCTGCTTTATGGAGCTTATAATAAAAAGCTGCAATATGGAGTCAATACATTGAAAATACAGTTAACCCTCTGAGTGCCAGAAGGGGTGAGAAACACATTGTTCTATAAAGTGTTGCACACACTCTGGCACTCGGAGTGTTAATCTCTAATCGTCAGGAGTACCTGCTTGATTTACACCACTTTTTTGTGTGTGTAGGATAAGGGCTGTCAGTTGCACCTATGGCTGGTTGGGAATTATGGGAAATGTAGCCCTCAACAGCTGGAGATCCTGCAATTAACATTCCCCAGTGTGCAGTATGTTTGCTATACACAAAATGGGGCATATGTACAAAGACATATGGAGCAATCTTGGGAAAACCATCTTCACCATGAAGAACAAACGAAAAATTCCCTAAATATTAGACTGCTCTAGCATTCAAGCAGTTCAAGACCCCCTTAAGTCTCTAGGACTTTTATATTTGTTCGTTGTGGATACAGTTGGTTTGCCCCAAAATTGCTCCGTACCTATACACATACACATGCACGCATAGCCCATTCACTAAATGGTTTCTCTGTGCTGATGAAGCTCTAATGGAGGCTGGTGTAATTCAACATAATAACCAGGAGGTGGTGCAATGTTGGCAGACAGGTAGAATCTGCTGGCTTCATACCCGTTTGTCTGCATGAATCAGGCCAGGGGGCTTTAGGGAGTAGAAATGGGTAATAAGTCCACTGACAGGGTATATAGGGAGGGGGGTGTCCTTCCTAAAATTCCACCCCTTCCGTGGCAATAAGTGCTTCTTATTTATATGAAAAAGTGTAAGCTAACCTCTGTAGTACTGTACAAAGGAGCAGTAAAAGGGATTTATAGAGGGAATATTTGCTGCAAGGCGGAAAGGATACAAAATGCTAAATTTCAGGACCACACACCCCTCCAAGAACCCTCAGTAACCCTGTCACATGGTATATATAAAACCTCATCCAGGCTGTTAATCTGAAATAAGTACTTAACCCTCTGAGTGCCAGAGGAGTTGTACAATACATTGCTCTGCAATGCATTGCACATCCTCCCCTCTGACACTCAGAGGATTAACCCTTTGAGTGCCAGAGGGGTACACAACCATTTCTTTGCAATGCGTTGTGTACTCCTCTGGCACTCAAAGGGTTAAAGCCTAGACTACATTGCAGTTGACAAGAACTGTTCTAACAGATTACCAATTAGGTGTATAGAGAACCGTGTACGTAAAACAACTGATGATAAACTTCATCAACCGCAATGTAATCCAGGTTTGTGTGATGCTGTACTTTAGTTTACTGCTGTGGATCATGGCTTGTTGTTCCATGGAAGCTGGGAGGGGTAAACTGACAAAGCCCTAACTACCCTTAGGGACAATTCATTTCTTGGATGTGAGAGGTTTCAAATGCAAAGCATCCAAGGGGTTAAGAGAAGTAACAGTTCCTTTTGAAAATATATATTGTAGGGGTTTTGATGGATAAAAACAAGGAGATTCCCACTGATGGGGAATAGTTTATTCAAATGTGATTACAGTCCAAACTGTCAAAATGAGGTGGACACCTTAGTATCACTTTAGTCTAAGGCAGAGGTTGTCAACTCCTGGGCCTCCAGCTGTTGGGGATGGCTGGTTAGGGATATTAGAAGTTGAGGTCCAGCTATTGACTACTCCTAGTCTAAAGCTTAAAAAGCTAACTGGGTGTCAGTGAGGTATCCAACTCATGTTAATATCATTGGAGTGCAACTGCTTTTGAACAAAGTATCTCCCAGTAAGTGAAGTACCCTAGTTTTGTTTGTCCGGAAAAGGCCTACAAAAGTATATATTTTCTTATCATTAAACATTACCTCTCTGTTAAACAGCCCCCTAACATCATTCAGTCAGACACACAGCTATGGGATTGAACATGAGTCATAAAGGAGGGCAGGTATAATGCCCCTTTGCCCATCCCAAGGGCATATAAAAAGTCTCTTCCCTTCAACACCCCATTCCGGTGCTCAAAAACCATGAAGAGCGGACGCACGTTGAAAGTTTACTTTTGCCGCAGCTTTGTTAAAGCCCACGGCGGAATAAGGCTACAGGGTTAGATTTTTTTTTTGTCTTTCTAAAAATTTTTCTTTTAAACATGATTGCTAAAAACAAGATTTTTTTTTTTCCTATTCCCGTGCGTTTTGCCGCTAAAACTTTTTTTTTTTTATATCTGCTATATTTTTTTTTGCTTCTGTTATATTAAAAACAAAACAAAAAATTAATGGAAGAGGGGAAAATATTTTTCCACCGACACTTTTGTATAAACTGGAGACAGAGTGAAAGAGAAAATGGATAAAAGAACCTCTCTACAGAAACAGAAAATATCAGGAAAACCCCACAAAATTATAGTTTTTTGTAAGGGGAAAATAAAATAACAATAAAAAAACATATAATATTAAATCTACAGCAAAGGGATATAAGGGAGAGGGATAAAAGTCCTGTCAGTATAAAAGGCCGTATTTATAGTCTGAATGTGAGGGGCAGGCGGGCATTTTTTGGGTGGCACCGGTGCCCCCCTCATCTCCGCATATAGGGGGAGTTGAGAGTTTGTTTGGGGACAGGAGGGGAATTCATGTAGGAGTGGTGAGGAGGCGGTGTGTACATCATATTTCCATGGGGATTCGGCTGCATAGGTTGTTGGGTATAGGCCTGGGCACCCATCATGCCCATGCCAACCTGCATGGGATACTGTGTTGTCTGGTTCATGTAGGCTGCGTTGCTATGATAGGAGCTGTTGACCATGGGTTGGGACATGCGGTACCCGCCCATTGCATTGAGAGGGTTCATGGTGTTAACATTGTAAGGAGAGGTGGGCATGAGGTTGACGCCCATGTTCATGCTCCGTTGGACGGAGAGTGCCCTGGCGGCTGGCTGCATGCCTGGGGTGCTGCGTCCATACAGCTGCTGCTGGTGAGGGGATGGTGCAGCAGGCAGAGGGGCAGACTTAGAGCGGATAGAGATGTGTCCCTTAACAGGCATCTGGCTCTGGATACGCTGGCTGTGGGGGATGCCAAGATTGCCTGCTGACATGTTGCACTGGAGGAGGTTCATGGTAGGGGGTGGGGTCATGGTGGCTTGTGCTTGGGATGCCCCCGCCAGAGGGTGGGAGGAAGTGAGCTGGGAAAGGCCAGAGTTTGAAAGGGACACACTGTTTGCATAGGAGGTAACGGCCGGAGCATGGCTATAAGGCATAGCATGAGGGTCCATGATAGTGTTGGTGAGCTGCTGCAGCTTTGCCAGGCTGAAGGTGGCTGATGGCTGGGAGTATCCCCCTGCCCCAAAATCCCCTGGGTAAATGCTGAGGTTGCTGCCATTACTCTGGTCGGGTATCTCCATGATCATTGGTGAGGGTCCAAAACTGTTGTTCATGCTGCATTGCGACATTGGGGGCTGTTGCTGTGGGGGAGGCTGGGGCTGTTGTGGGGGCAATGGTGGAGGTGGAGGGGGTGGTGGAGGTGGCTGGTTATTATTACTGCTGCTAGGAGGTCTCTCAGAGGCACAGCTCTGTGGTGACTTTATGCCACAGGCCTGGGATGGCTGCAGCATGTTTGCCATGTTAGCCATTTGCTGACTTACAGCGCATCCATTCTGTGTCATGCTAGCTGAAGAAGGCAAGCCTCCTCCTCCATTGGCATTGCTGCCACTAGCATAGGAGCAGCTACTTTGTGAGGAAATGCTGCCACCCCCCATGCTGGAGTCATAACTGCTGGGGTTTTCATAGTTCTCTGTAGTGCTCTCGATACTGCCAAGATCGCTGAAACCACTATCCACAACTTGCTGAGAGTGGTCAGAAACAGAGGGAACATCCATCATTGGGCTGGTGGTCTCCAAGTTCTGCATAGAGGGGGCCGAGAGGGAACCTGCATCTGGGCTGATTTGGGGGTACCCCCCAGTTCCATTGCCCTCCAAAGCTGGAGGAACGCTGGGGCTGCTGGCTGATCTCACCGATTGGCTGGGGTGAGAGTGAACAGAGGAGATTGGACTGTCATGTGCAGAAGGATTGCACTCTTCAGACAGGCCCAACTGGGGGTCTTCCTCGGCTTGTGTGAAACTCTGCAAAGTCTGGCAGGCTGCCAACGTTTCATCTTCACAGTCCCCGTAGGTCCCATCATCACGTTCACTGCCTTCTTCCTGTGTCAGTGACTGCACAGCCTGCACGGTCTCCAGATCCAGCTCAGTGTGGGGGATTTCTTCTTCTCCCTCCTCCTCCTCTTCCTCTTTCTGCTCCTCCTCTACTTTTTCTGGACTGTCAACTTCTTCCTCTATGCAGGAGGGAGGATCAGGGCCCTCTGAGGCCTCTTGCTCGCCTTCTCCTTTCTCTTCATTGCTACTTCCTACACATGGCTCCTGTGATTCTGGTTCTTCAGGGGCAGGGTCTTGTTCTAACTCCTCCCCCTCCTCAGCTTCCTTTGCACCTTCATCTTCATCATCCGCATCATGATCCTCCTGCTGGTTGGGTACAGTCACTGCAACCTTCTTTTCTTCTGCTGGGCTCTCTTCCTCTTCTTGTCGCCCCTCCTCCACAACAGGCTGAGGCTCTTCTGCAGCTTCTACCTGCCTCTCTGGAGTTGCTGGATGGATTTCAGCCTCCCGTGAAGAGCCATCACTGCAACTACTGCTGCTGCTTTCAGATGGGGATGCCGGCTGCACAACAGCAATGGCTGCTTCTTCCTCCTCCTCCTCTTCCTCTGTAGGCTTCTCAACCACAGCAGGGACCACTTCCTCTTCCTCCTGTTCTTTTCTCTCTTGGGATTTCTCCCTGGGAGGCTCTTCCTCTTCACGGTTCCTTGGCTTGCGGCCAGGCCGGGCAGGTGGAGGAGGATTGGCAGGAGCTGGAGTTGGTGGAGGAGGCTCACGATTCAGTTTGAAGCCTGGTTTTCTTCCAGGACGTTTCTTCCAGTGGAGGGGTTTCCTGCTTTTGCCTTTGGGCCAGCCCTTTTTCTTCACAGGTGCAGGGGCGGCAGGCTCAGGTAAAGAACTTGTCTCCTCTGTGGGACGTATGGTTGGAGCCGGTGGCTGTATGGGCAACCCTGAAATCACACAAGGAAGCTAATGTTAAAGTGCTACAAAGTCTAAACACGTACCTCAAAACAAGACGCCTGATGTTCATTAAAGTGAACCGTCAATTAAAAACCATCAATACAGCTTTCAAGATCTCTTATATGTTGTTGTAGCAGAGATTTTTAATTCTGAAGTCAAGTGTGAGGGAATTAGCCTGGGGTAGCCAGACCTGGTTCTCAAGATCTACCAACAGTGCATGTGTTCTGGGACAGCCAGAAAACATGCTGTTGGTAGATCTTGAGGACCAGAGTAGGCTAATCTAAATGATGAACCAAACATACACATTTCTGGCCTTAGTCATCCACTTGCTGATGCTCAGCCTTTTTAATGCTAGGGGAGGTGGGCAATCCCAAGGATTAAGTCTCTTTGAGGGAGGGAGGTAATGCGGGACTATGTAGCAAAGTGTCTGCGCATCGTTCCTTAATTAGCATAAACTATACGTCTAAATAACTCAAATTACTTTTCAAAATAAAAAAGGACTAATAACATGATCTACAAAGCTCTTTCAAAAACTACCAATTTGCTTTTAGACGATAGGAGCCCTTTAATTTTGTGATAACGTGCGGTGTTAAGCACACTTACCTTGAGTTTGCTCTGTGTTGGATCTCCTTTTCCCCAGTGGGCGGTTGCGCCTCAGCAGTGGATGAGGGGTGAGGTAGGGGAAGTAGCCAGGAGGAAAGGGGGTGCCATGACCGCTGCCCTCCTCTTCAGGCTCCAGCCTTGGCATAGGTCTCTCTGAGTCAGAGTCAAAGGGTTCATCTAAAACTTGGGTAGTCTCAGAAATGGTCTCTGTCACCACACTGCTGTTGTGATGGTGCTTTCGACGACGCATGCGACGTCTTCGGTGAGGTCCGGGCTTCTGGTGGTGAGAGAGAGGGAAAATAAAAACTGTGTGTCTCATATCTGTGATAATGCAAACAAATCACTCTATAGGTGCTAATGGCAGCCTCACTACTAGTCAAAGAATGACATTTAGGTACGCTTGTAATTAAAAGGGCCATATGAACAATAAAAAAGAAGAGCAATTCTAAGAAATAAATCACCACGGGTCAAATAAAACTTCCCATTGATTTAAATGGGTTTGTTTTTAAACTTTGTAATGCTAGAGAGGTATCCAGTGCATTGCTTCACAATGCGATTGAGTCTTGTCCAGATGGTTTACCTCAGACTTCCCTGCCTTTCATTTTGTGCATATAGCCCCAAACAAGAATCTGACTTAAAACCTAATAAAACACACGTTTAACCTTCTGGATCTCTGGTTTACAAAAAGACCCCTGGCATAGGATACAGATATTGGTATCGCAGTGGATGTCTATGAGAAGAGCAGTTCTTTTTTTGAACAAATAATTATGACTACATTAAAGGGATAGTAATGTTTCATAATAAAAGCAGCTCTAATTAATCATCATAGTATTTGGACTTTGCAGAGTGTTATTTCAATTCTGTCAGAGTTGTAGTTCAAAAGTAATTGAATGATAAATTTATCCCCCTCCTGCCCCTTTTACTGATGTATATTGCTCACCTCAGAACAGCAAGACTGTACAGATGGATCACAGAGAGGGACAATCTTCAGTGAGCATAAGGAAAAACCTGTCAAGGGGGCAGGGTTCTCATTGTTCTCACAGTAAGAAGATTCTCCCAGATCTATAAAAAGCAAAGTGGAGTTATGCTGGGGTAAACCAACTACACCATAGGGA
The DNA here is from genome assembly GCA_037306005.1 of Rhinophrynus dorsalis. Taxonomy (NCBI): domain Eukaryota; kingdom Metazoa; phylum Chordata; class Amphibia; order Anura; family Rhinophrynidae; genus Rhinophrynus; species Rhinophrynus dorsalis. Next base: position 495,203,244 of record CM074721.1, read on the forward strand.
ACAAATAAGAATTCCTAAATTCCCATGCATTGAATAGAGTTTTTTAACCCCCATGAATGCATTAGATACCACGCTAGCATTCAAGGAGTTAAAAGCCCAGCTTAATTTAATATGCATTTTATTTGTCCCCCTATCGTCCAGCTGGTTTTCTCCAGAATAACTCCTGCTTTTATAAATAAGGGCCATCGTCCCTTGCTGTGAGCTGTCTGGTCCAATGACCATATTCCACATGTGAGGGGAGGCGGCTTACACTAGGTAAAAGGGGAAGGACAGGGAAACTATATTCAGGGCTGAAAATTTCCACTCGCCACTAGCCAATGGCGAGTGAAAATACAGCCCTGGCGAGTAGAAATTCAGCCCTGGTGGGTATGTTATGGCTTGCAGTGGCGAGTAACTTTTCAGGTCTGGCTAGTAGCAAAGGACTTCAACTTGTAAGCCCTGCTATATTATTAAATTACTCGAACTACAACTCTGACAGTATTGAAATAACACTCTCCATTGCCCAAAATACTATGAAGATTAATTGAAGCAGTTTATTTTGAAACATTACTTTAAGTGATCAGCATTTCGACTGTACTACAAATGCGGAGGAAGCTTGTGCAGTGCAGACGAAACACTTTTTTTTTTTTTCTTTTTTTAAAACGAAAGGCTGCGATGCCTTGTTGGGACTAGAACCTGTGACCCCGATGTTTAAACAGATTCTGCCTTTTGTGATCTAATGATTTCCAGCACTTTTATGTTGTAGAACACAAATAAGCAATGGTGTCTACCGAAATGTAGAACATTTAGTGTACCAGAAAGACATCCAAAGCATTGCAAAGGGTTAAAGGAACAATCATTTTCTGGGCACAAATTCTTTACCTGCTACTACGAAATTAGTTTCAAGCACATTGGTTACCAAAAAGCTATCATACTGGATATCATGTCCGTGTAGGTGGTAAGGATCCAGGTATCACACTCCAAGACCCCAAACTCCTCCTACTTGTCTTTCCTTGACAACTTCAGTGCGAGTGGTTTGGGGTCATGGGGTCCTACTACAATGAATCATATCTGCAGTACTAATCAAATTTTACATTTTGGAGAACAAATACACACTGTATTTACAGAGGCAATTAGAACTCTGTCTGCCCAGATTAACCCATTAAGGACCCATGCCGTGCCAGGACAGTCACAGCTGTCCTGCACTTAAGGACCAGTGACGGTCCTGGCACGTGATGGAATTCAGGGATCCCCACACAGCTACACGCCATTCGGGGAGCCCTGAATCCATTCATAAAAAAAGGGGAAAAAATGCCCCTGGTCCAAAGCAATGCGTTGAATACCCCTCTGGAACTCAAAGGGTTAACTGATGGCCGTACGGTTAGCGTTACTACAGTTTAAACAGTTTTTTTTTCTAAATAATTTATTACAGTTTTTGTTTGTTTTTTCAAATTATAATTTAATTTACACTAGCAGTGCCCTCTAATGGTCTGATTTTAATTATGTTGCATTCTATGGGAAAGATAAGTCAATGACAACAGTTCTCTACAGAATGTGATACCAACTGCTGAGTTACTAACTGTCTGTCACGTTCATCTTTCACAAAGTAAACTCGATGGATCTGCTTCTACAGATTATAACAGTTTGAACAGTGGGAGTGCCAGCAGTGGGGGTAACCTTGTTTTACTCAGCAGAGGAAAAACCCTATAACATTTTACGTTTATTGTTCTTTTAAGGTAAGTGGGTATTTATTATGAAAGCATGTGTTCTTTTAAACTTTGGTGGATGAGCAGTGTTTTGCAATGCACAACATACTTCCAAGTACTCCCAGAGACCCTCCAGCTGTTGCAAACTACAATTCCAGTAATTTCTGGCCAGTCAAAGGCTAGCAGGCGATGACAGGAATTGTAGTCTGCCACATGTGGAGTCCCTCAGGCTGCCCAACCCTGAATTAGGGAGATACATTCAATTCAGTTTAAAAATATGCACACCTTGCGTTTGAGAGTGGGTTTAGTTAAGATGGGTGGGGATTCAGAGCGAATACTGTGGTTTTCTTCGTCATCGTCCTCCTCTTCACTGCTTTCGCTGAATCGTCTTAGTTGTGGGCGCTCACTTTCTAAACGCTGAGAAAGCCTCTCCTGTTGTTCCAAGAAGTCTCTACGCATCATAGCTTCCCCCAGCCTCTTCAGCCTTCCCCTCCTTGACACAGGGCGACCCCTCTCTCCATTCCGCCTGGGAGGTACTGGGGGTTCCCTTGAGAGCAGTCTCAGAAGGTCTGCAGCACGGTTGGAGTTTGAGTGTAGGCCTCGGCCCCGCCGAGGCCGCCTCCCTCTCCTGCCTCGCACTGGAGGTTGAATATTGGAAGGTAAGCTGTCCCGAATTAGGTCCTGGAACTGGCAAGGTTTTGGGAACCGAGAGGCTGGGGAGGAAGGACGAGGAGGGAGAGCTGGCGGGTTCTTTTGCTTCTCCAAGACTGGACACGAATCTCTTTCAGTATCCCGAGAGATGCTTCTCAGCATCTGCTGCTAAGAGAGGAATGAATTAAGTTATTCAAGAACTATTAGAGGTCATCCAATTTTCTTTCTGCTAAACTTTACTATTAACACTCAATGATGCCGATGTACTACTTAGAAATGACACAATTATGAGGCAAATTAACTGCACCACAGGGGACAAATAAAAACTCCCCAAATTCCCATTTATTTAAATGTGGCTTTTATCCGCCTGAATACTAAAGACGTATGTATTTCTTTGCAAGCTGAATTTTTGTTCCCTATGTGGCAGTTAGTTTGCCCCAGAAATTATCCAGATTTTCTTGGTGCATCCCCCTCTCCAACTAATTGGAATATTTCAGTTCTGTTTCATGCAAGTCCAGCATTTGCCGCTGGGCTATAAATCCCACTATACTCTGCCAGCCAACAGGTGCAGGAGGATGAAGGGATTTTTAGTCTGTCAACAGCTGGATGGAATCACTCTGAGCACCTCTTCCCATAGCTGTGAGAAGTATAGAGAATAACAGTTACTTGTATCGCAAAAAAGAAACAAATCTTCAACAGGTTAGCAGGTTTCCCTGCTGCTTATGGACACAATGAACATGCCACGAATTGAGTGAGCATATCCAGCCAACTGGAAACTCCTTGAAGAATGTCAGGATGGAAGTGCAGTAGGAACTGTTTTGATTGGTTCTCCCAACAGTGTACTCACACTGCTGTCTTTCAGTGGCTGCCTTTGCTCCTCCTCCTCCTCTTCCTCCTCCGAGTTCTCGTCTTCCTCATCGGATACCACAGAATTTGTGACAATGACGGGTGTCCATCTCAAAGCCTCAGGGTCCACTTCAACCTCACGCGGCCGGGCCTGCAGACGACTCATGTGTGACTGGATCTGTTGCTCTCGACGCACCAACACAATGCTGCAAATACAATAGTAGTGAAAGAACAGGAAAAAGGTGAGATGACCAAGACCAGGATAATAAATGATAAAGACAAAGAAGAAAATGAATACATAAAATAGAATGAACAGTATATGTGATAATGCCTAAACAAGAAAGAGGATCAATTCTGGGGCAAAACAACTGCACTATAGAAATACAATTAACCCTCTGGATAAAAGGAAGGTCTCCAAAATATTGTGAAGAGACATCTCCATCTTCCAAGCGGTTTAAAAATGCCCCCTTGCATCAATATGAATTTTTTATTTGCTTCCTATGGTGTCAGGTTGGTTTGACCTGGAATTGCCCCACTTTTGAATCTGTACATATGCACCAATGAAGGGAGGAGGAGCAAGGACACACAAGAATGCACAGAACAGGACCACAGGAGAGAAGACAGACAACATGGGCTACATACCGGTCCCCGCGCAGCTCCAGCATACGGAGTTGCTGCAGGGTGGCTGCAATGTCCTGGGGGCAGATGCCAGTCAGCTTGGTAAGTCTTTTGATGCTCAGCTGTTGCTCTTGGTTGTGATGCAGGCACTCCAGCACCACGCTCTTCCAGTATGCCATGTAAGATAGGCGGCCCAGATCAGAAAGTGGCTTTTCTGGAGACCCAGCCTGCCCCTCCCGTTTAGAGAGGAGATAACCTGTGAGGGGAGGGAGACATCTGTAAGTCAGGGAAGTCATGTCTGGGGTATACACATCTGTCTGATAGATGTGCATGCCTCTAGCTGTCCTCACTCATACACAGAGGACAGTCTGGGGTATGCACACCTGTCTGAATCTGGGAGGGCGGAAAATTGGCCTACACATATCAGTGACTGCAAACATTGGGTGAGCACATCTGTCAGGGAGGACAGTCTGGGGAAAGCACATCAGTGAGGAAAAGTCTGGAGCAAACATCTGTACCAATAAGGGAAGCTTAGGAAACGCACATATATCTATATGAGCGAGTTTGGGTAGTCAAATTTTTCATTAGTTCAAGGATGATGCTCTGTATAAGTCGCTGCTACAATAGGCAGGATGCACAAGTCAGAGGGTTTCCTCCCCATTCTCCGCCCACTATCCCTCCTCTCTTACTGAAGTCAATGAGGAAGCGCCCGTATCCTTTCCTCTGGTACTGGGGGAGGATCATGATGCACGACACATTGTACTTCTGCTGGCAGTGTTTCTCCTGGGGATATGAGAGTACAAATAATGGGTTAGAGCAGCAAACAAGAACATCCCTTCTACTAGAGTTTGGGATACACATATACACATGCACAGAAGAATGCACTGGGTCTTATTCATCAAGCAAAAGAGAAGCAATCTGGAGCAAACCAGCAGCACTGTAGCAGCAGTCATCGGGTTAAAAGCACATTTTAAATAAAGGGGATTATTATTTTTAGTCCCCCTGTGGTAATGTTGGTTTGGTCCAGAATTACACCTGTTTAGCTGGATGAATATGGCTCACCATCTTCAGGGGGGTACAGAGTGCCTAAACCAGGCGTAGGTAAACCTCTGGCTCAACAGTAACAGACAATTAGAACTCATCGCTCCCAACCAGCCAATGACTGGTTGGGAATGATGGGATTGAATCTCAAACAGCTGGAGAACCAAAGGTTTCCCTACACCTAGAAAGAGATCAGAAGTCTGCCTGTCACCCTGCTGTAGTTAAGGAGATATATACAGATCAATAGATCACAGGTCTATACATCACCCTGCAGCAGGAAGTAATCTATACTCATGAATTACTAGACTGGTCTGCCACCCAATGGTGGGACGGAATCAATGAATTGCGGGACAGTTTTTATTAACCTTTAGAGTGCCAGGGGTCTGGGGAACACCATGCTTAAGAACACTATGCCTCTGGGACTCAAAGGGTTAACATTGCATGTGAGGCACATCTCTATCAACCACCTGGTTCTGCCAACTTTGATACTGCAGAGAAGAGACCAGGGGATTGGAACTCATCATAGTCTTCCAGAGAAGGGAACATAGAAAAAGGAAATCCTCATAGTCCTACAAAGAAGGGACCCTAGAGATGGAACGCACAACAGTCCCAATAGTCTTACAAACAAGGTACCTTAGTGAAGGCAATAGTCTTAGAGAAGGGGTCATAGAGATGGAACTCACTACAGGCTTTACAGAGAAGGGACCATACAGAAAAGCTTGGTTTGTATCACAAGTTTTGTCCACTCTATAAATTATAAGCCCATAATGCCACCCTGTGGTTTGAAAAACAACACAATGAATAACACACTAGTGCTGTTTCAATCTAAAATGAGAGGGTGGGTGCCTGGGGCTGCTATTAAGTGTGGGATTTGAGAAATGGAGTGTTGATTACATGTCTGTGTCATCAGCACCAGCACAGATCCTCTTTTGGGCAACTCCTGAGGGATCCAGAGAGTTGATGTAAGTGCTTATCAGCAGGATATGCCTGTATGCCATGTTCAATTGCTTATCAAGTGTGCACATTATGGTTGGCAGTGTTCAGAACAAGGTGAAGAGCTGGGCAGGCACTTTGACCTCCAGACCTAGAAAAGAACTGACCCTCTGAAACCAAACGCAGAGTGCGACAGAGACAGGACCTGAAGCAGAAGTCCAGGAGTAGCTCTACCATACCCTACCATCTGATAATCTGAAATGTTAAAGTAACATGAACAGTTTCTAATATATCCCTCCTGCCTTAATATGGAAACAAAATCCTAGACTATGATTAATCAAGTCTGTTTGGATTGGTCCCACAAAATTAACCTCCAATCAAGTAATACTAGATATTGTGTACATGGAGTTGGATATTCCAGGACTCCAGACACCTACCAATGACGTCTGAGGTATGGAGGCCACATAGATATCATATCCACCTAAATGGACATGATATTCGGTACTGACTGAATGAAGGTTAATTTTGGGGATCCAATCAAAACAGAACCGATTCATAACGGCCATTAGGATTTTCTGCCCAAATTAATGCAGGTGGGGTTTATTTTAAAGGGTGTCAGTGTTTCTTTAAGTATTCCAAGTTGCTAGATACAGCTGACATAAGTAAATGGGGTTGGGGGGGGGGGGGTAAGAGATATCATTGACGGGAGGTGGTTATGAACTTTCAGATTCATCTAGATTTTGGTTAGCCATTTATTTATTATAATTATAACTATGTACGAAATGGACTCCATCCACTGACGCATTTCATAAATGTTCTATTTAATGAAGTGAGACTACTTGTGAAATGCATCAGGGATGGGGCCCATTTCCTTCTCTGAGTCCCTCCTTGCATGAAAAGACATAACGCAAGTTTTTATACTTTCATGAAAGAAACTGGAGGTTTTCTTTTCCATATGTTCCTGTCTCTCTGCACTTATTTTGAAGGGGGATCTGTTACAAAGAGCATGAACAGGTTTGTAAGGCTGGGAAATCTGGAGCGAGTGAGAGCTAACCCTTCGGGTGCTGCTGTGTCTATATTTCTTTAGGAAATCCTGGGCTTGCACAAAACAGTTTGAGAACCACTCCCCTACTGTTTTATTGCAATGCAATACGTTTCATACACCTCTTGCAATCAAAGGGTTATAAGGTATATTAGACAGCTGTTTGTTTATATCTAAAGTTGTGAATATCACATCACCTGTGCTACTGGAGCTACAACATTCACAACAGAACACAGGGCTTGTTTCCTGCACTCTTCTGGACCCCCAGAACAAGCTACAGGAATGTAGGTAATTGCCAGGTACTCATGGGGTTAACGTTCCCTAATTACAAGCCCGAGTCTATATATAACTCCCCACGAGTCCTTGCCAGAGCACTGGTGTATAGTTCCAAGTATTCTGTGTTCCAGTGTTTCTTGACCCAGCTTGTTTGCACTTCTCTTTTTCTCTATTCCACGTGTTCCAGCCTTATTGTTCTCTCTCCTGCTATTTTTTTAATGTCTTCTCATTATACCATCTATTCTCTAGCCATTTCTCTGCCAGTGTGTTGCCTGTTTTTTTCATTCTTGTTGTGTGGTTACGTACAGTAGCATCCTGGTGATCCCCTATAATCAAGAGCCTAACCCTTTGGAAAGGGAATTATTATTGGTGCATATGGCAGCACTTGCAGAAGCAAACTGGGTCCTGCCTATTCCAGATCTTTATATCGTCTGACCTACAACTGCGCATCTATATGCAGCTTCATAAGGACACAAACACAGCCTGCATCACGAGTGTTCATTACTCTTCCCACAGTCGGCCTGCCATCTGGAATGAGCTGGAAAAACGAGGATCTTGTGTAACCTAGTTTGAGAAGCAGCTGAGTCAGGGGACAGCCCCTCCCTACTGAGAAGGAATCAGGTGCAGAACAGCGGTCCTTTCAGCTTACCTTGGAGAAGTAGCCGACAAGGTGGCAGCCCTTGGAGTCATTCTGTGTCAGCACATAGAAGAGGAAGGGTTCCACATCGTAGTACAGTGTCTTGTGGTCAAGGAAGAGCTTGGCCAATAGGCAGAGGTTTTGGCAGTAGATGGTGCTTACCTTTCCATCCACCTAAAGTATGGAACAACACGACCACATACGGAAAGGAATACGTTACTAAGTTTTTTATAAGCAATGTTCTTTTTTTATCAGTGTTAACCCAGTAAATAACTTTGTACAGAGTTGACCCTTACATGTTCAGCTTTTAAGTTATCATCAGATGCCATTTCTAAACCCTTTAAAAGGGCAATATCTCATTTAATAAGATGGAGGCTGCACTTGTCAGAGTTCATAAAACTGACCCCTCTCACCTGGATCACAACCTGCAAGTCTGCAACTTTCAGCCACAAACTCCTGGGTCATGTGAGCAGTCACCATAGACCTGCCGTGTGGGGCTTTCAAGCCCGATACAGAGGGTTTATGGAGCACCTGTGACGAGCAGAACTAGAAAAGGTCCTGCGCAATACAACATTGATAAACCAGATGTCTCTCTTCAGGCCCTTGTTGGTTCAGCCCTAAATTCATTAGTAGGTCTTCTCCCAGGAGAACAGATCTGAAGACAGGCAACTCTCATGATAGACCAGAGGGGTGTGAAATGCATTGCAATGCAATGCAGATCTCTCTGGTCGTCAAAGCGTTAAAAAGATAATAGCTTAGCTTTTAATTACAGTCCATTAATACTTGTAACTAAAATGGAGTAATCTGTATTACATAACAGCTCGAAAAAGTATCAGTATCAAATTACCAACAAAAACGTTATTCATTTTTTTTTTAACCCTTTCAGTATCAGAGGGACACGCAATGCATCTCAAAGCATTGTGTTGCATACCCCTCTGTCACTGAAAGAGTTAATACAACGGATACTCTTTAGCAATTTGCCACATTATTTCACACTAGTGTAAAAGCCTGTGTACACGGACCAAGGTCCTGGTGATGTTAACCCTTTGAGTGCCAGAGGGGTACGCAACGCATTGCAAGTACCCTTCTGGCACTCAAAGGGTTAAGAGGCCGGTCCTGCTCTGTGTCCTGCTGCCAACATAGTCATACACTGTAGAAACTGCCCGAAAGCACAGAATGTTCCCAGCATTCCTACACCTCCCAGCATTCTGTGCGTTCGGGTAGTCTCTACTGTGCATGACGGCTTCTGACAAACATCCTAGCGATTTATTATATAGGATGTGGGAGGGAAAAAAAAATATCCCTCTTCCCGACCAATACTGGGACTCCAATAACAGATTTGAATACTGAAATCCTAAATGCCCCATCAAGGTGACTTGTTCACTGATCAAATACATACATATAACTAAGAAAAGAGCTGGATCCAAATGTACTTTTGTTTCTTTGGCATAAAGGTAACTACTTGCAGGCTAAATTAGAGCCAATGATAGGGAGAGCAGGCTAGAATTCACCTTTGTTATCCTTAAAGTGATAGTAATGTTCACAAAAACAGCAGCCTCAATTAATCATCATAGTATTTGGGCCATAGAGAGTGTTATTTCATTACTGTGAGCATTGTAGTTCAAGAGTACTTGAATGATAAATTTCCCCCCCTCCCACCCCTTTTACCTAGTGTAAGCCCCCACTCCTCAGATGTGGAATGCAGTCCATAGACCAGACAGCTCACATCAAGGTCAATATTCTTACTGTGAGAACAATGTAAACCCTGTCCCCCTTGACAGGTTTTTTCAGCTTTTTTCCTTATCTTAATTGAAGATTGTCCCTCTCTGCAATCTACCTGGACACTCCCTGCTGCTCTAAGCTGAAAAGTGTTACATCAGTAAAAGGGGCAGGAGGGGGATACTTTATCAATTACTCTTGAACTACAACTCTGACAGTATTGAAATAACACTCTCCATGGCCCAAATACTATGGAGATTGATTAGAGCTGCTTTTATTATGAAACATTACTATCCCTTTCAAGTGGCTGTATCACCTATATAAAAAGTAGGTTATATAGCGAATATGATTTAAAAAAAAAAAAAAAAATTAAAAGACGCTTTTAAAGTGTTATTTTGTATAAATTCAAGTTATAAACTCTGCTATGTACCTACTTCCGGAAAGACTGCAGTTACCTGCTCTGTAACCGCAGTCCGTCACTATTCCTCTGCTCCCCTCCCTCTATCCAGCCTCCTCCGATGATGGAGGCTTTCTGTCTGTAAGCTGGAGCTCTCTCATTGGCTAGAGATCAATCTCTGGATAGAGGGAGGGGAGCAAAGTGTGACTGACTGTGGTTACAGAAAAATCTTTGCAGAACTAGGTACATGGCAGAGTTTATAACTTGAATTTCAACAAAATAACACTTAAAAAAAAAATTAAGACACTTTTAATCATATTCGCTATATATCTAATTAGCCTTATATATATAGGTGATACATCCACTTTAAAACAACTAATGTGGCCTTAAGAAATACGGATTTACGATCATGTGGCCCACAATGGGGGAAGGGGTCCCAGACTTTCAATGCCACTGCCATAGAGTTTTTGTTTGGTTCACCCCACGTTAACTGTTTATTAGATCTTGATGAAGTTATTTAATTTTGAGGACTACCACCATAAGTGAAGTAATACTGTGGCATATCTCTAAAGAGCATCAGCAGAAATGAAATCGTGGGAACAATAAGAGAGGAAACCTGAGAAATTAAATTTGACTAGTGTAAAAGCCCGTGTACACGGGCCAAGGTCCGGGTAACGTTAACCCTTTGAGTGCCAGAGGGGTACGCAACACACTGGCACTCAAAGGGTTAAGCGGCCACTTCATGGGCAGTAGAGACTGCCCAAACACGTACAGTCTCTACTGCGCATTATGGCTTCTGACAAACATCCTAGCGAATTATTATATAGGATAGAGACAGGTAGAGTGTGAACAGGAGGAAATGGTATTAACCCTTTGAGTGTCAGAGGGGTTCTGTACAATGTGTTGTGTTCCCCCTGGAACTCAATGGGTTAAAAGGATTGTGGGAAATGATATCATATGGCAGGGTGGAGGTACAGAATGATAGTTACGGACAGTAATATGGAAAATCCAAAAAGAAAGAAACTACTGCCAGCAGAGGGCGGTGTCCCTGCTCACCTCAAAGACGGAGAGGTTGTCCTTGCGGTAAATTTCATTGGCAGGTGGGTGGTACCAGCTGCATTTTTTCATATGTTGCTGCAGCATGGTGCGACTCTTCATGTAACGGAGGCAGAACTCGCACAAGTAAAGCTTAGGAAGCCTGCGTAAGAGAGGAAAAGGCCAGGCGGTGACCACAGTTTTCTTGTAGTAGGCCAGGCACAACTGATAGATTTACTTATGCCTGAGACCAGGCCCAGATTTTCTACTGGGCAGAGTAGGCAAGCTTTGGGCACTGCAATCCAACTGTTATAGCTACACTACAAGTTCCATTATCCCCAACCAACCAATCGCTAGCTGGATTCCGTAGTCTCCATCAGTCATACAGCTAAATGGTGCCAGCCCATGTCATAGAGCACCTGCTGCTGTGTAGCCCACGCCCACCACATTCTGAGTTATGGGTGCATACAGAGCTATCCCAATGTGCCTGTATCAGACAAACTCATGGTTAACATACCCCTTTTCCTGGTTATTAGTTAACCATTTGGAAGCTAGAGGAGTCCAATGCATTGCAAAGCACTGATCTGGAGACCTCTCTACCAGCAAAGGAGTTAGGAAGCTTTTTATGTTTGCATGCTGTGGAATGGGGCTGGGGTGGCGTTATGTGAGAATTGATAGGGTGGTCACGGGTGAAGCTAAAACTTACCTTGCAAAGGGGCTCTTACTATGTAAATCCAGAATAACAGGAAAAATGCATGGCAAAGTTACACTGTAGTGACTGGATCTACCTCCATTATCACCCACATTAGCAATGACCACTTAATGTCTAACTGACAGAAAAATGACTCCACTGCCCTTCACTGCATGTGTCGCACTGTACTGGAAGGAATCAAATCTGGACCTGGGCTGTGTGCGTCTGTCCCTGCCCTCACCTTGTGTATTCCTGCGGGTATGGGGAGGAGTACCACGTCTGGATCTCGTATTTCCCAAACTCGATGACGGATGGGCAGCGAACCTGTGGGTCCGGGGGTCCGTTTACACCAACTTTCTGCAAAAGAAAAAACAGTAAAATAGTTGAGAGAAAGCAAAAGGCTGTGAGAAATGGGAGTCAAGTGTACAGAGTAGCACAATGACATCAGTGCCTCTATAGATCACATTACACTGACAGGTAAGAGAGGGGCAGAGCAGTGAATTAAACAGATTGATTTTATTACAGTAATGAGACAATGACATACAGGACATCTACAAATAGGACTGTACTGTGCAAATGATTTCAAAAGGACATGGGGCTTTGCATATACAGTCAACGTGGAGCAATTCTGGTTCAAAATAACTGCACTGTAAGGAACAAATACAAAGACTCCCACTGATTCCAATGGTGTTTTACCCCCTGAATGCTAGAGAGGCCTCTGCATTTTTATTACCAGTTTCTATTGAGGGAACGGGATGCTGGGAAAACCCTTGCTACAAAAAAAAACAGTGTGCTACAAACAGTCGCTATGTGAAAGAGCCTAAAACTGGGGACGGCAAATAGAGTCAACTGCAAATACTGTGCAAAATGCAAAAAGTATATACAAGATTTACCTGCCTGATGGTTGAAGGACTCCTGACTAGGTTAAAGGGATAGTAATAATGGTTCTATTAAAGTACAGCTCAGTCTTTTTTCTTTTTTTTTTTTTTTACAAGAAGCACTAGGTTTAATTACATAGTGTTGTAGTTTAAAGGCATAGTAGTCACATTAAAAAAAAAAAAAAAAAAAAAAAAAATAAAGAATACATTTTTTTTTTGCTATTAATAAATTAAACTAAACGACCCCAGCCCCATCTCTCAAACCTTCATGGTTTGAGCGATATTTGCAGGTAAAGTTTCCCCCTCCCTTCCCTTTCCCTGACATCAGCACTCTAGCTGACTGAAGGAGAATCCGGTCCCGGGATCAGCAGAGGCTCTTCAGCAGAGCAGAGATCGTGAGATATATGGTTTGCAAGCACACTTTATAGACCGCTCCATGAAAGCTTTCTTTTTATATCTTGTGATCTTGGCTCTGCTGAGGAGCCTCCACCAGTCCCGGGACTGGATTTCCTTGCAGTCAGCTAGAGCGCGGACATCAGGGAAAGGGGGGAACTTTACATGTGAATATCTTGCAAACCATAAAGGTTTGAGAGATGGGACTTGGGTAGTCTAGTTTAATTTTTCAATAGCTACAAGGTTCTTTTTTTTTTTTTTTAAATGTGATAATACTATACCTGTAACCCCTCTGGCACTCAATGGGTTAAAAGCTATTCAAGCTGAAAGGATCCCCCTCCCTTCCCCTTCTGGCCACCTCCCCTTAGATCTGCAATCAGGTCGTGGGACTGGACGGATGCAGTGAGTGACAATCTTCAGTCAGTAAGTATAAGGAAAACCCTACCCCACTTCATGAAGGAGGGCAGGATTTTCCTTTTGCTTTCTGAAGATTGTCCCTTGTGCGCTCCATCCAGAGCAGGTTGAGTGACGGAGGGGAAAGGAGTGGGAGGGGGATTCTTTCAGCTTGAATAGCTTTTAACTACAAAACTGTATGTAATTAAATATAGTGTTACCTGTTAAGGAAAAAAGAAAAATAAATAAATAAATAAATAAAGAAGAAACGGAGCTGCACATTAATAGAGCCACGTATGCCTATAGGCATCACAGTGCGTTGGATATCTCTCTGGCACTCAATGGGTTAAACTTAGAGATGGGGGGGGGGGAGTGTTTTACCAAGAAGATTACATTGAGATTTCTCTTGTTTACAAGAGGATATTAAAAGCTTCAGCTGACAAGTTCTACCTGCTTTTGGGACAACAGAGATCAGCCCAAGAGCCGCAAATGACAGATTTTAAAGGAACACCAACTCCAAAAAAATCATCAGGGGTTAAATGCAATGAAATACCATGTACGTCATTCTATCATCTGTAAAAACCTTTTTTGTTTTCTGAGGCCTAAAATCTAGCCTTATATTCCGTACCACTCTGGCACTCAAAGGGTTAAAATAATTCCATCCTGAGAGTTTTAGGTTTGTAAACGGAGATCAAGGACTCTCACCACTGACATAGCAACAATAAACTTTTGTTAGACTTTTGTTTTATATTTTCGTGTGAACAGGACAGGCGAAATAAAAAAAAACAAAAATGGTTTATTTCCAGGAGCTAAACTTGCTACTGTGCTTCTCTCAGTTTTGTTATAAGAGGCACTGGCCCTTTAAAGGGAAATGAGACCTATTGAAATAAGTGGCTCTTAATGTGAAAGGATTTCATACAGAAGTCAAGTATATCTGTTTGTTGCGTAATACCTGCAAATACAGTTGCAGTGCGCCATTTTAGGTCTGTATTTTGTGTCACCTCAGACCCCAGCTCCCTTGCTCCTGCACAGACTCCTTAACACTTAAGTGTTAACCCTTTGAGTGCCAGAGAGGTACGCAACACATTGCAAAGCAATGTGTCACGTATCCCTCTGGCACTCATAGGGTTAAAGTTCAGTCTCGTTGGTCTGCGTGATGCAGTCACCATAGGCTGTGTTGGCATCTGAAGGGTCTAGGGGCGCTATGCTCTCAACTCAACGTTTGTGGCCGGCAGTAACATACTTAAGCGTCATGTTTCAGCTGAGGGGAGCAGATTTCGAACCCTTAGAAAGGCTGATGGCAGCTGCTTTGGGGTTGTACACTGCAGCCCTGGCCTGTTTACCAAGTCTTCTCCCAGTAAAGCAGACATGATAAAATGTAATAATTGCAGTTTCCTTTTAAATCCATCGTAGTGCTAGGGGACTGCACTTGGCAAGCTCTGATCTACTGCATCCAGCTTCACAATCGCCATGACCTGTTACAAGATTACACTGTCTTGGGGGAGATAAACCAAGATCGTTTCCCATATTCTTTGACCCCAGTGTCAACATCTGCCAGAGAAGGCTGAATAAATAGCTAGTGCTGCAGCTCAATACTTATTTACATTCTGCAATTCATCAGGTTTGTGTTGGAGATACAGCTTGGTATCAAATGTATGGCTTTAATACGCCCCATGTATACAAAGCAAAGCATTGGAGAGGTGTCTAAAATGCAGGGGTTTAAAATAGGTCACCCTAAAATATTTAATTTGAGAATAAAGCCAAATCTGTCTATATGTTTTTGTAGCCATTCACAATATACATTGATTTTGAGAAATTAACCTTTTTTGATAATAGGTATGACACTTTATGCTAATGAGTTTCTGTGATGGGCCAATATTACCACACACTGTTCTATGAATGAATGTAGGCAGGGCCCACACACACAGGACTGTAATCATCTGTTTTATAATGAAAGGTCCACTTTAAAATTTGATTTTGGATGGGTAAAATGCCTTAATATGCTCTCACGACTAAACCTAAACCTATGGGTTCTTGTAATCAAATCAGAGTCTACATAAAAAAAAAAAAAAAAAAAAAAAAAAGATTTATTAAATTTGTGACTAGCCTTAAAGGGATAGTAATACTTTAATATTACTAATCCCCATAGTGTGGCTATTTAAAAAAGAACTGAATTGTCCCCAGTGTCATATCTCAAACCTTTAAGGTTTGAGAGATAACCGAACCCAAAGTTCCCCCTCCCTGAAGTCAGTGTTGTACTGACTGCAGGAATATCCGGTCTTATTTGCATCAGGCGGCTCTGCAGCTTGGTTTGCAAACACACGTAGAAGACCGTTTCAGTGAAATAATTATTTTTCACTAACGTGAACTCTGCTCAGCTGCAGAGCCGCCTGATGCAAATTTGGTTTGGTCCAGAATTGCTCCACTTTTTACACTGTCAACTTTCCTAATCTCTGCAAGTTTTATGGCCAAGCACCAGTCTCATTATCGCTTTAGAAGCTAGAAACATTCCCTACACACTGCTTCACAATGGTTTGTGGCATCTAGCATCCAAGGGGTTAACTGTCTCACAGCACTTGGAGAAACCTTCCTTTCCCTGGGCTGTAGGAAAAATGAATGTTGGTCTGTGTGTTTAGTACCAGAACTATCACATACAGGCCTTGGAAGTGGCACTCAAAGAGTTATATGTTCTCCCTCCTACTAGTGCCATTATACACGTATTGCACAAGAAGGTTACCAACCTGACAGAGGTGAGGCTGAGGCTTGCCCTTGCCTTCTCTCCACGAACTTTCCTCAAGCTGAATACCGAGGGTTAGTGTGGTGCCAGGACTCCAATACAGCTGCTTGCACATGGCGTTGGGACCTTTAGCAGGCTGGGGGGCACACAAGGTGCCTTCACTGCCCTCCCCCTTTTTTTTGCTCCTCAGATCTCTTGTTTGTCTCGCTCTCTCTCTCTCTCTTTCCTCCCCTGGGCTCTACCCTCCCTCATCCCTCCCCTCCTAACCTGTGCCTAGGTGACAGAAGCAATGAATTCTCCTGTGGGTACAAATGCAGCTGTGAACAGTCACAGGGATGTTGGAATGAACCCAATGAGTGCCAGAGCAAAGCCCAAGAAAAAAAAAAAATGGAAGCGGATGTTTTTAAAGCCACACACACTTCTAATTACCCTGTATAAGAAATACATAATACTGGGGGTGGAAAAGTCCCAGAAACCTTGGCATGTGGCTCATTAAATTCTCCACTGGTTCCTAAACTCTGCATATATTATATACATTTTTGAACATAGACTGGTCCCTAAAATTCAGTCTGGCTCCTAAGCGTGTCATATTTTTGCCCGTCCAGGCCTTATACTCAACAGTGGGTACTGTTGCAGCTCTTTTGGCTAGTGAAGCAAGGCTGTCTCTAACTATTCGTATCACCAAAGATTCTTGGTAACAGGATAACACATCTGTATTGCCCCTTAATTTATGCAGTATTATCTGTGGATATAAAGAAAAAAAGTTCCTCCCCCTACGGACAAAAACACAACAACACTTGAGTCAATCCCTTATGATCAGTGATTCTCAAGCTTCAGTCCTCAGGACACAACACCACGTCAGGTTTCCAGGATATCCCTAGCGATGAATAGGTAGACCAATCACAATGACAGAACGACAGATTAGTCACCTGGGATTAAGTAGGGTTATGTGGAGAAGCGGACCTGTTGGCGTGCCCTGAGGACTTCAAGTTGAGGAACACTGCCTTAAATACTACAGAAGTCTCTAGAGAGATCTCTGATGGTATATGTTGGAGACATCCAACTGTCTTAACCCCTTGGGTACTAGAGGGGTATGCAATGCATTATGATATATGTTCAGTTAGGACCACTTTGGCTGAAGACCAGAGCAGTACCGGACCAGAGGCATGAGATGCATTGTCCGATAAGTACACAAGCCACGCATTCCGAATACTTGCGCTAAAGTCAGGCGACTGTGCCAGGAAAGAGGGGATTCGCCAGTAAAATGAGGAGCCTATTGGAGGACGAAATGACAGATGAAGAGTAATCGGAGCGTGATCCGAAATAAGAATGTCATGCATTTTGCAGGCAGTAATGAAGGGGAGAATATCAGATGTGCCCAAGAAATAGTCAGTAAAGGTATTGTGGGGATGAGAGAAAAAGCTAAACTGCACATCATTAGGGTGAAGAAGTCGCCAAATGTCAGTTAAGAAATCTGGTAAATGAAACGCTGAAGGGGATTCCTGGATGGGAGAGAAGAAGCAGTTGGGAGCGTCCACTCCTGTCGATAGTAGAGTGCCGTATTAAAAACACCCCCCAGCAGGATGTTGCTCGGGATGTGTGCCAGTAGATGTGGGAGGAGAGTGGTGAAAAAAAGACTAAGTAGGGTCATTGGGGGCATACACTTTACATATCAAAAACGGCTTCTGATCAGTCTCACAATGTACAAGCAAGAACCGGCCTTCAGGGTCACAAACAGTGTGAAAGCCAAGGATTTATGGATTAAGACAGCCAAACCCCTGTTTTTACTAGAATATGAGGCGGGTACACAATGTCCCAACCACTCACATTGTAATTTGTTATGTTCTTCACTGGATAGATGGGTTTCCTGTAAAAGAGCCACCTGAGTACAAAGAGGTTTTAAATGACTCAATATCTGTTTACACTTAATAGGACTGTGTATGCCCCCAACATTGCAGGTAGTGAAGCACAGGGAGTGAGAGGTGGAGTGAGAGAAGGAAGTAGAGGACATTACAGAGGCAGCCAGTGAAACGTAATCTAGTAAGAGGGAAAAATAGTACAAAGGAGCGACAATGACTCTCCCAGAGAGGAGACGCCAGTCAGTAATGTCACCTAGTCCTGCTATTTGCTGACTAGAGGTCGGAGGAAGAATGACAAGGAGCCAAAAACCCAACCCCCACGAATCAACACCAAAAATAACACAACAAAAGAAAAAGGAAGGGGGAGGGCATAACAAGAGGAGATTGAAGGAAAAGGGGGGGGGATAGAAAGATGGGGGAACACGGGAAAGAGAGAAGAGAGCAAAGTGGTAAAAGACGTGACGAAACCCACCAGAGCGGGTCCGTCAGCATGACACCCCCCCCGACATTGAACTTCCCGGGAGAGCCATGGACAATCCCATGTCAGAATCCACATATGTAATAACAATCTTGGATACATGTCCGGTCATTCCCCCCGGGGGAGGGAATGCAATGTGCCCCCACCTAGTCCTGTGGGACAAGATGGGTCCATCATGCACCCCAAGCCTCCCCACCCAGCAGCAGCAATACTTCAGCAATAACAACAACCCACCATTCCCCCAAATTACATGCCAGAGACAACCCTCACAGAGAGTAAAGGCATAGAGCAAACTACTTAAAAGGCATAACATAACTCCACCACCCCTCAATGTGTCCCCAGAGATGTCTGGGGCCAATGCCGGCTGACACAAAGAGGTGGGCCGAGAGACTCCAGACCCCAACCCTCCTGTAAAGAAGAAACAACAATAGCAATCAACAATAAAGTAATAGCATTAACAACAAGCAGCGACTGAGACTGGCAAAGCCCCAAGTCGAAGAAGGCCGCAGGCCATTCAGGTATCAGAACGGTGTGAACTCCACTCCAAAGGAAGCAGTCCCAGAAAATGGACGACACAATCAAAAGCAGGGACAGTAATCCCACAGACAATCAAGCATGACCTCCGGCCTGTCTTTCATGGACATGCACTGAAAGGCCTTCGTAGTATTCATGTGCCGCCGTCGGTGTATCAAAACAAAGGTTGGAGGTAGCCTGAGGCGGGCAGGGTACAGTAGAGTAAATTTGATGTTTCGCTTATACAGCTTTTAGCAAATCTCCAAGAATTCATGGCGCTAGGCTGAGACCTTGGCTGAGAAGTCCTGGAAAAGTAGGAGCTGATGGATGTGATACAGCACTCTCTCCATCTTCTGATAAGCAAAGAGGATTACGCTGACGGTACGCTGCGTGTGCCCTATAAGCTGTTCTCATTGAGAGTGGACATCCCCCAACATGGACTGTATAGATGACTGGATAGCGTCCAATTTGGAATCAATGACTGGTTGAAGCAAGACCAAAACTGCTTTTGTGATGTCTTCAGCAAGTGTGGATGGAACCAGAGAAATGGAAGCTGTCATAGGCTCAACCTGAAGGCTCTTCAGAATCCCAGAGCGGCTTCTGTTTAGACTTGACTTGTTTCTTCTCGCCACGTTGTGGACGTGGTGTTTTTGATTGATCCGCAGAATGTACAAAGAGCTCCATGGTCAAGCTAATAGAAGACTAATGGGCCAGACAAGGTAGCAAATAAAGAACAGGAGTGAAGAAAGCGATAGAGCAGAGCAGATAAACCAATCAGAGGGTAAAATTCACATGAGGCCTGGGAAACCCACGGGGAGAGATGAAAGCCCCCTAGTGCATGATTGCCAAAGCACCGGGAACAGGGCTGATGCAGGTGGTGATCATAATTCCCTTAAGGGCAGTTGTAGGGCAGAAGATGACAAACAGATGAGATGGTAAGCCTAGCACTTTGCCCCCAAAGCCTTTAAAGGAATAGTAATACTTCATTTTATCTATTTTATAGGCATTAAAAAAACATGAAGAACGATATAAGTCTTATCTCTCAAACATTTATGGTTCGAGAGATATTCACAAGCAAGGTTTCCTGTCCCGCCCCTTTTACCTAGTGTAAGCCATCTCTTCTCATGGAATGCATGACCACAGGGAGATAAAATAACAAACAGGATGAAGCTCTAAAAGAGAACCAACAGCTGTATTTGGGCAGGCCAAACACTGGGGGGGATAGGTAGTATATACCAGAAGGAGGCCACAAGTGGGATGAGCAGTCAGCTTAAAGGGATAGTAATACCTAAAATGTAAAAAAATATATGTTGTAGGGTTTATCCCCCTGAGTAAAACAAGAGTACTCCCACTGCTGAAAGATATTTAATTCAAAAGTTATTAATTTTCAAACCTGATTTTTTTAGTTGCAATATCACAGTGGCCTGAAATTGTAAAGTGGCGCTGTTGCTACACCATCCTATGGACAGCTCTGGTCTCAGGACCATAAATCTCCATAGGATGGTGTAGCAACAGCGCCACTGTAAAATTTCAGGCCATTGTGATATTGCACCTAAAAAATTCAACTTTGAAAATTAATAACTTTTGAATGAAACACCTTTCAGCAGTGGGAGTACTCTTGTTTTACTCAGGGGGATAAACCCTACAACATATTTTTTTTTTACATTTTAGGGCCACTCACTTATATGGGTAGTAAGCACAGTGTAATGTCCAGATGGTGAACCACATTGTCAGGCCCTCAGACCGGGCACAGAAGGAAGCAGTCTGCAACTTTAACAGTAGCAGCCAGCTGTATAAAGTGGCTCGTTGCTACACTTTATACAGCTGGCTGCTACTTCTGAACTTGAAATGCCTCACGTCAGCCAGCCATCCTGGACGGCAGAAGCGGCACACAAGGCCACCGATGTGCAGCCTATGCTCCGATCCGTATCCTAGCAGCCGTCCAAGGGAGAAACGTCACAAAAAAAAAAAAAAAAAAAAAAGCCCGGGTAGCCTTGGACACTGTGGACAGGGATCCATTGCATAGCAGGCAGGATTTTGAGACACACTGGGCAGATGGCAAGGGATTGAGTTGCGAGCAACGGAGCTGCACAAAAACGCGTCCACTCAGTATGGATGCCAGGCCACTCCCCAGCAGCCTTTAGTTTAACGTGTCGCAATGATGCATGAAAAGTGAAGTAGGGCAGGAAGCTGGTCATCACACCAGAGAACGCAAAAGACACCCCTACCTGGAACTCAAACACTTTTATCTGGGAAGCATGTCCTGTGTGTCACAAGGATTAAGAGAAAAGGATACACTGAAGTCCACTTTTCTCTTTCACAGTCAGAATTACATGTACCCAGTCCATCCTTACTTTTCTCAATACCCTTGGAATCAGGGGGCAAACAAGGATACACATGCCAAAGGGAAATGCCATAGAATGTTTATTATGTCAATTGCATGGGCTGGATGATCCTGAGACCTGGAATAAAATTGAGAAACCTTGTGGATCATGTGTGCCTGCATCAGGTCCACAACCTGAATACCTCAATTCTGAACCATGGAGTAAAAAATGGACTGCTTTTGTTCCCATTCACTAGGATCCAGGCTTTGACATCTGAAGAAGCCCGCCAATAAATTGTCCACTCTTGGAAAGTGAAATATGGAGAGAGTTGGAATATAAGCTTCTGACCAAGCTAGAATCAGTCAAACCTTGTACCATGTGGCTGTGCCTATGGTCCTTCCTTGGTTGTTGACATAAGCTACTACACTTGCATTATGAGAACAAATCTGAAGCAGGAGGCTGAAAAGCAACTGGGATCAGTGATTAAACACCCATAGCTCCAGCACACTGATTGAAAGTTGACACTCATGATCAGACTAGAAGCCCTGTACCACCGGGGGAGATAGTCCACTACAAAAAGCTGGCTAGACCAATTTTTGGGAATACCCAGCTGTGGGGTCTGAGTGTGGATTTGGACATATGGAACTGCCTCCGGAGCAAAGACCAGCAACTCCAAGACTCATGTAATCCTGCCCCATAGCTAACAGGCAAGCCAATGCCTGTGACAAGTCAGGACATCTGAACATTGGCAGCAAAACCCATCACTGAAGGGTGCCTAATCCAATTCTGAGAAAGACCAGAGATTGGTACAACTTTTAACATGGACATTTTGAAATTGATCACCCAGCTACGGACACACGTCTGAAGATGGAGTCATAAGAGCCCTGCTGAGAGTGCTAGCAGATCAACCAGATATGCAGTAAACGAGATCCCTAGAGACCAAATATGGATGAACAGGACCTCTAACTTGTGTACACTCACTGATAACATGAAAGCACAAAGGGAGTAAAACAGAAGCAAAGGAAATGCTGATGCTACACATGAAGTTACGCTTCCCATATCTCTGGAGAGGTCAAAAACTCTCATGGGTACATATGGCTATGAAGGAGTGCAAAGACTCCATTTTGAATCTTGGCATATGAACAAAATGATTAAGATGTTTCAGATCCAAAAATGGCAGCTGCCATCTTTCTAGGGGAATATAAAGAGGCTGGAATAGAAGCCCATGAGTCTCTCTACAAAAGAGACCAGAATAAAGACCTGCATATCCACCAATACTTTAAACATGTTCTGGAACTGAAGAGTCCAAATGAAATCTAGATACCCCTGCTATGGAGCAATGAGGGGAAGGGTCCTTTAAGTGCACTCCACCAGGTCTGTTGGGGCCTCCAAGAGCTTCCAGCCGAAGCCAGAACATTGACACAATAGTGTTTGGCAAAGATGTGCACAAAAGACCAAGTGGCCGCCTTGCACAGCTGTTCAGCAAAGGCCTGATACTTGTAGGCCCAGGAGGCCCCAACAGACCTTGTGGAGTGCACTGTAATGCGGAAAGGAACAGGTTTCTTTCTGAGATCGTAAGCCTTGTGAATGGTAGACTTAATCCAGGATGCAATAGTGACCTTGGGCGCAGTCATACCTGCCCTAAGACCCTCAGGGATGACAAATAAGGCACCAGTCTTACATACAGACTCAGAATGGTGCACATAGAACCTAAAGGGATAGTAATACTTCGTTTTAACTTTATTTTATTTTGTAGACATGAAAAAAACATGAAGAACGATATAAGTCTTATCCCTCAAACCTTTATGGTTTAAGAGATATTCGGAAGCAAAGTTTCCCCCTCCTGCCCCTTTTTCCTAGTGTAAGCCATCTCTTCTCAGATGTGAATCTGGTTGTAAGACCAGACAGATAACAGCAGGGGACAATTTTCTTTGTATGAAAACAATGAAAGCCCTGCCCCCCTTGACAAGTTTTTCAGCTTTTTCCCTTATCTTAATTGAAGATTTTGTCCCTCTCTGCAGTCTACCTGGGCACCTCGCTTCTGATCTGGCTGAACAGGGGGGTGATACTTTGTGAATATCTCTTAAACCATAAAGGTTTGAGAGATAAGACTTATATTGTTCTTCATGTTTTTTAATGCCTACAAAATAAAATAAAGATAAAACGAAGTATTACTATCCCTTTAAGGCAGCATACCACATTCAACAACTGGAGATCCCTCTCCTCGTCAGATTTGGGGTCAGGACAAAAAAGGTAGGCACAGCAATCTCCTGATTGATGTGGAATTCAGAGACCACCTAGGAAGGAATTCCTGGGAGGTATGAAGAACAGCCTTATCCTTGTGAAACACCAGGAAAGGCGGCTTGCAGGACAAGGTCTGCAATTAAACGACTCTGCAGACAGAGACCACAACCAGAAGAAAAGCCATTTTACATGTCAGAAGGTGCAGAGGAATGTAGCCAAGGACTCAAATGGAGGCCGCTGCAAGACACCCAAAACCAGATTAAGGTCCCACTGTGGAGTGGGAGCCTTATAAAAGGCAGGTAAGGCATGAGCAACACCCTAAAAGTAGACCTTGACATCCGTTATGATGGCAATGCATCTCTGGAGAGCTGAAGTCTGAACCTTCAAGGAGCCAAGACTAAGCCCTTTGTTCACACCATCCTGTAAAAGTGACAGAATCACCGGAAAATCAAACTCTTGTGAGGACAGGTGTCTGTCCAAATATCAAGACTGAAAAATAGACCAGACCCTGTGGTAAGCCTTGGAAGAAACCGGTTTCATGAGTTTCCACAGGTAACACTGAAGGAGGAGATCCAGACTGAGAGGCAACGGAAATGGCCACTTGTTCTGGGAACCAATGCCTCCTGGTCCAGTACAGGACAATCATGATGACCACAGGACCCTCCATCCGAATCTTCCTCAGCACCCCAGGGAATGAGAGGGATCGGAGGGAATATGTTAGCCAGATGAAAGTGCCATGGAATCACCAAAGCATCCACCACAAACACCAGAGGATCCCTTCAACGTGAGCAAAACAGCTGTTGTACCTTGTGGCCATCAGGTCTATCTGAGGTAGACCCCCACTGCTGTACCAACAGGTTGAAAACGAGTGGGTGTCTACCCCTGGGAATGTGAATGACGGAAATGTATGTGGACTGGACATACCTTCAGGGGGGGACGACCAGTATGACAGAGTGTGACGAATTGCCCGGAGCTCCAGAATATGGATGGACTGCAGAGTCTCCTGCGCAGTCCATATGCCCTAAACACCCAGATGACCCAGGACGGCTTCCCAGCCCCTCAGACTCGCATCTGTCGTCAACAAGGTCCAGTCCTGAATTACAAATGGGCTTCCCCTTCTCCAGGTTGGACCTGTCCAGCCACCAGAGCAGGTCCCGTCTGACCTCCGGAGTGAGACACACTCTAAGATCCAAGAGGTCAGGATTCCCACAACAAGCATGGAGAGTGAATCTCTGGAGCTCCATGGTGTGAGCCATGGAGTAAGTAACTGCCTCCATAGTGGACACCATGTGGCTCGTAGGAGTCAAGAATTTGTAGACTGGAGCAGAGGGTCACTCCAGTGCTTTGGACACCAGATGCATGGTTTGCTAGATGGAATCCTCCATCAGAAAAACCTTCCCTTGGCAGGTATTGATCCCGAGACCGAGGAAGACCAGGGGACCTGAGAGGGGACTGGAGCAGATTTCTCCACGTTTAGAATCCACCCATGGTGGAGAATCTGAGCACAGTCCTGAACGTACTGGTCCAGGAGTTCCCTGGACAGAGCTTTCAGCAGAAGGTCATCCATATAAGGAGTCACTTGAAACCCCTGGGTGTGCAGGAAGGCAATTATTGCAACTAAGACCCTGGCAAACACCCAAGAAAGCCAAGGTACTTCTGAATTTCCTGAAGGAACATACAAGTAAGCATCCTGGAATCCAAAGAACTCAAGAATTCTCCTGGATCCATAGCTGCAATGACAGAGCACAAGGACTGCTGGTTGAAACGTGCAGTCTCCACAAAAGAATTGAGATCCTTAAGGTCCAAGATAGGACGACTGCTGCCATCCACTCTTGGCCACCATGAATAGGTTTTAATAAAAACCTAAACCTCTCTCTTGAGGAGGAACCGGACTCAGGACTCCCTTGTCCAAGAGAGCTTGAACCACCTCGTTGAAAAGACGCAGCTTTTCCATGCTCAGAGGGGCTCTGGATTGGAAGAATCTGTAAGGAGGAAGGGATTTGAAGGGAATTCTGTATCCTCCTGTGACCACCCAGAACCCACTGATGCACAACTGACGCTGCCCAGGCATTTGCAAAATGAGGCAGACTACCACCCATAGGCAGCTGCAGACCAGGATTCATTTAGAGGTGGACTTGGTGGTGATGTGCTTTGAGTGCCACTGCTGTCTGGGCTTGGCAGCCAGGTGCGGGGTGCTGCCCTGACACACGCTCAGATTTGGCCTTTGCGCCTCATTTTGGCGGGAATGAAAAAGACACAGTTTTCTCGCCATGTTAGGGCATCTGGAGACCTGAGGCAACAAGGTGCTCTTGCCTCCGGTGGCCTGACTCATAATCTGCTTCAGTTCAGACCCAAAAAGCGACTTGCCCTGGAAAAGGGAGAGATATTAGTGACTTCTTAGATGATAGGACACAGAGAAGGCAGAAGTCTTAGCTGCAAGTTAGACAGCATCAAAGAGCGTGTCAGTGACATATGTCTGAGCCTCAGAGATGTTGACTAAGAGGGCTAAAAGGTCCTCCTTCGGGGCACCATTCCTGACAGTTTCAGTAAGTTGTTTACGCCAGATGGCAGTAGCTCTGGTGACCCATACAAAAGCCAAGGTAGGCCACAGGGCAGCACCAATATCAGCAAAATTAGACATTAGGATAGCCTCCAGCTTCCTAGCAGTCATATATTTGAGCACCGTAGCATCAGCCAAAGCAGAGATTTGGGGAGGGTCAACTGGAGGAGGCGAAGCCCACTGAGCCAAAGCTGCTTCAGAAAAGGGGTACAGCTTTGAAAATCTCTTAGAAAGACACCTCGTATTTTCCACTCATCCAGAATAACCTGGTCCAGAGTGGGATTGGGAGGAAACAGTGCATGATTCTTATGCCTCTGAAAGACGTTGGAAGATGACTGGCCCTCTTCGGGGTAGTAGAGACCCACAGTGTCTTTAATACCACCTTAGTGATGCCCTCAGCAGAGGGTATGGGGTCAGCTTCATTGGGGTCACTATAGGCATAGAAAGAAGCCCCTTCATTGCACTTCCCCTTCACCGTATCTTCCTTAAAGGAATCCTCCTCAGAGGTTTCTGGGAAGTCAGGAAATCCAGGTACCTCAGGGGTTACAAATCTGAAAGCAGTGGGGGGTTTCCAGGAATGGAGGACCCCCCCGGAAGGAAAGAGGAAACCTTGCCATAGAGGACTTTAAATCTTTGACTAGGTCTTTTTCAATGCTGGAGGGCCCAGGTGGTGTAGTAGGGGCCGCAGCATATGACGGGCATAAGTGCCATGAGTATTTTGTAGGGAACCCCGTCTGGCATGAGAAACAGTACGCAAGGGGTGTCAAAGATGCCCCTGAGTCCTTTGCCTTAAGTCTAGCCCCGTATCCTTTTGGATCCGACATCCTAACAGGAGAAGTGTCTAAACAGTATAAGAAATACAAATACTGTGACCCAGATTTAAAATAAATAAAATAAAATCACCTCAGAATGCCCAAGAAAGTACTTATCTGGCAGGTGAATGGTTAACCTGAGAAGGAGAGCAAGGAGAGACAAGCCTCTGCGTAGGATACTCCAGAAAAGAGGAAATGGAGTATGAAACAGTAGCAGCCAATCAGAAGTTGTAGTTTTCTCCCTTTGTTACCTAGCATAGCTTGAACCCGTACTCTTGGGGCCCCAGGGGCCACCAAGACACTGGGAATGTGAACCAGATGACAGGGCAAGAAGACACAAGAAGAATGAGCCCTCTCACAACTCGGTATGACAAGTGGTTGCAGAGGTACGTCCCTAACAGACAAGTGGACCATAGAACTCAAAGGATTACTCACTATTTACTTGACTTCTTTCTTCAGATTACCATTTGAAAGAAAGAGCCTAAGAGAGACCCAGTAAGGCGAAAGAAACATGGGTTGCTTGATGCTCTCCACAGGTATGCAGGGGTCAACAACAGCACCTGTCAGCTGGACAATCCCTCCAGGGGAAGTCAGGAATGGTAAACACCTAATGGAGGAATTATGACACCCCATATCTAATTGTAGAAAACAATAAAATTCTATCCAGGTTACTGGAACAAGTCTAACTCGGGTGGGGCTAGTGGGATAGCCTGATAATGAGGAGAGGAAGCTCCACCACATCTTTCGAAAGATGTTCCAGCCTACAGGAAGGAGCTGTCACTTCCCCATGGAACTTGTATGTCATATTGGATGACAGAGAAATACATTTTACATTTATTTTATTTAAACAGATTTATGTAGCTAACAACTTCCCAAGAAATGTTATACTCCAATGGTATGATCTAACATACTACACAGGGTGTCAGAAGCTGTGCAGATGTCTCTGACCTCTGCATAAACTGGAAAGTGTATGTCAATGTGTCCTATCTTCAATAAAGCATTTTCCAGAGGCAGGACACACTGACAGACACCCAAAAACTCTGAAGATTAATCGGAGATGCTTTTTTTGTGAAACATTACTATCCCCCTAAATGCGGACCAACATTTGACCTCCCTGCTTAGTCTGACACACTGGAAGATCTAGTAAATGTGAGACCCCCACACACACCACACACCACACACCCACAACACACACCACACACCACACCCACAACACACACCACACACACCACACACACCACACACACCACACACACCACACACACCACACACACACACACACACACACACACACACACACACACACACACACACACACACCACACACACACACACACACACACACACACACCACACACACACACACACCACACACACACACCACACACCACACACCACACACACACACACACACACACACACACACCACACACACACACACACCACACACACACACACACCACACACACACACACACACTCTCTCACTGCAAACTACTGAAAGGTACTCAGCATCTTCTATTTTCAGCATTCAGTGGGTCCCAATAAAACAACTGTAACTTTCCTATACACTAAACTACTTATTATCCTGGTGCTAGTGTCTATAAGTGTACAAACAAAGCAATGAAGGAGACATGTACACCGTTTAACCAGGTGGGTGTTCTCTGCGTTATTTCTTGCAGTGCTACACAGCCCTCATGGATCACATGCTAGTGGGGGAATGAGCTTTCCTCTAGTGACAGGGATCAGAGATCACACACACAGGAGTTTTTGTATAGGCAGCTGAAGAAGCTGCAGTTATTAAGTCCTCCAATTTTTATACATTTTAGCTAAATAATTTAAACACATTTAATTATCTCTCAAACAGAAATGTTTAATTTAATATAAACCTCTGAGTGTATGGATACACACAACACTATGCAATTATATTTAATGAATGCAGGAAAACCCCTATTCAGCAATATTTAATGCATGCAAGCACATCACTGCAGCAATGTTGAACATCTGTATTGCTATACAGTAATATCTAAGGGATGTAGGCAAACCAACATACAGTAAAACTACATGGCTGCAGGCAAACCACTAAGCAGCAATACTGAATGCCTGCACTTTGCAGTACCATTTACTGGCACACCACTATGCAGTAGTGTTAGTGCTTTTCTTTTCTGCCATTTTAGGACACTGCTGAGGCAGCGGCAGATTACTTCTTCTTAACTCTATTGCAGCTGTCCTCAGTGGGTCATGTGACACCACGTGACCCTGTGATGATCTTACTGGATAGAAGTGTGCAATCTGCACTAACAACATGTTACAAGGAGAACTGTTCATTGACTGCTCTTACAGAATGAAAAGCCTATACTAAGCTGGCTACAGGCGAATCATCTCTGCAAAGAGTTCTTAACACAAGAAGGAGAACTTAGCCCTATTTACTAATGTCAAGCTACAGCTCCATTTTCTTGCCAAGAAAGGTTACACTAAGGCTTGGTGGCCATTTTCTTTTAGCGTAGCACAAGCGACAGCTTCTGTCACAACAAGCAATAGGGAAATAGCTCTCTAGTGTTTACAACTCTGCGATCTGGGATTGGAAGGGGGCCAACCAGGACATGGAACGCACATTACATAACGGACAGTCCTAGGCAATTTGGGACTCAAGGTCACCCCACTATGTAGTTATATTTATTATATGCAGGCACAACATTATGCTGAAATATTTACTATAAGAAGGTGCATCATAATGCAGTGATATTTACTATATGATGAAGGTACACCACTCTACAGCAAGATTTATATTTTATGGGGGTTCCAGCTATATGTTACAAAGAGCCCCCCCCCCCCAAAAAAAAAAAAAAAAAATTACGTCTACAAGACACAGCTCTACTTGTGTTAAGGAAACAAGGACACCTTTGTTAAAAAGTGTTTGTGTCCCTTTAAAGAATGCAGGGACAACAATATTCAGTGACATTTACTGTATGCAGGCACCTCACTATGCAGTCATATCTAACGCATGCAGGAACAAATTCAATGGAACATTAATGTAGACACAACTACAGTAGTATCTAATCTGTGCAGGAACCCACTTATATCCCAGGGGAACAATTCTCTGTAAAGTGAAATACCTGACTAATAAATAAATGCTGCGACATTAAGAATGTCTAAGATTTTTTATTTCATGCTCACTCCAGCTCTCAATAGTAACTATAACCTCCGCTCCACTACTAACAACTCACTGCGTATACCACAATATAGGAAAGAAACCGGACGATCTGCCTTCTGCTTCAGAGCTCCAAAGGCCTGGAACAATCTGCCTGAAATAATCAGATCTTCTCCCAGTCTAAATGCCTCTTTATATCTAAAAACAGTATGTAACTGTATATCGTTTCTTAATATGTATGTATGTATGTATGTATGTATGTATGTATATATAATAATTCTCTGTGTAAATATGTAAACATTTATGAAAACTATCCAGGACATACTTGAAAATGAGATAAATCTCAATGTATTGTTCCTGGTAAAACAAATAAATAAATGGATCACAATTTTTAGGAACCAACTAGGAGATTCAGGAGACAGTACTGGGATGCATGACCTAACATGTATGAAATATCCCCAAGCCAGAGGCAAAACTGCAGGCTCCTGGGATTTTTCCATTGCTGTCACACACAGGCTCACAGAGCATTTACTGCACTGCATTTCATTAAATTTTATTTCATTATGAGAGGCCTCAGCCTACACTGACCAATAAGTGCACAAGTGCACGTGCGTCACACAAATATATAAAAATGCTGCAGTCAAGACAAAAGGTTGGGCATTAACCCCTTGGAAGCAACATGTTTACCAAGGAGTTGGAAATGTGTCTCGCATCAAAGTGGTAAAGCCGACAACGGTTTATGGGGTGGATCACACTGCAGGAAATCAGGCACGGGAAACAGTCTTCTTAACCCTTTTGAGTCCTCAAGGGGTTAACCCTTCGAGTGCCAGAGGGGTATGCAATGCATTGCTTTGCGTACCCTCTGGCACTCAAAGGGTTAATAAGCTAATGAGTTTTCCTGGCCCTATATTCTACTGAAGTAAAGACATTACCAACGATCTGTGGGAATACAGCAGAGGGCAGATGTAGCTTTGATGTATGTAACAGATCTGGGAGCCATATTCAAGAACATAAATACAAATTACCCCCATTCTCAGTTATGTAAACGGGACTTTTTAACACCATAAATGGTCTCTAAGGGAATAAATCCCTATTTATATAATTGCCATTTTTCATTTGTCCCCCTACGATGGAGCTAGGTTGTGCCACAATTGCTGCTAATCCCTTCACATCAAAACCATGAATTTGTCAGTGGAATGTTACTGCAGCTGTGTGACCTCGGAAACAATAGCAAGTGGCACTACAGCAACACAAGTACACCAACACACCTCACTGCCCACCCACACAGATATATAGGTACTGCTAACATATATCAATGGTGTAATGCAGGGTATAAATATATAGAGAGTAATAAAAAGCAAACACTGCGCATAACAATTTTCAGAAATACACATCTGAAACTCAACATTCACATCTTTGTCAGTGTTCACCCTATCCTATACAATAATTGGCTAGGATGTAGCAGCCATGCACAGTAGACACTGCCTGCGTTCAGGCACTCTCTACTGCGCATGATTGCATCACTTGGAGCAGTGAGGTAGTGATCTCTTAACCCTTTGAGTGCCCGAGGGGTACACAACACATTGCAATGCAATGTGTTGCGTACCCCTCTGGCACTCAAAGGGTTAACATTACCTGGACCTTGGCTCGTGTACACAGGCTTTTACACTAGGAGAAAATAAGAGGGAACCCTAAATGGATGACCGTGGCACACCAAAATGCCATGTGTTTTACACATCAATGTGCCCGACAGAAGTGCACTGAACTGAAAAAGCACATCACCAGCACACAAATGGTCCACTATGTATGCATTTAACTATAGACAGCAACAGTACTGTGATGATTTCTGAATCTGCAAAAGGAGGTATAAAAATGTCTTGGAGATTTAACATCCGCACATGCACAGAATACGTTAACAGTTCTGGTAGTATCCCTCTATTCTCTTATTTCTGGTACTAGTGTAAAAGCCCATGCACACGGGCCAAAGTCCGGGGAATTTAACCCTTTGAGTGCTAGAGGGGTACGCAACACAAATGTATTGCGTACCTCTCTGGCACCCAAAGGGTTAAGAGGCCGGTCCTGCTCTGCGTACTGCCGCCGCCTCAATGGCAGAGTGACTGCATGGTACAATGTCTTGCACCTCCTTCTCCCCCAACCCGCCCTACATAGCTTGGGTCCTTTCCTCTCTATTCCACCATGCAAAGTATGGTTCATTCTTCCTCCCAATGTATAGTGTGAATCCCTTCCTCGCCCATCATATGTATGAGTGAGTGAGCGAGCACAAGAGTGTGGTGGCAGACAGTGTAGGTCTGTAGTTACCAGTTGAACTAAACTGGGTTGGCAGACAGTGTAGGGTGGTGGTTCTGTGGCTAACTGAAGAACAATGCAGAGCTGCAATATGATGTAGCAGCCACAGTAGGTAAAGTGAAGAGAGGTAAATCAGGATGGGAATTATACAGGCTGTGCCACACAGGTCAGAGAACTTAGCCGTAACAAGATTAGAGAGTTCTAAGTACTATTCCAAAAATCTCTAAAACCATGATGGCAATTGGGAAAAAAAAAAAACCCAAAAAACAGAATATAGGCAGTTTGAAAACTTACCTTTAATGAGACCTCGTTTCCAAAACGAGTATTATTTGGAAAATAAAAATGTGTGCTAGCCCACAGGCCTGCATGTGTATAGACTAACAGACGTTATACAATTATTCAATTATGCAATCGCAGTGCAGCACTGACAAAATGGATGACATCATAGCGTGGATGAAAAACACATTGTTTCTAAGGCGCAAATGCTACAGCACTGGCTCTAAATTTGCTGCATTTAAAGTCCCCGAGACAAACCTGAAGAGAGCAGCAGAGAGTTGAGCTGACAGCCCACAGAACACAGAGTTTAGTTCTCTGCTGCCCTCTTCAGATCTGCATCCAAAACCTCTGCAAAAGTACAGCTTATGGAAAACATAGTGAGGCTCTTCATGGAGAGGGGATTCACATCTAGTCAAATGGTGTTTTTAACCTCTTGAAAGCTAGAGGGGTCTCAAAACACATCTCTGGTGTTAATAGCTCAATTTAGATCATTTTGTGCAGCTGGTGTGCCTCAGAATGGCACCACATTTCTTTAGAACATGGGCACCCAACATGCAGCCTGTAGGACAAATGTGGCCTGTCTGAGTTGTTTTTGATTAAAAAAAATAAATAAATAAATAAATAAAAAATATATATCTTTGTAACCAATTAACTTATGCATATGAACTAGTAGGACAGTAAAGTCTAACCATCTGCCTGCTGTACTGTTCTCATTGTCTATTCAATACCAGTATTCTTATTGAATTGGTCAGTGACTAACGGTCTTAAAACTGTGCACATTATTAAGAAAAAAGTTGAAAACTTTTTGTACCGCTTTTTTATTACTATTAAAAAAAAAAAAAAAAAAAAGACAATTATTACGGACATGACTTGTATGCATTTCTGCTCATGAAGCCCATCAATGATAAAACTTGGACACCCCTGGTTGGTAAATCATGCAGTGAATCATATCCACGGCTGATTTTCCCATTAGGAAATTGTAAGGGGTGTCTCAGCTTCGCTGGTCACTAACCCTATCCCACTTAATACTGATGTCATACTGACATAAGATAATGCACTGGCAGAGATCACAATATACAACACAGAATGACCATCCCCTATACATCTGCTGGCCTATTCACAAATATATGCAGTTCTGAATGAGGTAAGGTAAAGGGCCCACTATAAAAATCAGGGTTGGGCAGGCTGAGAAGGATGGGAATTGTAAGTCAGCAACAGCTGGGGAGGCCATAGTTTGCTCAACACCAATTTAAACAGAAATTTTGTAGTAAACGCAAGTTGTGGTGTCAGGGTTGGGCAAACTGTGGTGGTTACAATTTCAATTCTTGTGATAGCCAACGGCTGCAGGGCCACAGTTGTCCCAACCCTGATTTAAAAGGAAGTTATTCTCTAATAATTGTAAGTTGCGGTCTGTAAGGCCTTGTTTTCTGTTAGGTCACTTGCTCCTGATTGTTCATGTGTCACCGACAGCTTAATTTCTCACTCTAGCACAGGACTTGTCTGCCCTTTCTGCTATGGACTATGATCTTTAGTCATATCTTATAAGCAACTAATTCCATGTATGTATGTCAAGCCTTGTAACCTTCTGACTGTCAAACCTAAAAATATAAATACTAACCAATGAGGCACCTAAACATCATGCTAGCAGTTGAAGGCAACCTTTGACACTCTAGCTGTTGAGGTCTACATCTCCCAGTGTCCTCAACAAGACAGCAGCTGATTGAACATAATGGGAGCTGTAGTCCCCAGAAGCTGCAGAGATAAAGGCTGCTCCCCCCTGTAATAGACGACGCACCATTAAAGGAAAAAAATCACACAACATACACCATATGTCTAAAGACAAGGTGAAGCAAATGATTAATTTGAATCTGTTATTGTATATGATTTTATTGTAAAAAAAAAAAAATGCACTGATAACCACTTCACTGGGGTGTGACTCCCGCTTAAAAAATTGTTGACTAAATCAACTGCACCCCAGGGAACACTGCTCTGGAGACCTCTGAATTTAAGGGGGTTTAAGCTCAATTTATATCAATGGGAATATTTTTTTCCCCTACCGTGCAGATAATTTGCCATAGAATTGCTCACTTTTCGCTTTATCCATTCTGATTGGCTGTGGAAGAGTCAGTCAGAGATCGCATGACTACTCTTTGAGGTGGTCCGAAGGTAACATGTATACACCAAGAAAGTCTCCTGGAATACTACTAGAACCAATGGCTTTAACCCAATGTGCATGCCTGGGAACTTTCTGGGTTTTACCCGGATTTAGGGCACGGTCTCCGGGTGAAACATTAAGTTCTCCAGGTAAACAATGCATTAGCTGCTCCTGCACAGCTTTTAAGTTATTGTCAATGGCCCCATACCGTGAGGCTCACACACTGATGGTTCCTGCACTAGCATACATCCGCAGCAGGTGGCCTCAGCGAGCCAGTGCAATGCGCGGATAGGAAATATACAGTGTCATAGGACTGCAGCGTTATCAGGTCGTCTTCACCTGAGGATCGGGTGGAGTGGAGCAGAGAATGTGCGCACCTCTCTAGTCCAGCCCGTGTTAACTGGTAAGTGTATTCTTATTTAATGCATTGTTTACCCTTCTGGCAGTCACATGGTTAATACAATCGACTTGTTTCTGAACTTTAAGGGTCAATAAAACAAAGATCTACGGGTGACCATATTGTAAAAGTTTCCAGCTATGCAAATGTGCCATATTGTGGTGGCGAGTAATAACGATGGCACAAAATGGGTTTACAAGAGGCCACAATAATCTTGATTCCAGATTGACACTTTCATAAAGATGAAAGGGAACAAGGCTGATAAGTCCTCTACTGTGCACCCTGTATGATGGGGTAGTCAGCTGCTGGACAATTTTTGTCTCAACTAGTACAGACCTCAACCCAGAGGGGATGAGTGTCTGGATCTGGTAATAACTAACAATGCAGAGCTTATATCTACATCCAAGTAAGGGAGAACTTGGGGTATTAGTGACCATAACATGGAATAATTTGAGAATAATTCAAAAAAGAAATTTGGTATGGGTTCCACCAAAAACACTGAATTTTAAAAAGGCCAACTTTAACAGGTTTAATACACCCCTTGGTCTCATTGACTGGGATGGAATATTTTCTGGAAAAAACACAGAAGGCAAGTGGAATACCTTCAAAACAACATCACAAAACCAGTAAAGTAATGCATGTAATAAATAAGAAAAAAAGTGGCATTTAAACATTATAAAGCTCAGGGATCAAGCAGAGGCACTTGCAAAATATAAAGATGCCAAAAAAAAAAACTGTAAAAAGGAGAGTAAATTAGCTAAATTGGAGAATGCAAAAATAATTGCTACGGACAGTAAGAGCAATCCCAAAAAAGTATTTAAATACATTAATGGCAAAAAAATTAAGTCTGATAATGTTGGGTCTTATCTGAAATAGATTATATGGTCAGTAGGGATAGAGAGAAAGCAGCTATTTTAAACAATTTCTTTTCTTCTGTTTTTATAAGGAAGATCTGATGGACAAGAACCTGCAAACTACTTTTACGGAACAGTCACAGCAAACATGGGATTGGCTGACACAAGAAAAAAAGTGTGTAAACAATTAAATGGTGTTAAGGCAGACAAAGCCCCGGGGCTGGATGGTATACACCCACAGGAACTTAGAGAGCTAAGCTGGGCCCTGGGCAGACCATTATTTTTTATTTTCAGGGATTCTTTTATTTTATGTATGGTGCCCAAGGATTGGCAGAAAGCAGATGTGGTGCCCATATTTAAAAAGGGATCAAAATCTCAGCCGGGAAATTACAGACCTGTAAGCTTGACATCTGTGGTGGGGAAACTGTTTGAGGGTTTGCCTAGGGAATATATTCAAGAAATCATCTTGAGCAGGAATATCATTAGCAGGAGCCATCATGGCTTTGTGAAAGTCAGGTCTTGTCAAACTAACTTAATTGCATTTTATGAAAAAAGGGTAAAAATATAGATTTGGGTGCGACAGATGATGTGATCTATTTAGACTTTGCGAAGGCATTTGATTCTGTTGCATACAAAAGGTTACAGTACAAATTGACTGAAATGGGTTTAGGGGCAAACTTTTGTGCTGGATTGGAAATTGGCTGAAAGATAGCATGCAAAAAGTGGTGGTAAATGGGAAAGGCTAGAAAAGTAAAATTTGTACACACTAGAGAAACAGCGTCTTAGAGGGGACATGATATAAATATGTTCAGGGGCCATAACAAAGGGCTCTCCACAGACCTGTTCATTAACAGAACAGTACAAAGGACGAGGGGTTACCCACTTAGAGATGAGGGAAGGAGATTTTGTCTACAACAGCAGGAGGGATTCTTAACGGTAGGACAATAAAGGTATGGAATTCACTGCCTGAAGAGGAGGTGCTATCAAATACATTAGATGCCTTTAAAAAGGGCCTGAATACTTTTTTTAAAAAGTGCAGAACACTATATATGTTAGTATTGGGATTAATATTTATTTAGTGCTTGTTGATCCAAGTAGAAATCTGATTGCCATTTGGAATCAAGAAGGATTTTTCCCCCATTCGAAGCAGAATTTGAAATTGCTGTAATAGGGTTGTTTTTTTGGGGGTTTTTTGCCTTCTTTTGGATCAACAGCGGAAAACAAGAATAGGAAAAAGGGTTAAACGTATCGCACTTTATGCTACGAGAAATGTCTCCTGAGTGTGGGCTCCAACTAAAATCATTCATGGCATAGCGACTGACTATTGGCCCAGCACAGAAACTAGTTAGCATAAAATGCCACACTGTGCCAAACAAATAAAGGCTTATTAACACTTTGAGTGGCAGAGGGGTACACAATGCATTGCAAAGTGTTGTGAACCCCTCTGGCACTCAAAGGGTTATTAAAAAGAAAAAAAAAGTGTATTACAAACAAATGGCTTGCATAGTAAACAGATAGGCATTCATTCTCTCCGTATTTAACTAAACTAACCTTAGACTCACAAGACTACTTTGAAATGGACTAGTTCTGCAGATAGTGTAAGCCCTTTGAGTGCGAAGAAATGTATTTCACATCCCTCTGACACTCAAAGGGTTAAAGGCAAGTCCTCATTATAGCAGACTTTGTACAAGTGTGAGAGCTGGAGAAGAACTCAACCCATTCCTTGATCGGATGTTATTTTTCAAAACATACACCAACAAAACAATCAGTCACAAATATTGTGATCACATGCGAAAAATACTGAGGTGGTTGAGAGAGGTCAGCACTTGATGGTGACACCTGCTGGATGCCAGGATGTAGCAGTATCAATACAAGAAACGGATCAACACATTGAATTCTCCCAAACACATAAAAAACTTAATTCAGACTCATCATATCAGAAAAGTTGGAAGACAAGTCCTCAAAGCAAAGACAAAGTTAAATCTTTCCTAAACTGAGGGACCTTCTTTGCAACTAAAACCAAAATCAATATGTGGGTGTTATGGGCAGTATTGTATCATGTAAGCAATCTATAGTAGCACAGATTTGTCCCCTATCTGCTTTGCTTTTAAATTTAGGGATTTGTGGAGGGAGCTCTCACTCCTTTCTGCACTTGAGACATTGTATTTGTGTAGATTATGGAGTCTGAGTTTTTTTCTCTCTAGCAAGGCAAGTTTTAAAGGGGAACTCACACCTTACTGAACCATGACTTCCTATTGTATCTCAATGTCAGTGATGCTTTAATACATTTCTTTTTGTTTGTTTGTTTTACTGCTGTAGTTGTAGAGATATTCGTTGTTTAAGTTGCGCTGGTGACATCAGTTTTTCTCCGGCTGCGAGTACAGGTCCGGCCCGCAGCCTGTCAATCTTGATCAATTCCCCTCCCCACATAGTGTCTCCACTCCTCTGATGATGATGATGATGGAGGAGGACTACATATGACCTGGTGCGCTTACTGGCATAAGCGCGTCAAGGTCATATGCAGTCAGTTCTCCTCTGTCATCGGAGAAGGAGAGGAGACGTCACCCGCACAACTTAAACAACTAATATCTCTACAACTACAGCAGAAAAACGAAAACACGGATTAAAGCTTCACTGACATTGAACTACAATAAGAAGTCACTGTTCAGTAAGGTGAGAGATCCCCTTTAACACTGTTCCTGGTCCTTTGTGAAGTCTCAAGAAAATTCTTCAAGTTGTCTTGTCCCTTTAATGTGGTCCTATTAGATCAGTAAACATGATTCCAGCAGACCATATGTTGCATTGATACTTGGTGGAAGCCCAAAGCACCAATAAGTACCTGTGACTCTACGTAGAACCCCTAATGAATGAAGTGCCTCCATTTCTCCAGACTGTAGCTGTTCATATGGTTCTCACAGTAAAAAAGGGGTTGTCAATCTCTGGATCTCAAACTACTGGGACTACAATTTACATCATCCCCAACCAGCTGTTGGTTGGGGATGATAGAATTATGGTCTCCAACAGTGAAAGGACCAAAGATTGAGAAGACAACAAAGTTTACATCACTTGAGGTAATACCTGAAGGGCCTGCTCCTGGATATCTTGGAAGAGCTCAATTTCCTTTTCAGAAATCAGTCCTAGCCGCTCCTCACCATCCATCTTGCTGTCCCAACCATCCTGATTGTCTGAAGGGGAGGAGGGAAAAGGCCAGTTTAGAGGAGAAAACGTGTGACAAAACAACCACAAAGCATTGGACTCTGACTTCAGCATGTTTTGGGTTAATTTAATCTGAATGGTGGCAATGTTCATAACTGTCTAGTTCCACTGTAATTATATTAGGAAGTTTACCCCTCCTGTCCCTTTTCCAAACATCAGTCTTATCTAGCTCAGATCTAACAGCGGATTGTGATGAGAGACAGTCTTTAGTCAGTATACGGAAAAACCTGCGCTCCATCAAGGGGAGGGAGGAGGTTTTCCTTATACTGACAGAGGGAAGATTTTCCCTCGTGATCGGTCTTGTCTGATGACCGATTTCAGACCTGAGGGGAGGTAGCTTACAATCAGCTAAAGGGGTGGGAGGGGTAAACGTCATCATATAATTACAGCGCAACTACATAGTTTTGAACACTGCCACCATTGGGCATCATTACTATTAACTATGAAGAACAGTCTTAACTGCTGAACATTACTAACCCTTTAAAAGGGCATCTTTCTCTGCAGATTATAGTACAGGAGGCAATTATAGTCAAGTTGATACCTTTATTGGCTAACTAAGCAGATTTAGGATACAAACATTCAAAACCTCTTAGGTCTCTAAAGTCCTGAAAGCTTACATCCAAAATCTGCTTAGTTAGCCAATAAAGGAATCAACTTGACTATAACTACCTTCTGTATGTCTACGGCTAACGTTGTACCAACACTAATCTTTTATCATTATAGTACAGACATGCTGATTTTCCATCCTCAAGGGCTACCAACAGGTCAGGATATACGCATTTCTCTGTAGTCATTGAGGGATGCAGGGACCATGGGGTTTTGAAGTGTGTCTTTAGGAGGCAGGGCTCTCTGTAAAAAAAAAAAAAAAAAAAAAAAAAAAAAAAAAAAAAAAAAAAAAAACCTCCCACTTCCTGGTGGTTACTGATATTCCGGGGGCCCTCACATTGTAGTTCTAAGACCACCTTTCTCACTTACTAGTCCCATTGGGACAGTGACTTATAAAAAACTGTGGAGACACAAGCTCAGCCATTAGCTGAGAGGGAAGAAGCTTTACCACACACATTTCTCTGTTGCAGGCATGTATTGCAGGTGACATTCTCTGTGCAGTGCTCTCCTACATACAACAATGGGGGAGAGCGCTACACGGAAGTTTTCCTGTCTTGGTTTTCTTTTCCCCCATATATTTGGTTATATATATATATATATATATAAAACCAAATCATTCACTGGGACAATATAAGCATACTGCACGTTTGGTCTATCAGCACACGTGCACTCACACTCAGCTGTCTGGGGAACATGTTTTGTTATGAACCCACTCTGGTTTGGTTTTACCATAACAAAAGGAATCTCATGGCGTGTCTGGTAGAGCTTTTATTGTGGTATGTGAAGGTTTTGTTTTTTTTTACTTCCAGTGGCTTGACTGAATTTTGTCCAGTTTGGAACTGAATAACAATCAGCCTGTAAATGGTAGAGCTACCAAAGCTTTCTCTGGAAGCAGCATCTTCGTTCCATAACTTTAGCCACAGGGTACATTGTGTTGTAACTGTAGTAGCTAAATATTTGGCTGCTATTCTGCTAATTTCCAAGGCCGCTTCCCCTATATAGGTGGTGGCTTTTTGTAGGCAAGACAGAGGAAGAATATCCTCAGAAGCAAACAGAACACAGTGCTTCACGAACTCACTCAGTTGGAGCAGAATTTTACATATTAACCCATATAGCACAGCTCCACTGGGGCACCGCTATTATAACCCAATATTCCTCTTTACATTTTTCTCATTGGGACAATATTTATCAAATTGACATTCTCATACACAGTTTCTATTACACTATGAAAGAAGGGAGGAAGAGAGAACTAAAAGTTAGTAAAGGCAATTTCTGCCTCATGCTCTTCTTGTGGTCCTAAAGTCTCAAACAATTCATTGTGTGCTGAATGTTTGGACACTGATACTAATAGGGCTACCACTTCAAAAGAATTGCCCAAATCTTGAACCATAGTGGGCTAAGATTTTACCTGGGTTAATGGTTAATACCTTGGAGAGAGTATTAGACTGATAGTTAACAGAAGCACCACGTGTGGCTGTTAAAAGACCTCTTCCAAGGGATTCCTCAAAAGATACGCTATTTTCTTTACAATAATCAGATTATGAGGGGGAATTACACAGTGAACCACCTATGTCCATGGCAGTGTGATCCATGCATGATGGCAATGACACAGAATCAATAGATCCTCTCATTAAAATAATTCTAAAAGTTCTCCAAGTATCGGAAGAACAAGTCACAAATAATTCATCTAAATCCCTCTTTAAAGGGAATCTATCACCCTTATACAAGTTTGTCTAAAAAGTTAGGTTATATAGCAAACAAAAGGAAACCAAAAGGGGCGCAACTCCACTTGAATAAAATAACTGATACTCACAAGATGGAGATATTCCGGTTGAACCCAATGGCAACCGGTGCAGCAAACAGGGATATATTTCCGCCATGATGCAGAAAAACTTCTCTCCGGATCTTTGTAGCTCACAGGGAAAAATATATTGGAACCCAGTACAAAATCACAAAAATGTATATTTATTAAAACAATTATATAAATAAAATATTACAAGAAGTACAAAAGCCCAAAAGCTAAATGCGTTTCGAAGCTATCGCTTCTTCTTCAGTAACAAAACAGGGCAAAATATAAAATGTTCCATATCACAAAAATCTATCTATTAGTGGTCATAAAAAAAAATTGTGAGTGCGGTGTATTTATGGTGGTGGTGGTAATTACCCAAGACGTATTACACTAGGAGCGCCCCTCCTTTCTATTTTTGTCTAGGTAATTTAGCGACTAGGTGGAATACTGTATCAATTTATTTTTTTTAAAACAGTTATTTGGCTGAAATTAAACGTGTAAAGATTATTCTGTTACTTACTTCCAGACTGAAGTTACCAGCTCTGTACAGTAGTCTGTTACTATTCCTCTGCTCCTCTCCCTCGATCCAGCTTCCTCCAATGACGGAGGATTTCTGCATGTAAGCTGGAGAGCTCTCATTGGCCAGAGACTGCTTCAGCTTACAAGGAGAAAGCCTCCGTCATCGGAGGAGGTTGGATAGATGGAGGGAAGCAAGAGGAAAAGAGACAGTGCGGTAGAGTTGGTAACCTCTGTCTGTCCGGAAAGAAGGAACAGGATAATCTTTACACATTTAATTTCAGCCAAAAAACGATTTTATAAATGTAATGAATACAGTATTCCACCTAGTCGCTATATAACCTAAGTTTTTAGACAAACTTGTATAGGGGTGATAGATGCAATACTTCAAATGTAAAAAAAAAAAAAAAAAATTTATGTTGTAGGATTAATCCCCTGAGTAAAACAAAGGTACTCCCACTGCTGAAAGGTGTTTTATTCAAACGTTATTACAGCTCAAAGTTGAATTTTTTAGGTTCAATATCACAGTGGCCTGAAATTGTACAGTGCGCTGTTGCTACATCATCCTATGGAGATTTATGGTCCCGGGACCAGAGCTGTCAATAAGATGGTGTAGCAACAGCGCCACT
Organism: Rhinophrynus dorsalis; assembly: GCA_037306005.1. Lineage (NCBI taxonomy): Eukaryota > Metazoa > Chordata > Amphibia > Anura > Rhinophrynidae > Rhinophrynus > Rhinophrynus dorsalis. The sequence goes on from CM074721.1 coordinate 495,245,901, forward strand.
GTACAATTTCAGGCCACTGTGATATTGAACCCAAAAAATTCAACTTTGAGCTGTAATAACTTTTGAATAAAACACCTTTCAACAGTGGGAGTAACCTTGTTTTACTCTGAGGGATAAACCCTGCAACATTTTTTTTTTTTTTTTTTAACATTTAAAGGGATAGTATTTAAAGGGATAGTAATACTTAAAATGTAAAAAAAAATCATATATCACCTTTCCTGCTTATGAGGAACGTGACCAGATAGTCACAGATGATAAATCCTTGGTTATATCCAAGAAATTTGAACTTATGTATCCATTTCCCAAAGACAAAGTAGACCTTTGGTCTAACCAGCCAGCAGTTGACCACACAATATACAATAACATGATGTACCCTGTGGCTAAAGATATGGAATGCAGATACTGCTTCCAAAAAAGCTTTGGTATCGCTGCCATTTACAGACTAATTGTTATTTGGTTCAGAACTGAACACAATTGTCAGTCAAGCCACTGCAGGTAAAAGTACCTTTTTACCTCAAAATAAAACTAAAAGATTTGACTTGAAAAAGAAAACCTTCACATATCGCAATAAAAGTTCTTCCAGACATGTCAGGAGATTCCTTTCATTAAGGGAAAACCAAACCAGAGTGGGTTCATAAGAAAAATGTGCACAAGACAGAAGAGTCCAAATCTACCACAGCATGAAATTTGGAGTTCGGTATCCCCCAGAGATCCTCCACTAGGGGGAAGACTACAGCACTACATTCAACAATGGAGGATGTCAATCTCAGATGAATGGGTACTTCAATTGATTCAAGGGTACAGAATGTTGTTCATGACACTACCACCACCTCGGTTCTTCATATTCAGGGTAATCAAAGAAAACACCCTCCAGGAAGCATTCCATCAAAAAATTCAACAATTCCTAGAGAACGGGGTGATAATCCCAGTACCAAAAGAACAAAAGTTCTAAGGCTTTAATTACAATTTTTATCTGGTTCTCTTATAAAGATTCCATTCAATGCTAGACTTGAGGCATTGAACCAATCCCTCAGAGTACCCAAGTTCAAGATGTAATCAGTGATAGCAGCCATGGAAAGAGGAGAAGAAAACATCATTAGACATCAAAAGATGCATACCTACACATCCGGATATAGCCAAAAACACTGTTAATACCTCAGGTTTGCAATCAAAAACAAACACTTTCAATTTGTGGCACTTCTCTTTGCACTAGCCACAACACTGGGAGTGTTTACCAAAGTGATGGCTCCTCTTTAGGCACGCCTCCAATCAAAGGGCGTAAACCTGACTCCATAAATGGATGATCTGTTACTAAAAGCTCCATGCCAGGAGCTAACTGAACAGCATCTTCATCGAACTTCAAACAATGAAGAACCACGGTTGGATCATCTTCTCAACTAAACAAATCTCAACTGGTAGCATCTCAAGATATTCTATTCCTGGGACTAATATTTGATACAGAGTAGAAAAGGGTGGAATTACTTTACTAGAAAATTTTGGATCATCAGGAGAAAATTCAGATATTTCTCACCCAACCAGAAATTTCAGTCAGACATTGCATGAAGGTTGCGGAAAAAATGGTAGCCATAACAGAGCCACTTCCATTTCCCTGTTGAAGGGAAGACATTTCTCCATAAAGGAATGGAAAATAGTAACAACAGATGCAAGTCTTTTTGGATGGGGAGCAGTGTACAAACCACTCCATTCAGGATCAATGGACTCTATTGGAAACACGCCTACCCACAAACATTCTGGAGTTACATGTGATTCACATCATACTGTCCACATGGAGGAAAATTCTGAAGAACCTTCCCATTCGGATTCAATTCGACAATGCCACAGCAGTGGCTTACATAAATCACTAAGGAGGAACAAAGAGCAAGGCTGTCTAGAGAGAAGTAGAAAAATAATCCTTCTCTGGGTAGAAAACCATGAAAATTGGGAGGCAGATTACCTCAGTTACCAGACCACAGAACCAGGGGAATGGAAATTAAAACATGAAATATTCCTTCAGGTAACAGATCGATGGGGAGTACCACAAATAAACATGATGGTGTCAAGAATAAACCAAAAACATCCAATGATCTGTTCAAGAGCAAGAGACCCACAAGGGATAGCGGTGGATGCCCTAAAGATTCTATGGAATTACAGACTAGTGTATACCTTTCTGCCACTAGCTAGAATTCCCAGAATCCTCCTCAAAATAAGAAAACAGTGAGTGCACATCATTCTTGTCACTCCATTTTGTCCAAGGAGATCCTGGTTTCACCAACTGAGAGATACTTTAATTACAGAAGCAGTGGTGTCTTCCCCACATTACAGATCTAACATCTCAAGGACCAATTCACCACCACAACTTCCTCAATCTAACACTGATGGCATGGAACTTGAAACCCAAATATTAAAAAACAAGGTGTTGAGTAATAGTCATTCAAACCATGCTAAGTGCTCACAACCCTGTGTCTGCCAAAATATCCTATATAATAATTTGCTAAAAAGTGTGTGCGATGCAGTCATGCGCAGTAGAGAATGCCAGTGACGAGGCTGAAACAGAGAGGGGCAACTCCAAAGGAGCGTCCTGCTCTGTATCAGCCGCGGCGAGGGCAGTCTCTGCTGAGCATGACTGCACCGCGACCTGCTGGCAGTGGCACTGTGGCCCATGCAACGGGCTCTTCAACTAGTAGAATCATATTTGGAAGATCTACTTTTCTTTCTGTTCTTACAAAGGACTACAACCTTTTCTCTTCCAACCTCTCATTACTTGAGCTCTTGCGAACAGGCCTAGAAAAGGGTCTAAGGGTTAACTCTGAAAGTTCAGGTATCAGCATGTCAGTTTCAAACATTTCTTCAGTAAACAGAATAGTTCCTCCATACAGAGACCCTATTCCTCCATGGAACTTATATTTCAGTACTTCATGGGCCTTGAAGGATTAAGCTGTCAACTAGTTTTGTAAAGCAGCAACATGGTCATCTGTTAACACATTCACAAAGTTCTACAAAGTTAACATTTTTTGTATCTCAAGATGCCAGTTTTGGCTGCAAAGTTTTAGAGGCCACTGATCATTAGTTTTTTTTCCCTCCCACTAATTTTGGGACTGCTTTGGGATGTCCCCATGGTCCCTGCATCCCTCAAAGATAACGAAAATAGGATTTATTTATTTTTTTTACTTACCGACAAATCCTTTTATGAAGATCTTCAGCACTGTACAATTTCTGTTAATTGTCCAATGGAGATCTGTACTCATGTAGGTGCAAGGCAATATACAGAGCCAAGGATGACAAAAGACATTATGCAGGAATGTATAGAGGTTCAATCCTGGAACGTACCAACTGCACATTCTGGGAGAAGTGCTGTTTTTTATTTTATTTGTCCCCTATTGTGCAGGTAGTATGTTTCAGAATCACAACTCTTTAGCTTCCCCCATAATGCCCTCAGAGATGTAAACCTTTGAGGGTCAGAGAAGTATCCACGCATTGCAAGAATTACTTAAAAAAGATTAATCCCTATGTTAAAGCCCTTCAATAATGATGAAAAATGCCCCCGGCGGCATCTCTCAAACCCTTTTGGTTTGAGAGATAACCGCTTTCAAAGTTCTCCCCTGGCTGATGTCAGCATTGTAGCTGACAGCCTGGGAATCTGGTCCCGGGACAGTCTGTGGCTCTGCAGCAGAGCCGAGATCGCATTAATAAAAAAAAAATCCTTCACTTAAAAGATCTTGCAAACCAAGCACATGTATAAGACCTTTTTAGTGATGGATTTCTTCTTTATTAACGCGATCTCTGCTCTGCTGCAGAGCCGACGGCTGATCTCAGGAGAGGATTCCCCTGCTCTCAGCTAGAATGCGGACGTCAGCCGGGGCAAACTTTGTAAGCGGTTATCTCTCAAACCATAAGGGTTTGAGAGATGCTGCTGGGGGCATTTTTCATCTTTATTGAAGGGCTTTAATATAGGGATTAGTCATTTTTAAGTAATACTATCACTTTAAAGATGCAGAATGGCTGAAAGATCTGTATTACTAGATGTCTGCACAGCCATTGTTGTAGCCCAAAGTTTAACATGTGTCCAAGATTGTAAACATATTTTCCACGCCAAGTTTGTTTCTCACCCCAGTCTCCTTGCCCAGACTTGCGCGGACCCCTCTTCCGCGAACGCTGCAGAGAGTAGTCCAGTGCCTCTGCCCGTGCCTTTCGACCATCAGGCGAGGGAGTGAAGAACTTTGTTAAACCATCTATAAGACCTTTGGTCTTCTTATTGAAGGGGACGGCTGTGCCGCAGCCTCGTGGGTCCTCCGAGCTCCTGCCATCTTCTTCCGAGGACGTCGTACATGTTGACAGTTTGCGCTTCCTACCTCGGCCCGGTCTACCCCGACCTTTTCCAAACGGTGCTTTCGTCCTGGGAAAAAAGGAGGGAGGGAGGAAAAATAAAAAAGGGAGGTGTCAAAGTGATAGTCAAACTACTTTTTGACTTTACATGTTCTGCAAGTCAGCTTGCCTATACTTTTTATCTACACATGTCACATATGTCCCAGACAGTGAGCTAGCTGAATTTCTGTTTATAGAGTGCTTTTCCCAGGTCTATGTGCTGCTGCAGGGATATTGTTACATTGAATTACAACTAGAAAGCTCTCAGGGAGGGAGAAAAAAAAAAAAAAACTCAGCTAGCTCACCATCATGGATATAATAATCTATAAAAGAGAAGACCATAAAGTGACAAATTCTCTATCTGTGAAGGACAGACCTGCAGTAAAGAGAAGATATGCTAATCTTCTCCATACTGCCTCTCCCATAGGTAGAGGTCTAGGGATGTGGATTTTGGCACGAGTGGAAAGTGGGGAGAAGTCCCCCTTTTAATTAATGGAAAAATCACTGCATAAACCTGCCACTCCAACAACCTGCACGCCACATACAATTTTAAACACAAGCTAACAAGCATTAAAAGCATGCTCGCGCCTCTTACCACCTACTATTTCTTCAACATCTCTTTACCTTTTCCTCCCTCCCACCTTCTGTGTCACCACCCTAATCCTACCTCATCCTCCCATGTCTGATGACCCCTGTTCATCTGGAGTGAACAAACTAGTACTGTTATTCCTCCCTTACGTTCTCATCTTCTGTCGGCCACACCCCCAAATTAAGAGAGGTGTAGGTGAAGATTTTAAATAATAAAATGTTTACTTAAAATAGTTTTTTATATACTGCACAAACAGCATGCAACTATTGCTGTTGTAAACTAAAATAAGTGAAAAGTACAGGCCAATTCAGGTTTATACTTTATGCATCTGCAGGACATGCAACATCAGTTTTGTTTCACTCTTATAATAAAATTCCCATATGTGTGAATCTGCTGTGTGCAGCATCAGTTTATACCATCAGTAAAACCTCTTAATACCAATCCACTTACCCTAAATGTGCCCTCACACCTTAAAACAGTTTTATGCCTATTAATTAAAAATTTTAATTTACATTATATTTAACCCCTTAAGGACTGGCAAGCACACGCGCAGGCGGCACTTGAGGACTACGGGGCTTTTTTTTTTTTTTTTGTTCCTGTTCAGGGCTCCCTGAGGAGCATGCAGACCTGAACTCCATGACGTGCCAGGACCGTCACTTGTCCTTAAGTGCCGGCCAGCCATGACGGTCCTGGCACGGCAGTGGTCATGAAGGGGTTAAATGATTTCCCAAGACTCACAGTTTATATATTTTTTTATTTAAAAGTGTTTATAATATTTCCAACTCTCAGTGGGGACTTCCACTTTTAAAGGATTTGCATAGTTATTCAACATATTCCACCCTCTGATTTTAGCAGTCTAAAAGATGGAGAGGTGATTTTCTGGCCATGTGAGAAATTAAAGGGATAGTAATACTTAGAAATTACTATCCCCAATCTTGTACCCAGTAAAAAAACAGGAGTTAAATGAGGCCAGCGACATCTCTCAAACCTTTATGGTTTGAGAGATATCCGCTTTCAAAGTTGTGCTTTTTGCCTTTTCGCTTGACGTCCGTGTTCTAGCTGAGAGCAGGGGAATCCGCTCCTGGGATCAGCCGGTGGCTCTGCAGCAGATCCGAGATCACATTAATAAATGTAGAAGACCTTTTAAGTTAAGGATTTCTTTTTTTATTACCGCGATATCGTCTCTGCTGCAGAGCCTCTGCCGGTCCAGGGACCGGATTCCCTGCTGTCAGCTAGAACGCTGAGATCAGGGGAGAGGGAACTTTGAAAGTGGATATCTCTCAAACCATAAAGGTCTGAGAGATGCCGCTGGCCTCATTTAACTCAGTTTTTTATTGTCTACAAGATGGGGTATCATCATTTTTACGTATTACTATCCCTTTAATTGTGCAGCTTTATCTGACCAAGTCAGAACAAAACTCTGATATTAGCTCCCCCAACTACTTAATCAAAATATCTCATTATACGGACCTGTTTATAGAACAAAAAGTACAAAGTACAAGCAGTGTAAACAGATACATTCAATGAGACTAAAGTGGACTTGTTACCTACTCAGCATTTAATCTGCCCAGTATGAACTGGTTCCCCAAAATTAATCTTAAATCAGTATTGTATATCATGACCATGGAGGTTCTTTGTGGCCTGAACCCAGATACCAAAACCCTGCGTCTAAAGCCTTCTTTCCTTTCAAATAATATTTCAGAGGGTGGTGTCGGAGGTCCTGGAATTTGGTAATAAAGAAGTCATGTTTACATTCATGGACATGATATCCAGTATCAATTAAAGGATCAGTAACATCTAGATAAAAGTATTTCTCAGACTCTTCTCTATATTAAAATTAAGAGATTCCACTACATGCAAGTCCTTACTTTTGTGTACTTTAATAGTTATGAAGAGATAAAGATCCCCCACCCACCCCTTCTGGCTGCCTCCCTATGAAATTCAGATTGGGTTGTGCGACTCGATGACTGCAGCAAGGGACAGACTTCAGTAAGTATAAGGGAAATCCTGCCCCCTTGACAAAGGAAGGCAGGATTTCCCTTTGCATACTGAAGCTTGTGCCTCGCTGCAGCCATCCAGATCAGACTGCAGTTTCTGGTGATGTGCCAAAAGGGGGCAGGGCAGGGGATCTTTATCTCTTCATAACTATTGAAGTACACAAAAGTAAGGACTTGCATATAGCGTAATCTCTTAATTTCAATAGAAAGAAGACTCTGAGAAATAATTTTATCTAGACATTACTGACCCTTTAAAGATTCATTTAAGAGAATCAATCCTCACCATATTTATTCATGGCTACCAGAAGGAATTTCTGCCCAGATTAAGGCAAGCCAAATTTATAATTCTGAGGTACTTCTCTTAAAAGGTCACAGAAGGTAACAAAGTTTGTCTAAAAGCAGAAAGAAATACCCACGTCTGATTCTGTTTCTTTAAACGGTTCTTAGGACGCCCAACGGGGTTAGCATAACGTCGGCGGATTTGTGCAGCTTTCTTGTGAAGTAACTTCCGACCTTTTTTCCGAGGCCGACAGATCTGACATATCCACATGCCTGAGGAGGGCAGGAGAAAATAGTTAGTGGGGATACAATGGGTGTAGATGGAGTGAGAAGAAAAAACATTAAAAAGGCCGAAGCCACAGTGCAGGGGTAGACAGAAAGAGGGTGAAAGTGAGTAGGACGCGCACTGGGGCTTATGTATGAATGCAAAAATAGGACAACCCACCCGCAATATATGAAAAATAATACAACAAAATGTTTCATTGATTTAATAGGGGTTTTAACCTTTTGAATGACAAAAGGGTAGGCAAAGCAATGTGTTGCATACTCCTCTGGCACACAAAGGGTTAAATAAGGGTTGAATTTTTTTTTTTCCCCAATTTTACATGTCCCATATGATGCAGCTGGTTTGTGTAAAAACCTAGAGTACTGAAAATGTGCATTTCCATGGAAAATATGTAGAAGTGTTTCCTTGAAAAATCACCATATATAAGCTATTCCACTTCACATTGGTAAAACAGACGCACACACACAAAAAACACACACCTTTTGTACAGTTCTTAATCTAGGTCTCGTCCCCCAAGGGGTTCCACAGAGCAATTAAATAGACAAGGCTGGGGTGCCCATTAGTTTATGTGCAATTATGTAACTGTGGAATTGTGGAAGACAGACATGTCACACAATGCAATTCAGTCAGACTTCCCTGGTGATAAGAACTGAAACATGGCCCTCATACAAGAAAAAAAAAATAACATTAAATACAATTTATTTTACTTTACAATTGATAAAAGGTGTAATAATTTAGTTTCAAATTACTGGTACTAACTAGTTTTCAAATGACAATATACTATTTTTAACTGCTTGGATGATGGACGTCCCCGGTGCATAGCAAAGCAGTATGTTGGAGTTCCCTCTAGCATCCATGGGGTTAAAAGGTTATTAGAGTTAAATTGTGATTTTAATTTAAAAACTTATGGGTTCTACCAACATAAAAATTTTGGTAACATGGCTCCATCTGTCCCCCACGCACACAGATCACATGGACAAGTTCTTCCTCAAACCTTCCCTCCTTTTCTCAGTTTATTTCTTACCTTTTGGCATCCGGGTGAGAGGTGGCTCACAACACTCCATGTGAAACCCTCGGTCACAGGAGTCACAGAATAACATATTGTCCTGAAAGACATAGGATCAGAAAGTGTGTGATAAGAGGTCAGTATGGTCATTCAAACACTAAAACATGGTCACAGAGATTGGACCACTCTATTAAAGTTCTTTGACACTAGAAGCCTCTCTAATGCATTCAAAAGCCATGCTTTGGAAATGGTACTACAATTCAAGGGGTTACTGGCTAAAGCAGGTACAAGAGAAAGATTTAGCCAAATGAATCTTATTAATTTAAAGGTGCAATCTTACTGTTTACGCAAAGCAATGCGTTGCGTACCCCTCTGGCACTCAAAGGGTTAATAGAACATAACCCTTTGAACGCTATCTAGCTTTTAACCTCAGGGCAGGAGCTGTACAATGTAACCACTATATCTACAGCACAATTGTTTTACCTTATATCTCAGGCTATTCTACTGCAGGGATAGTGCAACACAAACACTAGCAATGCTTTCACAGTTCCAAAGAGAACACTCTCTGGAATTTTATACTCAAAAATGGCTGCTCTCTTATCCTAGGCAATCAATGGAAGCCCTGGAAAAGGCACTAACGGCTGCTCCCTCAGAGCACAGATAAGACTAAGATTTAATACTCAAAGCCAAGATAATTTGAACAGAAGGTAACAAAAAGTATATGGTACTTAAAGGCATAGTGATGTTTCAAAATAAAAGGTGCTCCAATTAATCTTCACAGTTTTTGGGCCATGGAGAGTGTTATTTCAGTACTGTCACAGTTGTAGTTCAAGAGTAACTGAATGATAAACTATCCCAACTCCTGCCTCTTTTACTGAAGTAACACTGCTCTCACCTCAGAGCAGCAAGGTGGTGTCCAGATGTCTTGCAGACAGGGACAATCTTCAATTAGCAAAAGGGAAAAACCTGTCAAGAGGGGCTGGGTTTTTATTTTTCTCACAGTAAGAAGGCTGTCCCTTGCTGTGAGATTCCACATCTGAGGAGAGCAAAAAGGGACGGGAGGGCGGGATAACACTCTCCAAGGCCCAAATACTATGAAGATTAATTGGAGCTGCTTTTATTGTGAAACATTACTATCCCTTTAAGTGTAGAGAACCCCAGTTCCATTTGTTAGTGTTGATTTAAATTAGAGTATTATTTCTAGACTGTTTGCAAAATGCTGTTCACCTCCCAACATCCAAAGGCTTATATGGCCATCTGATTCCAAACACTGATGAAATACATTTTTTTTTTTTTGTGTGTGAAAATCTGTATTTTGCAAACACAGACTAGAAATACATTGTATTTACAGGGGAACTTTCACCTCAAATAAATTTTTTTGCCATGTGCTTGCGGTATTCAAATTAAATTAGGATTTGTGGTTTTTTTTTTTGTTTTTTTTTTTTACATACATACTATTCATGCTTCATTCTGGGCACTTCCGCATTCTGCGGCACACTATCTTTGGCACAGCAGTGCCAGACTTCCCAGTCCTGTAATTCTCCTTCCAACTCCCTCCCAGCTGTCCCAGGAAGCACGTTCACATTTCCCTTCTTAGTGGTGTGAATCGCGTCTATCTTTACAGAAAGCTCCATTTATCATTATACAGAGCTAGCAAGTTATTATACATTGGCTGAGTATTCAATCAAGAGTTAAAGTGCAAACAAATTAATCTTCACTCAGATCAGACAGGTGACTGGATTCAGCCCAGTGTAGATAGAACAAAAAAGTAGTAGAAAACCAACCGGATGCTAGAAGGGAGACCTCTCTAGCACCTCAAAGGGTTATAGGACAAAAGTGTTTCACCACATTTGCTCCTACGCGAGTAGACTTCGTACAAATCCCGGACCTGCACAGTGCCTCCCCAAAATATCTTCTATAAGCCAGATGGAACACAAAAGTAGTATGTGACTCAGCCATGAACTTCGCAGGTTGTATGTGTAGCTGTGTGTGAGGCTTTTGAGTCTGATGCTGTGTCTACAGAGACTGATAGAGATGGTCAAAAAGGCAAAACTGTGAGGCCTCTCTTGTAGTCCAGTCTCTTCAAGCAAGACCAATGAGGGTGTACTAGGGGTCTCACAGACACAGTTCTGGGGCTGCCTGGCACCCACCACTGAGTGGGAAAGCAATCAGATCTCACATATATGAAGAGGCAGAGGTATAGGGGACACTCACAGCATTTTTGCCCTGATCTCGGCACGAACTGCAGGTCTTGCACTCTATACACTGCCAGCGAAGGGCTTTTACACGCACGGTCAGCTCCGGAGAGAACTTCAGACAGGACGGGTGACCTGATGAAGGAGAGAAAGCTCATGAAGACAAAATGACACATTGCCTGAGTCATCTACCCTGAAGAGTTGGGACAATGTAGACATGTTTGGAAACCATGCGGAAGGTGGAGTATTGTTTACAATACAGGCATATGTCCATTGCTGCCTTTTATAATTATACTAGTCTGTATAAACCCTTTAAATGCTGGAGGCACTCAAAAGATTAATGGATATGAAGGGGAAAAACCTCCACAAACAAAATCCATCAAACTCTGTAACTCTTTGGATGCTAAAGATGTCACAAAAGCAGCACAATTCTTCAGCATCCAAAGAGGTTAAAGTAAGACAGAAGCCCTTGAAATACAATAATTTTAACCCTCTGAAACGAATGTACTAAAATGAGCTGGAATAACTTTGGGGCAAAGCTACCAAACCACAAGTGACAGAAAAAATCCCCACTCGCTTAAACGAGGCTTTTACACATAGAAACACAGAATTTGAAGGCAGATAAGAACAATTCAGCCCATCTAGTCTGCCCATTTTTCTACTGTAAAATCATCAAACATTATTTGTTCCTTGGTCTTGTCTTATGCCTATCCCATGCATGCTTACATTACCTCACTGTATTAACCTCTACCACTTCTGCTGGTTGGCTATTCCACTTATCTACCACCCTCTCAGTGAAGAAAAACGTTTTTGTCCTAACATTTCTACTCCTTCCCTCCTGTACTTCATTGAATCTCTTGTTCATATCCCCTGTCTCACCTCCCCTCCAAGCTATACATGTTTAAAGAGATATTCATGTAAAAAAAAAAAAAAAAATCTATGTACAATTGTTCAATTTCGTTTTTTAAAATACATAGTAACTTTTTAAAATCCTTTACCTTCATATTCTTCTTGAACATCCAGTTAAAAGTTCCCCATCCCACAGACTTCCCTCATATCCAAAAGCCAGCTGCTCGACCAGATAGACCGCAATGAGGGACAATATTCTGTGTCTGTTAAAGGAAAATCCACCCTTGATGAGGTGGTGCAGGGTGTTTTCCTTAAACGGACACAGAATACTGTACATAGATATCCATCCGGACCAGCTTTCGGATGTGACGGAACTCTGAACGACGTGATGGAATGGTGTGGGGGTGGAAACTTAACTGGATTTTCAAGAAAATAAAGGTTTTTAAAAACATATTATGCATTATGGAAAATTAAATTCAACAATCGTATGTACATGTTGACATTAATATCCCTTTAAATGTGCAGTATAGCGTAATTACAAGACCCTTTTAACCCACTGACAGTGCCCTCAAAGCTATGTAACAGAATTACAATTGCTTATAACCTGGTCCCTCCCAGTTTGCTGTGCAGATCACAGATATCTTGACAGTTTGGTGACATCAAAGCCCAACTCTGTGCTCCTGAGAGCTTCTTCCCTCCTTCCACAGAAGCCCGTTATCAGCAGATTCACCATGATGGGGCTTCTATGGAGACAGGAAAAGGCTCCCCTGAGTGCAGAGTAAGGTGTTGACATCACCTAACTGTGCACATCAAACAGGTAGGAATGGGGGGGAGTCATAAGCTATTGGTACTCTGTTCCCACAGCTGAGGGCACTACCAGTGGGGAAACCCTTTGAGTGCCAGAGAGGCGTGTGACATATTGCTTTGCAATGCACTGTGTACACCTCTGTCATTCAAAGGGTTAAAACTATTTCATTGACCCTATACTGCCCCTTTAACTTACATGCTAAAGAGATCTCCAATGCAATGCAAAGCAAGACGCTGACATGCTTCTACTATTCATGGGTTAAATGCCCATTTAAATCACTGGGAATTGAATGCATATTTATCTATCCCTTGTGGTGCAGTCGATCTGCTCCAGAATTGCTCCATTTCGTCTTAGTGCCTCAGTGTCCTCAAACACCAGAGGAAAACAGTCAGTGGACGAATTTTGGAGCAAGCCAACTGCACCATAAGGGAGAAATAAAACTGCCCCAAATTCCAACCAATTTAAATGGAGTTTTTAACCTCGAGTGCTAGAGACATCTCCAACTCTTTTGGTTTGTCCCAGAATACCTATGTTTTTCTTTTGAACATAAGGCCCCATGTTTTCTTGCAGGTGTTATCCTGACTCAGTGCTCTGCAGTCCCCAGTAGCCAGGAGAATTCTTTTGAGTCATCTAGTAATGAAGGCAATCAGCCTGCTAATGTGACCTTGGAAGGACACTGTGCAGGTAGAGCACAAGGTCACATGAAGTGATGAGCAATTCTGGGGCTAACCAACAGGGCACCACAGGGGACAAATATAAGTTACAACTGATTTAACCCTTTGAGTGGCAGAGCAATCAGTCACATTGTGCTACAATGACTTGGATACCTCTCTGGCAGTCAGAGGGTTAAATGGGGCTTTTATCCTGTTGAATGTTAGAGATGTTTGTAATCTTTGGATATTCTCTTCCATTCAAGGGGTTAAAGGTCCCTTTTAAATCAACGAGAGTTTGTATTAATTCCTTTGTCGTGCAGTCAATTTGCTCCAGAAGGACTCCTCTCTTGTGTAGAGGGCAGTGTGTGCACGTGTGTCTGTGCCTGCACTCCGGGGCACTCACCGCTGTTCCCGCAGTCCGCACAGGATATAAGCTCTTCTGGTTTCTTTTCTCGGTTTTGCTCTTTCGTTCCCAGACAAAAACTGCATATGGGGATGGGTTCAGCTACCGGCTGTAAGAAAGAAAGATTGGGGTAATGAGAGCCAGGCAACTGACTGTATCATCCCATTATTTACTAATAATCAGCACATCATACAAAACAGCCTATATGTGCTTAGGTATGGCCTCTAAATAACAGTGTTTCGATCTGCAAATTCATGAGAATATGAAGGATATAAACTGGAGGCTCTATACTATAAACTGAAATACAGACTACAGAAATGTCCTCTTGTATAAATGGGATAGACACCGGGGGCTGAATCCTATTAACTGAAATACAAGCCAGAGAAACAAACTATACTGTATAAATGGATTTGCACTGGAGATTGCACCCTATAAACTGAAATCCAGTACAGAAAAAAGTCCTATTACATAAAAGGGAAAAACATTGGAGACAGAAAGAATAAAAAAATTAAATGGGTATAAATCACTGCTGGGCCTACAAAGACATAAAATAAATAAAATAAAATGAACAATATTGATCCCCAACCTACAACGGTATGTAAGACAAAATGTAGAAAGAAAACCTCCGGTGCCAGGAAAGGACTATGATCATCCATCAACTGCAATTTTTGTGCATATACAGTACTGTGCAAAAGTTTTAGGCAGATGTGAAAAAAGTAAGAATGTCTTCAGGACAGCATCAATTCTAGGTACACTTGCACAATGACAGGGATTTTGTAGACATAAAGTCAGATGAATGATTAAACAAGTATACCAAACAGGTGCTAATGGGCTTAAGTTAGTAAAACTATATTAGGATTCATGTTTTTATTTTATTTACTTACTTCTTAAGATATGCAGACTTAATACTGGGCACTTCCGCATTCTGCGGCACACTATGTGCGACACAGGACTTCACACTCCCTCCCAGCTGTCCCTGGGAGCGCTTGCGCACTTCCCTTCATAGTGGTATTTATCTGGTTTATCGGTACGGCAAGCTCCGTTTACCACTATACTAAGTGTAAGACAATGTAGTTTGTTAGGTGAAAAGTCCAGAGAAAGTAGTAATGTTTACTTAGTAAAGTAAGAGCCTTCTTTATACATTTTTATAACCATGTGTAGTTTTATAACTTTCTACAACTATGCCGTTTCACTTTTATTCTATAATAAAGTTTCCCCCTCCCACCCATTTTACATTTGTCAAGCAGCCTCCCTTCTGATCTGGAATCCGGCCATCAGACCGGACAGATAGCAGCAAGGGACAATCTTCTTTCTTTCAGTATAAGGAATATCCTGCCCCCTTGAGGAAGGAGGGCATGTTTTTCCTTATGATGAAAGAAGATTCTCCTTCAACGTGATATCTTCAGACTGGATTACTAAGGCTTCATTACATATGTACAAGGGGTGGGAGGGGGAAACATTATCCTATATAATAATTTGGTAAAACGTGTAATGACGCAGTCGAGACTGCTGCACGTCGGAGCGTCCAGCTCTGTATCAGCCGCGGCGTGGGCAGTCTCTACTGTGCATGACTGACCCGCGACAGGCTGCCAGTGTCACTGTGGCCCGTGTAACAGGCTCTTTAACTAGTTAAAGAATAAAAGGTAAAACGGCAAAGTTGTAGAAGGTTATACTGTTACACGTAGTTATAAAAATGTATAAAGAAGACTCAGTCGTAATTTACTAACTAAACATTACTATACCTTCAATGGTTTTTCAATAAATGTTAAGTTTTAATACTTTCTCCAGACTTAAGCTTAAACATACTTTGGTCAAACTGTGGAACAAAAACCTCATTTATTAACACAATTGAGTACTATATGCCTTATACAGGGCGCACATTTGTACAACTTGTATGGAAGAGCACAGATTTGTTTATTTTGTTTTGCATTTGCACTTTAGGTTTTGGCCTAATTTTTGGGGTCTGGAGAACCCTGTCATTTTTTGCTGCTATCTATACTTTATTCACTTGGTCTCTTTCGTACCTCATTTATTACATGTAAATATTATGACGAGTTAGTGCTATGAGCTTTTTCCCCCCACTTAATCTCCCAAGTAAACTCTGAAAACTAGGACCCTTTAAAGGTTTAGTAATACTTAACAATGTAAAGGAAAAAAAAAAAAATGTTGTATGGCTTATCCGCCTGAATAAAAAGAGGATTTTAGTCTTACGTGTTAAATCCTTTTCTCTTAGTCCATACAGGTTACTGGTAGGCGATCTGCCCCTTTACTTTGGGTAGGCGATCTGCCCCTTTAATTGTAGGCAGTAAAATTCTAGAATTGTATGCAGGTGGTGGAGCCTACCTTCCCTCCTTGGATGCAGCTAGCCAATCAGCTCCAGAAAGATTTGAGACACTAACTATTGACTAGATAGTGGAAGGGAAAGAAGCCTCCTGTGAGCATGACCCCAAAGGACCCCCACTGTCTGCCACAGGAGAGCCAAGCATGGTTCTTTGACAGGGTGGGAGACCAGTAACCTGTATGGACTAAGAGAAAAGGATTTAACAGGAAAGACTAAAATCCTCTTTTCTCTGTCGTCCAATACAGGTAACAGGTAACTCTGGGATGTCCAACCATTGAGTTTCCCAGAGGCGGGAAGTAAGGCAAGGATCAGGCGTAAGGCCCCCAAAGTCACCAGAGCAGATATGAACCATCAGATCAGAGATAGCCCAACAAACAATGGATTGTCAACGGACACGAAACAGGGGTAACAACACCCCAACTGTGCCACAGCACACTGAACTAGAGCCAACGGGGCTCAAAAGTGAAGGAAGCACCAAGAACCAAAGCAAATCCTAGACAGGCAAAACTGCTTCCAGGATTTCCTCCCAAAGCTGGCATCGACAACACATCAACACAGTAGTGCTTAGAAAAGGTGTGCACAGATTACCAGGTGGCAGCCTTGCACAGCTGATCAGCGGAGGCCTGATTCTTGTAAGCCCAAGAGGCCCCAATAGATCGTGTAGAATGAGCCGTGACCTTGAAAGGGACAGGCTTCTTCCTCAGCTCGTAAGCCTTACAAATAGTGGACTTGATCCAAGAAGCAATAGTCACCTTGGATGCAGGTCTTCCTGCCCTAGGACCCTCAGGAATGACGAACAACGCGTCTGATTGCCTGACAGACTCAGTGCGATGTAAATAAAACTTGAGATAACGCACCACGACTAACAAGTGGAGATCCCTCTCCTTGTCAGAAGTGGGGTCAGGGCAGAAAGAGGGCACCACAATCTCCTGATTGATGTGGAATTCCGAAACCACCTTGGGGAGGAACTCCTGAGAGGTGCGAAGCACCGCCTTGTCCTTGTGAAACACCAAATAGGGTGATTTAACCCCTTAACGACCCTTGATGGTCATAGTACGTCATGGGTCGATCCGAGTTAACGACCCATGACGTACTATGCCCGTCATGGAATTTCGGGCTCCCCCCACGGCTGCACAACGTTCGGGCAGTCCGGAACCGAACCAATCGGCTGGTCGTTAAGGGGTTAATGGACAGAGCATGTAACTCTGCGACACGGCAGACAGACACAATAGCCAGGAGAATGTAACATTTACTAACCCTAATATTGAAGGTATTAAACAGATAATATTAATGTGCCAAGTCGTATCTCTCAAACCTTTACTATTAGAGCGATATAAGCACTGAAAGTCTCCCCCTCCCTCCACTTTTCCAGACATCAGCATGTAGCTGACATCAGGAAATCCCGGTCCCACACCAGCCAGCGACTCTTCAGCGGAGCTGAATGAGAGCTATCGAAGAACAAATACTTCAGTGGAATGGTCTGCAAAGTGTTCTTGATGACCAAGCTCATTTTGTAGACCGTTCCAGTGAAGTATCTGTTTTTCGACAGCAATCATTCAGCTCTGCTGAAGAGCCGCCAAGTCAGCCAACACAGATCCACTGCTGACAGCTTTACAGCTCGTCAGCAGGAGGGGAAACTTTCAGTGCTTATATCTCTCAAACCGAGGTACGACTTGACACATTAATATCTTTTTAATACCTTCAATATTAGGGCTAGTAATGTTAGACATTACTAACCCTTTAAACCCTAATATATATAAAATATTTATTTATTTTTACATATTACAATCCATTTAAAAGTCAAAAAAATATAAGTATCTAGTCCATTCAGGAGTGATTTAGAGGGAAAAAAAATGGATAAGTGAACCAATATATGAGTTTTTCTTCATCAATAATTTGCCAGAGTAACCTAAAAGAATTCAAATAATATCACTGAAGGTAAAAAGGTACAAATAAGAGATGATCACTATATTTTTGAATCAATATATGATACAATGGTATGTTAGTATAAGTTACAAGTACATGACGATGCCAACGGACCTGTAGCACACTATGCAAGTGGGGAGCTCCTAAACCAACAAGTGTGTAAAGTGAGACACATATATTTACTATTTTTCTCCCTTTACTTGTCGCAAGCAGAGTGGGAATCACAATAAACTTTGGCATCTCATAGCAGAACTAAGAGTCAGAGTCACAAATGAACAAGAGATTAAATCAAAATGTATAAAAAAAGACTGCACAATGTATACACATGTTAAAGAATAACCGTATTCTCTAACTAGCAGGGGCTGCTGGCACTGTCAGAGAAGAAATGCCTGACGTGCATTTTGCCCAACTGGCTTTGTCAAAGGCTGAATGCAAGGACCACAGGAAAACTATATTTACAAAGAATCTAGCCAATGAGGAGAGCTAAAGAGAAGGTAAGACATCCCATGTCAATTGTGCTAATCAGGTCTTGTGTAATTATTTAGACCAGTGGTTCTCAATCTTTTTTGGATCGGGGCAGCCCTAACATGTAATCTAGAACATTCGGGGCACCCCTAACATATTTACTGCACTTTATCAAGGGCATAATGAAGGGTACAATACATAAATATACAGTTATTATTAGGTCTAACAATCATAATAACAAAACTAAACATATTGTGTATAACAATTTCTATAAATCTTTATTTAAAAGTACATTTTTGCCTTTATAGAAAACACTGGGCACCCTAAATTGATGTCCGTGGCACAGCAAAGTGCCACAGCACCCTGGTTGAGAATCACTGATTTAGACATGGTTACGTGTATCATACGTGTAGTAATGTATAATAGCTGTAAGGGGTAAAATATCCTCATATATATTATATTATACTTATTAAATTAATCTCGTATGATGCAGTTACATGTATAGTTAATATATATATATATATATATATATATATATATATATATATATATATATATACACATATACATATAGACTAGTTGAACAGCCCGTTACACGGGCCACAGTGCCACTGCCACCCGGTCGCGGGGAAGTCACGCGCAGTGGAGACTGCCTGCGCCATGGCTGATACAGAGCTGGAATAATTCCTTTAGCGAATTATTATATAGGATTATATATATATATATATATATATATATATATATATATAGATAGAGAGAGAGAGAGAGAGAGAGAGAGAGAGAGAGAGAGAGAGAGAGAGAGAAAATGACAAAAATACATTATTCAAACGTGCGCACGCGTGTGTGTGTGTGTGTGTGTGTGAATAAAAATGAAAATTAAATGAATAAAATTAAGAATGAAAATATGAAAGTGGCTAGTGTGTACAGCGAAAATTAAGTGAAAATGGTGTGATTATTAAAAAATGAAATAACTGAAAAAAGTTATTAACCCTTAGATTGCAGGGGGAAATGTGAGTGCACGGAATACCCTCTGGTACTTTAAGGGTTACATAATAAATGAGAATGTAATTTTTTCCTGTTTTCATTTTCTCTTTCCAATAAATGAGATTTACAGTGGAGGACAGGACTGGGCTTGTAGTTAACTCTTTGCATGCCAGAGGGATACACAACTCATTGCAGAGCAAAGTGTTGTGTACCCCTGGGGCACTCAAAGGGTTAAGGAATGGAGTACAATGTACTGGAAGCATGTTTTTTTTTTTTTTTTTTTTTTTTTTTTTAAACTGCAAAACTACATTTTTTTTCCTAGGGCGTTTCCATGGAATTTAGAACAAAAAACATTGTTTTCAATAAGATGGAAAAAAAAAATAAAAAAAAATAGGAGGAAATGTTGGCAAAATCTCAGTAGTTTGAGAGCAGGAATACTGACTTCATGAAAACATCTGCGCCTGTTACACCAGACAAGAGAATGGCAGTGAACTTGCTGCCCTGAGTAACAGTACATCTTCATACACTGATCTATGATGTATAGACCCAGTGAGTCATAAGCAATACAACTGCACCATAGGAGACAGCTGATTAAAAAGGGGGCTTTTAACCCCAAAGCACTACAGACCTCAAACTGGAAGAGATAAGCGCTTCATTTAAATCAACTGGAAATAGGAATTTTTTTTTCTTTTTTAATTATTATTTCCCTCAGTGGACGCTGATTTAAACCAGAATTGCTCCTTATTTTCTCGGTATGCAAAGTCTGACAAAAAGGGGAAGGCAGGAGGAGTAAGCAGAAGATCAGGGAAGTGGCAACTTGTAGCCCTGCTGCTTTTGTCCAACAGCCGCTAGGGAGCAACAGGTTGCCCCTATTCTGATCCACACTGGCCACCTGGTGGCAGAGCGAACTAAAATTTAATAGACTTACAGCAGACCCTTCACTGTAAAAACTGTAAAAAAAAATTTCTTTTTGTTTTTTTAGGGTGTGAGTGCGTGTATGTGCGTGCGTGTTAGTGTTATTTTTTTTTCCAGAGAACATCACTTTTCCAAGTCCTCTCCCCAGTGAAAGGATATGCACGATTATACCTCCTTACAATTTATTCTACCCCTCTGGTGGAAACAGATAGAATCTAGCAACCTATGAATGTGGAGAGGCGATTTTCTGGAAATGTAACCAATTATGAAGTTTTATCTGACTTGGCCAAGGGATCCAAAAGGCTCAGAGAAGGATCAAAAGCAATGTTGCCTCTTCTATGGCACGTCACCACTCAAAAGCATCATATATTTGCTCTCTAGTGCCATTACAGAGGAGAAATGTCATATTAGACAAATCCTGCCCATACAGGTGGTCCAGTTCCAAAATGACTGGCAAGTCCCCTCAGCATAGAAAATACCCTCTAACCCCAGTATACATTTTGGCCTATTTGGGCCTTGTCAGTGAGTGCAGCTGGTTTCCCTAGGCATTGAACACAAGAGGACTTGCCCATCATCTTAGAACTGAACCTCCCTTTTGGGCGGAATTAATCAAATATGTATGTGGACATTTTTCCTCTATAATGGCATTGGAGAGCCAAAATGTGATGCTGTTGAGCAGCGACTAGTCATATAACAGGCAACATTGCTTCTGTTCGTGCTCAGAGCCCCTCATCCTTTTGGCTTGCTTTTGAAATGCTCTTATGGTCTCTCCCTAAACGTAAAGGGTAATCCAAACATGGACCCCTTGCTCTCAGCACCTAGGGAATCCAGCCTGACTTCACGGATGAGGTCCAAACAAGGCTGAAATGTATGTGTTGAGGTTAGCTGGTATTTCCCATGTAGAGGGGACTTACCCATCATTTCAGATCTGGACCGCCCTTTTGGGCGGGATTAGTCTAATAAGTACAAAAACATTTCTCCTCTGTAATGGCACTAGAGAGCTAAAAAGTGATGCTCTTGAGCAGTGACTAGCCTTAGAACAGGTAATGTTGCTTTTGTTTGTGCTCAGAGTCTCACATATGCTGGCTTGTTTTTGTTAACCCCTTAAAGGACCTGCCGCATGCAAGTGGCCGGTACTTAAGGACCACAGACGTTTTTTTTTTTATTTATTTATTTTGTGCATCTGGTTCAGGGCCCCCCTGAATGGTGTGCAGCCGCTCAGAGAACACTGAAATACATGACGGTCCTGGCACGTCATGGGTCCTTAGGCTCACCAACCCATGCCATGCCAGGACCGTCATGAGTCAGAACAAAGCTCTACTGAAACAAGATTCCCCAAATACTAAATCAAAAAGCTCTTAAAACTATTAAACGGTTTACAAACAAAAACAAAACAGTATGGGCAGTGTAAACAGACACATAACAAGTCCACTTTACACAAATCCGGAAGCTACAGGGCTGAAATTCTAGGGCAAACCAACTGCATCACTGGGAAAAATTACACATTCCCACCGATTTAACCCTCTGAATGCCTGAGAAATACATTGTAAAGTGTTGGCTACCTCTCTGGCACTCAGAGGGTTAAATGAGACAGAACTTCTTGCATGCTGGCTATCTCCAACACATTCTCAAAGTGCAGGACACCTATTTAGTATTCAATGGTTTAAGGGGGGGGGGGGGGGAAGAGGTATTGATTCAAAATACCACAAAAAAATTTGAGCCAAAAGCAAAGTTGTAGGAATCTGGACACCCAGGCACCTGAGATTTTCCATCTCTGACTGAGGATGATGGGAAATATAGGCTAACAGCAACTGGACAGTCACATCTTGCCCCTCCCTTGAACTCCAGTCATGCTGGCTCATGCTGCAGCACTGCAGTAGTTAAAGTCTGGCCAGGCTCCCAGACAAGCACCCCTCCCTCCCAGGCCTGGTTAAGTGTCAGTACTCGCAGCAGATGTCCTCCATCTGCAGAGTGAGAGGGGGGGATCTGGGAACCTGAGCCAGGACAACGGGAACACGAGCCACTTGTTTATCATGTGAGGGATCCCAGGGACAGCATGCTAATATACATGTCCTACAAGGAGACAACTAAAACCCCCATACAAGCCCCAAATCCAATTGCCTTGCCTCTGGCCAAACCCTGAAATAACCAAGAGCATTTCTGTTTTGTCCACTTGATCACCATAGGGGCTTATTTACAACGTATTTGCCCATTTCAGTACCAGGGTTTTTGCCAAAGTTATAGCAACCTCCAAGTGTGGACACAATTACAATAACAGATTAACCCTTTGAGTGCCAGAGGGGTATGCAATGCGCCACTCAAAGGGTTAACTCAGTAGCCAGACAATGTTTACACAAGGCGTAAATGTGTGTGGGGGTATACAAAGCACCCTCTCAATTTAGGAGCCTAACAATGATAACTTATGAAAAATAAGCTGAAAGATGTCTCAAGCAAAGCTGTAGGGTGCGCTTTATTCCAAAGTTATCATAGTACAATGTTTTTGGCAGGGCTTTGCGGCTAGCCAGACCTGAAAAGTTACTTGCCACTGCAAGCAATAACATACCCTCAAGGGCTGAATTTCTACTTGCCAGAGCTAAATTTTCATTCGCCATTGGCTAGTGGCGAGTGGAAATTTTGAGCCCTGTTTTTGGTATTTTACATTTGGAGCGTACCATTTGTTGTGACCATTCCACTGTACAGAGGTACAGTTCCTAATTTCTATGGAAAGATCTGGTCTCTGACACCCTTTACCTGCTTGAGGATCTCGCTGGGTTAGCAATGACTGCAATATCAGCAGCACTCCTATGGGGCAAAATGGTCAAAAGGGAGTATGGGTTGTAATAACGTGTGTGTTCCCCATAATAAGTGCTATGGTGAATATAAACATGGAGCCAGACAGAATCCAAGGAGCCAGAGAAGGGGGCACAGAAATGTATAGCTGCCAATAGTTTTCTTTTTAACTTACACATGTCCCTGAATTTTAGTTTCCAGAGGACCTTGCATGCAGATCTATTTATATACAATGCTGCACTTTTTGAGCAACAGCAATTAATCTGTATACTGTAGAAGAATTATTCCCAGCCCACAAGGCACACCAACAGGTCAGGTTATCCTATATTATAATTCGCTAGGATGTTTTTCAGAAGCAGTCATGCTCAGTAGAGGCTGCCCGAATGCACAGAATGCTGGGAGTACTGTGCTGGGAGCATTCTGTGCTTTCAGGCATGCTCTACAGTGCATGACTGTGTCGGTCGCAGAGCAGGACCGGCCTCTTAACGCTTTGAGTGCTAGAGGGGTATGCTTTGCATTGCGTACCCCTCTGGCACTCAAAGGGTTAACATCACCCGGACCTTGGCCCATGTAAACGGGCTTTTACACATGTAGCTCAATCACAATGCCTGAGATATTGATTACTACCCTGTGATTAATCAGGGATATCTTAACAAGCTGACCTGTTGATATGTAAAACAGTGCTGTAGAGTCAGGCTTTTCTACAATGTTTCACTATAGTTTTTTTTCCTCCACTGTTGTACATTCAGTTCTCACAGTCCACACAGAAAGCTTTCTGAAAACAAATTAAGTTCCTGACAGGGAGCAGACTAAAGTGTATTAAAAAAAATAATAATTTTACATTCTATTCGCTTGAACACGTACAGCCAAAATAAGGTGGAACAGACTTCCAAAACGGAGCCAGAAGTAAAGTTTTAGGACTCTTGCCTAAAGGCTCCTGGCATTTATCCATCCAGGACTATCCTGATCAAAATGATCTGGGGTTATACACAATTTTTCTGAATAATTGAGGAAAAAAAGGTAGTACCGGGTTAGCCAGTACATAGCAGTCAAAGTACTTTTGTAACAGACAACTCATAATAGTGATATAAAGTGATACCTTTTAATGCGGAGGACACAAAGTGCAACCTTCTGGGACACGGAGGTCTGTTTTTCAAGCATGGGTTAACAAATAAAGCTGGAATAGCACTGCATTTATACATTAAATATAAAAATATAACCCTGTGAGTGCCAGGGTTATCCAATGCATTGCTTCACACACCAAGGGTCAATATTCTCTGAGAACAATGAAAACCCTCCCCCCCCCGTTGCATGTTTTTCAGCTTTTTCCCTTATAATAATTGAAGATTAATTTTTATTATGAAAAATTACTCTTTAAAGGCAAACTAACACCTACAAACAAAACTGTGTTATGTACCCTTAAAAATATACAATTTACTCCAAGGTATCAGCTTTAAATACTTTATTTAACGGGATAGTAATAGTTGCAAATTACTAATCCCCATATTTTAACTTTGTTAAAAAGAAACTTATTGCCCCCAGTGTCATCTCTCAAACCCTTATGGTTTGAGAGATGATAGCGCTCAAAGTTCCCCCTCTATCCCCCTTCCCTAAGTGAATGCTGACTGAAGGGAAGCTGTCGTACGACAGTCTTATGTGCATCAGTCGGCTCTGCAGCTGAGCCGAGATCATGTTTATATTAAAAATCTTTCACTAAAACGGTCTTCTACGTGTGCTTGCAAAAGAGGCCCCAATAGATCGAGTAGAATGAGCCGTGAGCCTGAAAGGGACAGGCTTCTTCCTCAGCCCCTAAGCCTTACAAATAGTGGCCTTGATCCAAGAAGCAATAGTCACTTCTGATGCAGGTCTTCCTGTCCTGGGACCCTTAGGAATGACAAACAATGCGTCAGATTGCCTGACAGACTCAATGCGGTGTGCGGTGAGACAACGCATCACGTCTAAGAAGTGGAGATCCCTCTACTTGTCAGAGGTGGGGTCAGGGCAGAAAGAGGGTACCAAAATCTCCTGATTGATGTGGAACTCTGAAAACACCTTGGGGAGGAACTCCTGAGAGGTGCAAAGCACCGCCTTGTCCTTGTGAAACACCAAATAGGGTGGTCTACGGGACAGAGCATGCAACTCCGCGACACGGTGAACAGACACGATAGCCAGGAGAAAGGCCATTTTCCACGTCAGAAGCCTTAGAGGAATAGTAGCCAAGGACTGAAAGGGAGGGCGCTAAAGGACACCCAGAACCAGATCCCACTGAGGAGCAGGAGCCTTAAAGACAGGGCGGGTATGTGCGACGCCCTGAAAAACACCTTGACATCAGGAAGGATAGCAATGCGCCTCTGAAAAAAAAACAAAAAAAAAAAACAGAGAGAGCAGAAGTCTGAACCTTAAGGGAACTCAAACTGAGGCCCTTATCCACACCGTTCTGCAAGAAGGCCAAGACTGTGGGCAGAATTCCTGAGACAAGTCCCTATCGGCACACCAAGATAGGAAGGTCAACCAGACGCGATGGTAGGCCTTTGAGGAAGCTGGCTTGTGAGCACCAAGCATGGTAGCCAATTTCCAAGCCGTCAAAGCTAGACAATGAACGTCCTCTTTCCACAGGTAACCCTGGAGGAGAAGATCCGCCACTGACAGATCCAGAAGCTCCGGAAAGCAAACTTGTCGAGGCCAGTACAGAGCAACCAGAATGACTGGGCAATGCTCCAGTCGCAATTTCCGTAACACCCTGTGCAACATAGGAAGGGAAGGAAGATGTAAGCCAGAGGAAATAACCAAGGAATGGACATGGCATCCACCGCTAGAGGATCCCTCCAGCGAGAGCAGAACATCGGAACCTTCCGGTTGTGTCTTGTCACCATCAGGTCGATGCAAGGAAGACCCCATTTCTGAAGAATGAGGTTGAACACCTCTTGATGCAGTTCCCACTCTCTGCTGTCCACTGTGTGTCACCATGATGTTGTCTACACCTGGAATGTGCACTGCGGATATGGCAGGATCGTGTTCTTCTGCCCAGGACAAAATAGCCTTTACCTCAAACAAGTGGTGAGACTTCTTGTTCCGCCCTGCTTGTTGATGTAAGCCACAGCCCTGGCGTTGTCAGACTGGGAATTCTTCCAGCTATGGCATCCAGTGATGAAGGGCATGAAATATCTCCCGAAGTTTCAATACATTGATGGGAAGGAGAGATTCCTCAGGAGACCACCGTCCCTGAGCACTCAGGCGACCCAGGACAGCTCACCAGCCGGAGAGGCTGCCATCCATCGTCACCGTGGTCCAGAAGGATATCAGGAAGGACTTGCCCTTCAGGAGATTGGAAAGGTCAAGCCACCATGACAAACTCAGTTCCACATGAAGATGGAGGGATACTGACGTCTGCAGAAGGTCCGGCTGACCCTTACACACCTGGATCACAAACCTCTGGAGTTCCCTGGTGTGAGCCATGGCAAAGGGGACTGCTTCCATGGTGGAGAAGAATTTCTCCACCAGAGAGGATAGCTTCTTGGCTGGAACTGAACCTTGAGCTAGAACACCCGAAACCCTGTGTGCGATCTGGTGAGCCACTTCCTCTATGAGAAACACCATGCTCTGCTGAGTGTCGACGAGAAGGCCCAGGAAGACCAGACGCTGGGACGGGACAAGAGACGCTGGGACGGGACAAGATCCGACTTGTCTAAGTTGATGATCCACCCATGATGGATGAGGGCATGAATGCAGTCCTGAACCTGCTGACGAAGAAGTTCCGCAGAGGGGGCATTCAGAAGCAGGTCGTTCATATATGGTGTAACTCTGATGCCGTCCCGGTGGAGGATGGACACTAAGGCTCCCAAGGCCACGGATGAAGACCTGAGGCGCTGTAGTCAGACAAAAGGGAAGAGCTGAGAATTGAAAATGCCCTTGGTCACAGGCAAATCTGAGATACTGCCAGCTCTCTGGATGAATGGCAATATGTAAATACGCATCCTGAAGGTCCAGTCCGGTCACCGTCCTCAGTGACTCCTGGTGATAATGAGACCGGATCACAAAGGAAATTGAGATCCTTCAAGTCCAAAATTGGACGACAACCGCCGTCTTTCTTGGACACTACGAGTAAGTTTGAGTAAAAACCCGTACCTCTGTCCTGAACTGGAACAGGTTCCAGAACATCCTTGTACAGAAGAGACTGGATAGCGCCGTTGGAGAGTTTTTCCACACCCTGGGGTGTATGAGAGGGGAAAAAATCGAGAAGGAGGAAGAGAAGCGAAATGGATACTGTAACCCTTCTGCCACTACTTGTAAAACCCACAGGTCCACCACTGAATCCTCCCAAATGCTGTGATAGTGACAAAGACAACCACCCACAGCTGAATGGGGACCCGGGTTCGACGAGTCATGCCGGAGAAGTCTTGGAAGCCTTGGGCTTGGAGGAGACCTTGGGCTTCCATTGCTGTTTGGGCTTGGAGAAGGCACATGGAGCAGAGAGAACCGCCTGGTTCGCCGGATGTGTCTCAGTCTGAAAGGGATGAAAAAAACCTGTTACGCTTGAGAGGAGGTTTCTTCCTGGGGAAGAAGGGCAGAGGAGCACTCTTACCCCCATTGGCCTCACTGATCAGATCCTTAAGATCTGGCCTAAATAAGGATGTACTCTGAAAGGGCAAGGACACCAAGGCCCTTAGAATAACATCAAATAAGGCAGCAGAAACAATGCTGGGCCTCAGATATGTTGGAAAGAAGCCGCAACATATCCGAAGAAGATTCACCCCGACGTACAGCTAGGGTGAGTTGTTCAGTCCAGACTGCAATGGCCCGGTTAACCCATGCCGCAGCGACTTCTGGGCACATGGCAGTACCAGCAGTGGCAAAAATGGACTTGAGGAAAACTGCAAGCTTCTTGTCAGTCCAGTCCTTCAGAGAGGATGCCTCAGAAAAGGGGTAAAGCTTAGAAAACTCCTTGGAGACCGAAGGCTGTCTGGAGATTTCCACTCATCAGCCACTAGGCGATCCAGAGTGGGATTAGGTGGAAAACAAGTATGGGGCTTTATAGGCTCCTGGAATAAATCAGAGGGATCTGAGGAAACCTCCTAAACTGGGAGAATGTTTAGCGTGTTTAAGACGGCCCTGATCAGGCCCTCAGCTGAGGGTTCTGGATCAGCCTCAAAAGGATCCCCAAAAAATTGAGAGGAGCTCACAGCAGAACATTCCTCAACATCTGAATCCACCAACAGTTCCTCTTCAGAGGAATCTGAAATGTCAGGTACTCCCTGCGGTTTAGGCAGGGAAGATCTGACTGAGGAAGGGGTCTGCCAGGAATGGAAGACCCCCTGTAACTGGGATGGAAAGAGTTGAAATGTAGACCTGAAGTCCCTGGTAGCAGCCTTGAACTCTTGCACCCAAACTGGCTCTAATGCATGGCTTGAAGTCCCTGGGATAGACTCAGGGACATCA
Source organism: Rhinophrynus dorsalis (assembly GCA_037306005.1). NCBI lineage: Eukaryota > Metazoa > Chordata > Amphibia > Anura > Rhinophrynidae > Rhinophrynus > Rhinophrynus dorsalis. The sequence continues at coordinate 495,274,185 of CM074721.1, forward strand.
GAACATGCTGGGCATAAATGACCTGAGAATTCTCTAGGCAACCATGTATGACATGAGCAACAATGCGCAATGGGGGATACAGAGACCCCAGCATCCTTAGTCTTAGTTCTGGCCCCAAGCTCCAACGGAGTAGACATTCTCAGTGTCAACAACGTTCAGAATAATCACCCAATTTACAGTGTGTAAGATTAAAATTTCACCCCAGAAATCGTTAAAATACACTTATCTGGCAGGCAAAGGGTTAATCTGCAAAGGAGAGAAAGTGAGTCCAAGCCCTGCATAGGATACTCGTTCTGTAAAGCTTACAAGATGGCTGCCGCGGCGGGAGCCATTCAGAAACGAGCATGCGAAGCAAGTGCTCATGGGAAATGTAGTTTTCCCAGAAAAAGTACCCCAACAGTGCCAGAAGCCCCCTGAGCCCCCAAACACACACACAACATTAACCGGATGATAGAGCAAGGGCAGTCAGATAATTAAAATGAGCCATCTCTGAAGTTGCTACGTTGAGCGGTTGCAGAGATATGTCCCAAACTGTAAAGTCTCATAGAAGTAAATGGAGAAATAGTGTATATGCGGTAAAGTGCGCGGAACTCAATTTTGTCAAAGTTATAAAATAGAATTAAAAATAAATGAATCATCATTAGAACATGTAATCAGAGCCAGCAAACGCTGAACCCAGTAGGGAAGTGCCAATAATCACCACAAAAGATGCCAACCAGCAGTTAAAGGGTTAATTTACCACACAAAGTTGCTTCAAACACTGACAGATATAACAGAAAGACCCAGTGAGTTCAGTAGTGTGCAATAAGAACTCCCAGGAATAACCCCTGTGTGGAGGGGAACTGTGGGACAAGTGGACCTGCAGCACTCAAATGGTTGCTCACCTTTCCTGTAGATCTTCTGTCTTCAGATTCCCATGTAGTAAGAAGTAACCTCAGTGGGTTAACTCCTGGTGAAGCATTTGGAATCAAGATTTTCCCCCTCAGGGCTTAAGGTCCACAAAAAAAAGCACCTGGATACTGAACTAGCCACATCTAAGGGCATTGTCAGTCATGGTAATCCACCTAATGGTGGTATTCCATATCTAACAGAAAAATAAACTTCTAAAGCTATAGCAGAACTGTTCTCTTGCCTGTGTTATCTTCACCAAGGAACAACTCTTTCTGGAGCTGGTTGGCTAACTGCAGCCAAGGAGGGAAGGTAGGCTCCACCTCCTGCAGTCATTTCTAGAATTTTTCTGCCTACTTAAAACGGGTGGATCGCCTACCCAAAGTTACCAATAAACTGTATTGGACGACAGAGAAAGATGGCCGTAAAAGTGGAAGTTATCACCTTATATCAACCTAGATGATTCTGCGAAAGTTTACAAAACCACAACCCGTAAAAATCTAGGGTCTAATAATACACACTTTTTGCCCCTTTTCACGTGTGTGTGTGTGTGTGTGTGTGTGTGTGTGTGTGTGTGTGTGTGTGTGTGTAGATTATACAGGAGAGAAATGGCAAAAATTACAATTCTGGAGTTTGCTCCCTAAAAGTACATGTATAATTAACACCTGCCTATTAAACACAGGTGACCATTATACCCATTATTTTACAGTAGTTATGGTAGCACCTTTATATTTCAGTCAGATATTTAGCTCTATCAAACATTCCAGCCAGGTGTTATCATCACATACCCCCTCCCTGCTGACCAGTAATAGCCAATTTGTATAAACATTACATAATACACATTATATATGTCAAATTATCGCCTTAAAATTGTGCTGCATGGACTTGAGTATTACATCCCTCTGGCACGAAGAATTAAGTGACACACCCTCACTTTATTTTGTGTTTTGTCTGACATTTATAATACGGGCTTAATACAGTTTCTATACTAGCCTGTCCTGATAGAGGGCAGAACATACATAAAGTTTGTACTTCACTGCATCATGGGATGAACGTACTGTGTGTTTACACACCATAAAGCACATACATCAATTGTGTGCAAGCTCATTAAGAAGCCACAAATACAGCATTTTAAATAGCAACTCATAAAGGAAAGTTTGCTACAGATGGGAATTTGCAATTTCAAAGATTTAACCCTTGGAGTGCGCAAGGGGTACACAACCTCCACCTTTTGGGATGACAGAAAAGAAAGTGGACTTTCCCAGAAGTCACCCTGCCTGGGGTTGTATGCCATGACTCTAGCTTTACCACAGGAGACAGTGTGGTTGCCTGCCATGCGGGTATCCAATCTGAAGAGTGGTTTTGTGGAGACGATTCATATGCCTGTTCAGTGCTACTATGGTATTTGTATATATTTTCTACCCTTTCCATGTACTTACAACTCAAGCAGTATTGAATTGATCATCATAAAAAAAGCTTTAGGTCATTGACCATACTCGGGTTTAAGCCAGTGTCTGCGTTTACAATTAAAGGCCATTTATGTTTCTCTAATAAGCGAGCATCCACCTGATGGGTGTCTATGGTGGAGATATTTCATCTTTATTTGGTACACCTACGTTAAGAATGTGTGTGCCTTTTCTTTTCCTTACTGTTCCCCATCACATGATAGTTGTCCTTTAAACAAGTTAAAATTTTAGATATAGATCCCTTTTAAACACACAGGGCAAGCATGACTTGTCACACAGCCTGTCAGGTAGAAACGGCACCTACCTAAAGAGGCAGTTAACCCTTTGTGCGCCAGAGGGGTACGGATGCATTCCGTACCCCTCTGGCACTCAAAGGGTTAACTTGTGTAGTCTCTCATCCTGTAAACTTGGGTCAAAATCTTCAGATTTTCCAGATGTGCTAATGACGCTAACAGTGCAGCAGGGATTAATTAGCACATGAAAGCGTACTGGGAAAGACTTGCTTTGTCAAACATAAAATTACCAATATCTTGTAAAGTACACATCTGCTAATCTTTTTGCCAACATGATACATGGCAGCTTTGAATGAAATTTTCAAACAGACAAACTTAAATTGAAGATGGCAGGTTCACTTCAATAGACAACTGGTTTTCTTTAAGGGGAACTATCACCCCTGTACAAGTTTAACTTATTGTCATCCTCATTTAGTGATAAGTTTTAATCGTTGGTTATTTTTGTTAAAAAAGTATGCTGTGGTGAAATTTACATTATTAAAGGGGAACATTCACATCAGGAAAACTTTTGAGCACTTGTTTAATCAGCTAAGAAGCAATCAGCAAACGTGCTCTCTCTTATTTTTACAACTTACTTTTTAAGATATTTAACTTCAAAGTTATCCACTTCCGCATACTGCAGCACGGCTCTCAGGACTTCCCTGCAGTCTGTCATTCTCCTCCTTGCTGCCCCCAGGAGCGCGTTCACGCTCCACTTTGGTGTGAATGGCTTCTAGCGTTACAGGAAGTGGCAATTAGCATTATAATGAGGCTGCCTCAGTAGAATGCTATTCGCCGATTCCTGTAACGCTAGGTGCCATTCACACCACACCGAAGCGAAGCATGAACGCGCTCCCGGAGGCAGCTGGGAGGGAAGTGGGAGGAGAATGACAGACTGCTGGGAAGTCCTGAGAGCCATGCCGCAGTGGATAACTTTGAAGTTGAATATCTTAAAAAGTAAGTTACAAAAATGAGAGAGCACATTTGCCTAATGCTTCTTAGCTGATTAAACAAGTGTTCAAAAGTTTTTTCCAATGTGAATGTTCCCCTTTAAAAACTAAACTAGTGTAAAAGCCCATGTACACGGGCCAAGTTCTGGGTGATGTTAACCTTTTGAGTGCCAGAGGGGTACGCCCCTCTGGCACTCAAAGGGTTAAGAGGCCGGTCCTGCTCTGCGTCCTACCGCCGACGCAGTCATGAACTGTAGAGACTGCCCAAAAGCACAGTATGCTCCAAGCATTCTTACACCTCCTAGCATTGTGTGCATTTGCGCAGTCTCTACTGCGCATGACGGCTTCTGACAAACATCCTAGTGAGCTATTATATAGGATGAGCCTGTTCCTTACTTTCGGACACAGTGGTTATAGCTCTGCACCGCAGTCTGTCAATCTTCTTCTGTTCCTCCCCAAGTATTGTCGCGTTCCAACCTCCTCCGATGACTGAGGATTTCTCCATGTAAGCTGGTTGGAACACGAGAATACTTGGAGGGAACAGAAGAAGACTGAGGTTACAGCTCTGCACCGCAGTCTGTCAGTCAATCTATCCAGAACTAAAGCACAGTTTCATATTTAATAATGTAAATTTCACCACAGCATGCTTGTATAGGGGTGACAGTTCCCCTTTAAGGAACTGAGGCGTGCACAATGACAATGCGCTGCACAAACATGCAGTTTTGTTAACAATTCCTGTTTGTGAACTGAGGAATATTAGCTAAACGGCTATAGATAAATGTGTCTCATACATGTCACACACATAAAATGAAGAACGTGTACAGGTGTCTTTACCCACGTTTATAAGATCGAGTAGAGGAAGTAAAACATGTCTGTGTTTACTCCTATGTGTGCAGGTCAGTAACACGACTCTGGTGCCCTAACACGCGTTCTCTGGGAATCAGTCTGCATTTTAACATTATGTTCTAGTCAACAATTTGACAATTTTTTTTCTTTGGTATGATTGTTATAAATCCTGTCAAATTAAAGTTTTAAGAAGATATAGACTATAGTTTGGCTTATTTGTTATCAAGGTTACAAACCTGATCAAAACTCCCCACAAAACCGTTTTGGAATTTGAATCCTTTTCAGATTCACAAACTGTTCTCTCCCAGTAATTTACTGCCTTCCACTGGACTTATCACTAGGTGGCATAAACAAGTATCAAATGGTCATCTACAGTTGTCTACATAGAAATGGCAGATATTAAAAAAGAAAAAAATTACCAAAACAAATGCTGGCTAAGAAAACATATTTATATATTTCAAAGTAAACTATCCAATTTTACCAAGTATACCATTAAGGTAGTAGTCTACTGCACTGTGCAGTACCAAAACATATCTCTCCTGCCATGGGGGGGGGGGGGGGTTCAACCTTTCAGCTGGATCTCATCCAGGGGTATGCTGCACACAGCCACAAACTTTGCAGATTGTATTTTCAGCCTCCATAGGCGTGCCGTGTCATGCAATAATGTCAGATACAGAGTGTTTATGGGGACCCGAATTACACAGGACAGCAAACTTAAAGGGATAGTAATACTTGAAAATAATTTTATTTTATATTGTAGCCCTTAAAAACATTACAAATTATATGTCTTATCTCCCAAACCTTTATGGTTTGGGAGATACTAGCAAGGAAAGTTTCCCCTGAAGTGACGTCACTGCTCTAGCTGTCAGATTTGAAATCCGGTCCGCAGACCGGCTGCGGCTCTTCAGAAGTGCCGAGATCACGATCTTTAAAAAGAATTTTTTCATTGGAATGGTCTACAAAGTGTGCTTGCAAGCCAGGCACATTTTGTAGACAGTTCCAATGAAGAACCGTAAAATCTCAGGTATAGTACGCACCTGTGTATAATACACAGGTGCATATTATGCACAAAATTTTAGGAGAAAACAAGAGTGCCTATGTATAATACGCACCCTTGTTTTCCCGGTTACTAAAATCTTTTTTAACCCTTTGAATGCCTCAAAGGGTAAAGGCTGGCAGGCTGGTAGATGGCTTCCCTCCCTCCCCTGGCGATATATGCTCTGAAAATAAGACTTACTAGTTTAAATGCAAGTCCCCGCTGAAGTCCTCATCTTTTGAAGAGCAGGCATACCGGTATGTAAAGCTTCAGGGCGGGCAGCATGCTTCCATTTGCCTCCCGCTTCCTTCAATGGGCTTTCAGGTCCTGCTGCCTGCAGCCAATGTCCTGTGAGGATCGCAAGGTCCTCACAGGGCAATTCCATAGACAGAAGATCCTGAAAACCCATTGAAGGAAGCGGGAGGCAAATGAAAGTATGCCGCCTGTCCTGAAGCTTTACATACCGGTATGCCTGTTCTTCTCAGCGGGGATTTACATTTAAATTAGTAAGTCTTATTTTCAGAGCGAATATCGCTGGGGGAGGGAAGCTATCTACCAGCCTCAATTTTTTACTTTATTTAAAAACCCTTGTGTATAATACACCCCCACACACTTCACATAAGGTGATATGGGGTAAAATTGTGCGTATTATACCCGAGATTTTATGGTAGTTCTTTTTAAAGATCGTGATATCGGCACTGTTAAAGAGCTGTGGATTTTCCAAATCTGTCCACTAGATGGCAGACTTGGCTAAAACAGCCAGGAAAAGGTAACTTTAATTTACTTTACTTGCTAATATCTCCCAAACCATAAAGGTTTGGGATATAATGTTTTTTTAAGGGCTACAATATAAAATAAAATTATTTTCAAGTATTACTATCCCTTTAACAGCCAGACTTCAGTCCATGAAAAGAAAAGTCAGTGCGAGCAAACGAACTTGATGTTTCAGAGCACTTTGGTCATCCTCCTATATAATAATTCTCTAAAACGTGTGTAACAATGCAGTCATGCGCAGTAGAGACTACTGTGCATGACTGCCCCGCTACCGGCTGCCAGTGGCACTGTGGCCCGTGTAATGGGCTCTTCAACTAGTAGATTCATAAAAGATTAATACCAATACTCACGGAGCTGTCCACACCAGCATCGCTTGCAGAGGAAACTGGCTTGTCCCTGCTCAAGCTGCAATCTCACAGGTTACAATTCAATATTCCAACCGACCATATGAAATCAAATAGCGTGCTTAATCCATATAAAAAAAAATTTTATTTAAAAAAAATCTTTGCATTTGCCTATTACACATTCTGAAGCAAATTAGATTAAAACAATTCAATAATGAACATATTCTATGCACGTATTCGCGTGTAATAGGCTATTAATCTGTGTGAGTACCCTGTTATAGGGACCGGTTGGGGGTTAAAGTGACACGAAGTTATTACCCTATGAGATGCCCCTTTTCTCTCTTCCCTTCCCTCTTCAGTTTTCACTCCAGCAATTCAGTCTCTTCAGTCAGGTCCAGAATGGCTGCACTGGTGGTCCCTTTACAGAATCCTGTCCTGCTCCCCCACTAGTCTGCCAAGGTCACAATGCAGTACAGGCCGCATTCATTGGAAATGGTTCTCCCGATGAGGCACAATCAAGCTGATAGTTGCCCTTGCAAAGGTTATGAACTACATTAATTTTAAAAAGTGATCCTGTCCTTTATCTCCTGGCTTGTACATGGCCCTGTAGAGACCTTGCCAAACTAAACATTTAAATCAATGGGAATGAAGGGTTTTTTTTGTCCCCTTTGGTGTGGTTGGTGTGCTCCTCTTTACATACTTATACAAAGTATAATGAAAACTACACTCTAGGCCTCAGGTGACAGGCAGTGTTTACTGACGCTAGCTTGGAGTACAGGGTGTCTGAATGACTACCACACAATGATTTCATTTCTAGGTGTTTGCTTTCATTTAATCCTCTGAGTGCCACAGTAGTGCCCAACAACCCTCTGGCACTCAAAGGGTTAACCATGAGTGCCAGAGAGGTATCCAACAAATTGCAATGCTTCGGCTACTTCTCTGGCACTCAGAAGGGTTAAGTGATATACACTGACAGATATCATCAGGCGCGGGGGGAGGGGGGGAATATATAAATCTCTGGAGTATGGGAGCCCAGGCTTCTAAAATTCTGCCTGTAGTTCCAATACTCTGGAGATATTTTAGATTAGTGGAGGACAATCATCTTTGGAGCCAGTCAAAATGATTGGGAGCCAGCTAGGAGTTTTGAGACAGCAGTGACAGTTTAAAAGCCCTGGCTCCCAGATGCTTTTGATTTTCCACCAGTTTTCTATACCACTTCACTGGTTCCTAAAAAATCCTGTCTGGTTCCTCAGTTTATTATATTTTTGCACCCATGCTTTTGGCTATTTAGCAATGACCGGTTGTATTTCCTTGCCTATGTGAGGAAGGGAAAATCCCATTACAATGGAGTAAATGAGGCCATTCCAGCAGCTCACAAAGTAAAGTATGTGAATGCATGTTTATCCCACAGCTTCCTATAGGACCCACCAGCATGCAGCTAGGAGAATGGCAGCTCCATCTGGTTCCCACTCACCAATGAATGAACAAGTACCAGATACATTCCAGACACTGATGAACATGCAGATGGGCAAAGTCATCAGAACACTTCTTCAGTGTTCAGCCTTCCACCTTGATGAATAGATAACAGAGACAAGTTACCACTGATACACATCCACTGTGAAGCAGGAATATGCTTAGTGAAGAGGGGGCAAACCAAGGCCTCTAGTTGCTTCAGTGATAACTACCATCTTCCGAAGATAATCACTGGCTGGCAGTAAATTAAAACAGAGGACTAACTACAGTTGGCGAATCACTGGTTGACTGCTTTATTGGTTCATTAACTTTGACTGAAAACAGGGACAATTACATTAAAAGGCAACTTGTCTCTGAGTAAGTGGCTCTGAATTTAACAAAAGGACTCGACCTTGTTAAGTATCAATTATACAGCAGTCAGTCCCATCTATTTGTGCATTTTCTGAAGTATTTCTTCAGTTTTCTGTGTACATAGTGACATTTAAAGGGATAGTAATGTTTCACAATAAAAGCAACTCTAATTAATCTTCCTAGTATTTGGGCCATGGGGAGCATTATTTCAATACTGACAGAGTTGTAGCTCAAGAGTAATTGAATGATAAAGTATCCCCCTACCGCCCACAGTTATTCTACAAGGCACAATGCACTCTTTCTGGCGGACTACACAAGATGAAGCCGCCAGTATGAGCTAGCCTTTAAAAAGGGATAAGGTTGCAATTCCATGTCATATCAATCTAGTTTTATGGTGGTCATGGGTTATTATTGAGCGATAGTAAGACATGGCTTATTTTAAAGTAAAGCTATTGGGTTCCAAATGCCCATATTACTTACCTGCGCTGCCTGAAATACCCAGACAACACTGCTTCGGGGGGAGGGGGGGTTGGGACTTGTGACCAACACATGTGGGGATTAGCCATTCATTGAGGTTGAGTGCCCTTATAATCAATCTGCATGACAGCCCCACAGATCACAGTGAAACTCAGTGTGAAAGGGCAACAACATGCAGACATCAGCGCTGCTCAGACATCCTTTAAAGGGATAATAGTCTTTAGGACAAACGCTGCAAAGCATCCTTGTAGTGCATACTACTGATGAGTTACGTTAGTAATGATGAAATTGCACTATATACTGTGAAATAATATTAGAAATTATCTCCCTCCCACCCCTTATACTTACACGTCATCCTTCAAGCCTTGATGTGGGACAATCTTTCAGTGTATGAAAAAAAATTGTCCTCCTTAGTCAAGGGGGGGGCAGGGTTTTCCTTATACTGAATGGAGGCAGATTGTCATACCTGGGAACTCTCAGGGTTTGACCCTGAGACTTAGGGTTTTGGACCAAATCTCAGGGTGAAGAGTCAAAATCTCAGGGTGAGAGAGTTCAGTGCTACCCGTTATATATTCCGCTCCAGTTAAATGCCTCTTTAGTCACTCAGTTGGTGCAACTTGTACCAGGAAGGCAGAGGGAGAAGTCTTGCTTGATTTGTGTGTGTTCAAGCAGTGATATCTGTAAGTTGTAGTATATTAATGGCTGCTTGAATGCCGATTGGAGCGACTCTCGATTACAGCGATCAAGGATAGATCACGGATAATCTATATTATGGGAAATTTAAGAGTTAATATTTACACAATCTCAGGTTCAGCTCATTTTGAAGGTGTGCAGATTGTGCCTTGTAACAATCTGTCCGGTCAAGCAACTAGACTTCAGATCTCAGGGGATGTGGCCTGGCATGCTGCAATAGGGGCGCAAGGGGGACAATTTATATTATTTCACAATATATAGAGCGATTTCAGCATTACTATCATATCTCATCAGTAGTAAGCTCTGCAGCGTTAGTCATAAGGAAACATTACTATCCCTTTAAGGCTTATGTTTACATGAGTGACATGACATCACAAAAATAAATAAATGAAAAGGAAGCCCATAAAATAGATAGTATGTACCCCTAGATGGCGCTCTCTTCTGTGAGAATTTTTTTTTTTTTTTTTTTTTTTAATTAACCATTTGTGTGCATTGCACACCCCCTCTGGCACTCAAAGGGTTAAAGAAAATGTATTTATCTGGCTTATTAAAAAAGAATGATAAAACAATAAACAGAGAATTGTTTTGAGATCCTTAGCTCAGTTCACTTAAACTAGTATCTCGCTTGTTTACTTAAACCATGCCATGCTCACTTGTATAAGCAAAGGGGCCAATAGTCATTCATAGAAGCCTCCACAAAGAGGAAAGAAGGCTTATAATATAGTTTGGAGTTTATGCACCTAAGAAATAATTTGTGTAAAATTCTGGTTTTTAGTACACCAGAATTAAACATATTCATTGTGGGTAATAATGTAACAAAACTATTGGATGGAGGGGGGGGAATTATTGTTTGTATTATACTATATTAGACTCACACACACACCACAAACACTTGTTTCACCCAGAGTCCCAGACTGCCATTTTCCTACCTGCAGTAAAATAAAAATTGAGACCTAAAAGGAAACCTCTCCCTGCCCCCAATTTAATGGTTTAGTTCAACTGCATAATTCACAGAGATAAGAATCTAGTGTCTGACCCTGCAGGCCGATTACAAGAAAGTCAAACAAACAGAGGGCAGGAGGAGGCTGCAGACAGGAAGTGCCTCTCAGCTCCCTCCTGCCCTCTGACCTCATGTAAACACAGCAGCCAGGAGACCGGGGTGACACTAACTATCAGACCAAATTATTAAAGGGATAGGACATTTTGAAAACTGCTCATATTCATTTTAAGAGACATCATCACACCTAAATATGAATAGGATTCATACCCCTCTTATTTGTAGAAACTGTCTTTCAGGTGCATAAAACTCTGTGTGTTTGAATTGCTTTTCCTATGTCCAGATAAGTAGCTATGAATGACCATTTGACCCCTGTATTTATACAAGCTCCTATTAAGTGCCAAGTGCAACATATGGTATGTCTGAGGGAATACACACAAACATGAGTTACGTTTCTGTGAAATGGCATAAAGAGTTTATCATCACAGCAATGGCCTCTGCTATCAGGATTTTAACAATGAGCTTTAATGAATGATTTTAAGATAATCATACCAAAGAAAATACATGTCTTACATATACTGGCTAGGAATACATCACAGTACAGCTACTGAATAGTGCAGTTATAATGCAAACTAGAGTTTGATCTTAACCCTTTGAGTGCCAGAGGGGAACACGCATTGCATAACCCTCTAGCACTCAAAGAGTTAACCCTTTGAGTGCCAGAGGGGTATGAAACACATAGCAAAGCAATTGCACCCTCTGGCACTCAAAGGGTTAAAGGACAACACCTCGTAATGATACCCCCCATGTACCTTACTATAACCAGATCACAATGACATGTAACTTGCAATTGATAGGTATATGTTGAAATGTTGTCTTATGTTTTCAGTGTTGTGGAAAAAGAATACAATATATGTTGGTCAATACAAAGAGTAAAGAATGTCAGAAGCAGCTTTCCTTTACATTTTATTACCTCTGTTCCTTTAAGGAGCAGACTTGGTAAAAGATGATAGTTGCACTTTAAAACCCACCATAAATTCAGATTTCACAAGGTTAGTAAAGTTTGACTATGGGAGAGAGGTTTTGAGAGAATTTTGTAGTGTCTAGGCCACTAAATGTTATCCCTTTGAGAACCAGAGAGGTATGTAATGCATTGTCTACCCCTCTGGCACACAAAAGGTTAAAGTGGCCCTGTCACCTTAAGCAAAGTTTATTTTGTTTTACAGCCAATTAAAATCTGGTATAAGATATGCTTTACATTTTAGCAGCACAGTGTGGCCCTTTATGCCAAATCTCTTCCACAGTATGTTAATTATTTCTCTTCTATACCAAACTTATCACTCACTGTGTTAATACTGATCCAGCATGAAGTACCTGAGCCACAGACCAATGTCAACTTCCCATAAGCTACTGATATTACCAACAAATGGTAAGTAAAGCATACAGACAGTTTTTATAGGTCCTGCAGTTTTCCCAGAGACTCCCATTTAGATTAGTAAACAGTAAAGACAGCTGCCATCCAGTGGGACCCAGGACTCACAGGAAGTTTACATTAACCATCTGTTGGGCCTCTGAATTTTCAGTCCAGTTCTACGTTTCTGGTAGTTGTGAGTAAGAGCCAGGTGTGCAACACATCGAGAGAAAAAATTCCTTTCTCCCCATCCCTCTGGTGCACAAACGGTTGAGGCTGTACAGAGGGGCAGTGGTGGCTATAAACTCCTGTACACACCCCACACTATAGTCTCCTGCCCACAAAAGAGCACAGTATGAAGAACAGGAGTACATGTAGGATGAGTGCCTCAAGCTCTACAGATACGGATGTTTACTGGAGTGTCAGTACATATACGTACTGCATGTATTAGCACTTCACAACACCTCAGCAGTAAGCATGTTTGATTAACTCCTGAGTGTATACTCATATGCTTTACACACACTTTATGTACAAAGTGGAACCAACATCTAATAAACATCCCCACAAACCTCACAATAGCCAGAAAATCACAATGGTTCCTGATGAATATTGTCCTTGTGCTTCTGCTCAATAGTTAACAACATCACTCAGTCCTTGAAGTCCCGTCCTCAGAGCCAGACAGGACCACAGGTCCTCAAACTCTGTACTTCACACACTAATCTTAACCATAATGCACTGCACATCTTCTGGTCCTTAAAGGGTTACGAAGGCTCATGCCTACTACATGCTTCAATTTGAAAAACAAAAAAGTCCTGATCCATCTCCAACCGAACCTAGATGCCATCTTTTAAAGGTTCCAGGGCAGAATGTATAGCTGCCATTAGATATTATGTCCATAGTTGCTAAGTGGGGGTTATTAGTAGGGGAAAGTTCTCCTTTAACACCTGTACGTCATATAATTCAGGGCTCCCCACACGGTTGCACGCCAATCTAGGAGTCCTGAATCGGACCGCAAAAAAGTCCGTGGTCCTTAAGTGCCGGCCGGGTGTCAATACAAACAACTCTCAAATTAACTATTTACTCATAGTGCTGAGCTAAGAAAAAGAGGTCAGACATTAAAACGAGAGGAAAGGCACTTTGGACTAAAACAAAGGGAGGGATTTTTTTACAGTAAGGGCAGTGAAGTTATGGAATGCTTTGCCTCAGGATGCTAAGGTTGCAGATACTGTAACTGCTTTCAAAAAATTACTGGATACCAATCTAGCACAGGACAATAATGAGAATTATGACAGTTGATTTCAAAAGCAGACAGGATGTTGATCCAGGGATATATCTGACTGCCATTTGGAGTCAGGAAGGAGGGTTTTTTTTTTTGTTTTTTTATTAAACCTACCTGGGGCTTAACTGGAAATGGCTTCGATTTTTTTTTTTTGCTTCCAGTCTCATCAACTACATTACTATTTTACATACATACACACCAGACTTTGGGGTGGAAATATCCTAAAGAGCCTGGGTGCTAGGGTTCCTAAAATGTTGAAGTATCTACCATCTACCTGGGTATATGAACTTATTCACTTGCTCCAAAGAGAGATAGATTATATATCACACATACACACACACACACCTACCTAGACGCAGGAGTATGGCGGAGCGGCAGTAAATGCATTCTGGGATTTGTAGTCTTGTTTTCCTAGGATCTGCTCTATTCTCTGATGAAAAACTACATGTGATCTGAAACTTTGCTCTATGCCCCAAATATAAGAAACACTGGTTCAACATAGTTTCAACACCTGTAGCTCTACTTCCACATATCTCTATAAATTAGGGAGAGTTATAAAACAAACACACTGCAAGGTTGTAATGATTTATATTCGGTCCTAAAGAGTAAAGATGTCATAAGCATCTCGGATTTAAAACTGACCCATCACCTTGAATATATTTGCTTATTTGAAAACTCTGGCAAACATGATACATAGTTCAAAACTGCCTAGGTCCAGCAGAAGGGCAGCTTAGGAGACAGACTTTCACCTGAAATAAATGTGACAAAGTATAGCACACAGCTTAATTTGCATAAGAAGCCACACTGAAAAAGCTCAATTAGCATATGAAGCCATACTTAAATGTTAGTCATTATACTGTACCAGGCATGAATATCTCCTAAAATACACAATTTGTAGTCTTTGTTTTGGCCAAGATGACAGACACAGAGAAAGTTTTTAATGAAGTTTTCAGAAATGAAAACTTGAATCAAGGTAACAAGTCCACTTTAACCCTTTGAGTGCCAGTGGGGTATGCGCTGCAAACCCCTCTTGCATTCAAAGGGTTAATATGTGTTTACCTTAAAATCTGCAAAAACTACACCATGATAGGGCTCTCCGGCTACCACATCACAGATGACAAACACCTGCTGCTATAATTACTCAGGCTTAAACAGAAGCTGGCAACATGTGGCTATGAAGTTGTATTTCAATTCCCATCACCTTTAGAATAAGATACATAGATAGTGAAAGTGTGCAACCAAGAGAGTACATATACAAGAGGAAGCACACGCGCCAGAGAGAAATACAAATACACAAGTTCAAAAGGGCATACGCAAGAAAGAGCACAAGTGGGAAAAACAGACATGGTGATGACTGCAAGACAAGAGTAAGATAGAAACGGAGAGAAGCAAATGACCCCAAGAATGCCAAAATGTGTGCCAGAAAGACAGGACTTGTGAATGCAAAACAGTACTGACTGTTGTGTGTGGGTGTACAATTATATGTGTTTGTGTGTGTATATATATATATATATATATATATATATATATATATATTATACACACACACACTCACTAGCAAGTGTGGGGCAAGGCCTTTTCTAAACCTCTGGGTGACAGAGAGGTATCCAGTGCATTGCAAAGAAATGATGCCTCCCTCTGTGGCACTGAAAGGGATAGTAATGTCAGAAAAAAAAGTATTAACTATATGGTAGATACAATTAAAAGAGAGTACTTGCACTTATTCATATCTCTCACACCATTATGGTTTGAGAGATATAGGAAAATAAAGTTCTCTGGTCCCTCCCCTTTCTGCTTGATGAGCTGTAAAGCTGTCAGAAGCAGATTCTGGTCACTTCACCAGATGCGGCTCTTCAGCAGCACCGATATAACGATATCTAAAGATAAATACTTATTTTGGAACGGTCTACACAGTGTGCCTGGTTTGCAAGCACACTTTGTAGACCGTTCCAATGAAGTATTTATTTCTAAATAGAGTGATTTCAGCTCTGCTGAAGAACCTCTGCCTGGTCAAATGACTGGAATCTGCAGCTGTCAGCTAGATGGCAGACTTGAGTAAAACAGCCAGGAAAAGGTAACTTTAGCAAGTTATAACTCTCAAACCATAAAGATTTGAGAGATAAGACTTACATTAATCTTTAAAAAAATATATATATATTAAATCAGCTTAAAATTAACCATTACTATCCCTTGAAAGGATTAATTGTATTAAAAGTCAGACTTTGTGGTGGGGCATCAGGAACCATCTCCTGGTGCCCCTCAGCTACTGATCACCAAGCTGCTTCAGCTGGGAGGACAACAGAGGCGACACAGGGAAGCAAAAAACCTCCCCTGCTTCCATTCTCCCTGGAGCCCAGGTAGGAGTGGGTGGGATCGGGAAACCCTCTCACATCAGCGAGGGAATGACCCCATATTGACGCAAGAGGGTTTCCTCGATCCCACCCACTTCTACCTGGGCTCCAGGTAGAATGAATGCTCCACTATGTCGCCTCTATTGACCGCCCAGCCAAACCAGCATGGAGATCAGTAGCTGGGGGGTGGGGGGGAGAATCAGTAATGGTTCTGATGCCCCTCCATTTAGTCTGACTTTTTGTTTTTAAGCAGTTGGCTGAGGAGGAAACAACAGGACCAAAAAGATTTGGGTAGAGTAAAAGTGATACCTACATTGGATGTCTCTACAGACACTTGGCCAATGAAAGGCATCACTTTTACTCTATCAGAATCCTATGTATGGCGCACCAACACACATACTTAAGCTAGTAGAACCTGTTATCTTGACTTTATGTTTGTATATTTGAAATAGTCATTAAAAACGGTCACAAAAATAAACAAAATAAATAGCCCTGAGGATATTCATACGTTTATATCTGCAGGGTGAGCTCCTAGTGCAGTGGTTCACAACCAGGGTGACATGGCACGTTGGTGTATCTTGTGCACCAGCTCAGTGTGCCACGTTCTTTTCTATAAAATGCTTTCACACAATATGAATGTAGAGAGTCAAATGAAAAATGTATGTTATGTTCAATATTATTTTTGTTATTCTGATGGTGAAACCTAAGAATACCTTTATATTTCTGTATTTGTACCTTCATTATACCCTTCATAGTTGACAAATAAAATGCTAGGGGTGCACAGAGAATTCCAAATTGTGCATAAGAGGTGCCATAAGAACAAAGTTGAGAGCCCCTGTCTTAATACGTCAATTGCTAATGATACCAACAGTGAAGCACAGAACAGGTAGTATACGAAATCTCAGATATAAAAGTATCAGAATCTCTTAAAACGGTGCATCTACTGGTCTTTTTAGCTAACACGATATATACTTAGTTTTGGATTGCGTTTTCCAATATGCAAAATTTAATTCAAGATAACAGCACCACCTTATGTGTTGGTCTATGAACTTACATTTATATAAGACTAGAAAAGGATGTATGGTGTAGTCAGAGCCAGAATAGGAAGGGAAAAGACCCACACATACACTGCCACCCCAGTCTTGTTTCATTGTCCAGGTGCAACTACAGGATCAGACATACACTGCCACCCCAACCTTGTTTCACTGTCCAGAGGCAGCCACAGGATCAGACCGACACCCTAGCCTTGTTTCACTGTCCAGAGGCAGCTACAGGATCAGACATACACTGACACCCTAGCCTTGTTTCACTGTCCAGGTGAAACTACAGCATCAGACATAAAGCTGAGGTGTCAGTGTGTTTCATTGTCCAGGGGCAGCTACAGGATCAGACATACACCGACTCCCTAGCCTTCTTTCACTGTCCAGAGGCAGCTACATGATCAAACTGACACCCTGGCCTTGTTTCATTGTCCAGGGGCAGCTACAGGATCAGACATACACCGACTCCCTAGCCTTGTTACTGAGGAACTTTACAACAAACACATATACACTCATCTGGCCCTTAACGACCAGCCGCGCAGTTAAGGGCCACAGAGATAGGGACAGAATCAATATGTTTAAAGAGGGGAAAAAAAAAACAACACACGCAACAAGGTACTCCCACTGTTCAGGGACGCTTTATTCAAAGGTTACTGCAGCTCAGACTTGAGTTTTTTAGGTTCAATATATCAACAGTCTGAAATTGTACAGTGGAGCTGTTGCTACACCATAGGATGGTGTAACAGCGCAACTGTACAATTTCAGGCTATTGAGATATTTCACCTAAAAAGTTCAAGTTTGAATTGCAATAACTTTTGAATTAAACACCTCAGCAGTAAGTACCCTTGTTTTACTCAAGGGGATTTAAAAACTTGTAGGGTTTGTTTTTTATTTTTTAACATTAAGCCCTTCAGGTCCGACGATCCCGCTGTGTCTGGTCCTTTAAGGACCAGACAGATGAGTTCGACGTGCCGTCCCACATGACTGATCACGTGGGGCGGCACATCGAAAGGACTGAAAGAGATCGCTCCGGTCTTGGAGCGATCAATTTCAGTCCACAGTATTACTCACCGCGCTCCTGCAGGAGCATGGTGAGTAAAAGTACGTGACGTACCAGGACCATCACTGGTCCTTAAGTGCCGGACCAGCGTGACGGTCCGGGTACGTCACAGGACGCGAAGGGGTTAAAAGGGATAGTATGTTGTAGCCCTTAAAAATCAAAATAATATGAGACGAGCGGCATCTCTCAAACCTTTATGGTCTGACAGATATCCACATTCAAAGTTCCCTGTCCTCCTCTCTCGCCTGACATCAGAGTTCTAGCTGACAGCAGGGGAATCCAGTCCGTGAGCAAGCGGCAGCTCTGCAGCAGTGCTGAGATCAGAAACAGAAATCCTTCACTGCAACAGTCTTCTACGTGTGCTTGGTTTGCAAGCACACGTAGAAGACCATTTCAGTGAAGGATTTCTGTTTCTAGAACTCAATCTCACCACTGCTGTAGAGCCGCTGCCGGTCCCAGGACCGGATTCCCCTGCTGTCAACTATAACACTGACGTCAGGGGAGAGAGAAAGAGAGAACTTTGAATGTGGATATCTCACAAACTATAAAGTTATGAGAGGTGCCGCTGGTCTCATCAATTCCAATTTTTAAGGGATACAACATGGGGGATAGTAAAAATTAAGTATTACTATACCTTTTAAGTAACAGAAAAAGTTTTCACTTGTCAAGAAGTTCAGTTTCATTAACCCTTGAGGACCAGTGGGTTAAGGACAAATGAACTGCATGCCCCTCTTGTTGCATACTCCTGCTCTGAAGAGTCCCAGCCAACAGATCTTGCAGCTCAAATACCCAAGGGCCCCTCCACAATCATTGGGGTAACTCCTTTCTTCCTCTCCTTTCTCACGGGCCTATGAACCTAATGTCTTGCACACTAGGATGGAAATTATGTGGCCACAACAACAAAAGGAGAAGCACTTGCACTCAAGCCTTGAGGCCAAAAGTGGAAGAAATACTTATAAACCCCTAACATGCATGCCGTACCTATGGTATTACAAGAAAACATACACATCATTAAGAAATTAACCCTCCGAGTGCCAGAGAAATATCCAATGTATTGCAATATGCTGGATAGCACCGACACTCAATGACAATGATCAGAGACTCATTCAGTTTAACCCCTTAAGGACCAGTGGTCCCAGGGTGTGTGGTCCTTTAAGGACCAGATAGGAAAATTTGACGTGCTGTCCCAAGCGACTGATCCCGTGTGCCAGCCCGCTGAACAGGGGACTGAAAGAGATCGCTCCGGCCTGAGAGCCATCAATTTCAGTCCCTGCTATTACTCACAGCTCTCCTGCAGGAACACAGAGTAAAAAGCATGTGACGTGCCAGGACCGTCACTGGTCGCTAAGTGCCGGACAGCCATGACAGTCCTGGCATGTCACTGGACACGAAGAGGTTAAGAAACCCACCTGCACTCAGAGATACTGACGGTTAATCTCCTTTTTGACTTTACACATTCTGCAAGTGTACGACATGTAAACTCAATCTGCCTATAACATCCCCAACACACGCACTAAAACAAATACACGTGTCCATCTTCATATTTAACATCTGAATGTCCCCAACAATAAAAAAAAGGACCGAACCTGATTTTATTCCCCAGAAAGATCATTTAAGCAGGACAAACCCATTAAGTAAGGTTTGTCCTTGTTCAGACCCCATACTACTGGATGCCAATAAAGCCAGAAGTAGTGGAAGCATTATAGCAGAACTTGCAGCTATTACTAAGTCGCCATGCATTCATTAAGCGCATGGCGACAAGCTTGGAAATACTCGTCTTTTATATAAACAAAAAAAACACAAAAAAAATAAATAAAAGTAAATTGCAGATACTAAAGAAATCTTTCCCGTTTGGAGACCGGAACCCAGGCTACAGCACAGGCATCTTGTCTGCGCGCCTGCACTGTTAGTCCCGGTCTCCACTGAGTAGCATTGCAGTGTACCACATGGTAACCGGAAGGGACTGACGGCACAGACCGCACTAACCTGCCCGTCAGTCTCCAAATTGCAAGGATTTATTTAGAATGCTATTTTTAAAGCGAAGACATGGATTTCCAAGCTAGTCGCCATGCACTTAATGAATGCATGGCAACTTAGTAATACCTGCAAGTTCCTCTTTAAACCAACCCTCCATATATCATTGTGGGATTGGGTAAATGAGTATCCACTTTTAAATAGCATATTAGGGAAACATGGTCTTCCTACTTGCATTTTTGGGTTAAGTACTTCCATGCCTTGACATTTTATAGCGATAATGTTGCTACTGCAGTCTATGGACAGATCTGGCCTGTAGTCAACCCTCCATAAGACCCTATAGCAACAGTGCCACTAACATATCAGGCCATAGCATTACTGCACCCAAAATAATATACACGTTTGAGCTGCAATAACTTCTGAGAAAACCTGTCAGTGGTGGACATATCCTTGTTTTACTCGGAAGGATAAACAATTAAATGTATATTTTTCCCCACACTAAACATTAATGTCCCTTCAAGCTCTTTTAGCCTTAATGATTATGCACAAAAGTAAAGAGAAGCAACTCTGGAGCAGGCCAACTGCCCCATGGGGAGGCATAAAACTTACCACTTACATTAAACTGGACTTTTTAATCCCTTGAATGCTAGAGTCTCCTTCACTGTGTCACAATGGGTTTGAGACCTCTGTAGAATTCATGGAGTAAAAAGACAGATTTAAAAATCAAAGTGAAGTTTTATGCCTCCCCATGGTGCAGTTGCTCCAGAATTGATGTGTTTGTACACTTGCACCTTTTGTATACTATTCCCTCAACATTCGCAATGCCTGTGCTTTACTATTTAAATGCTGCTCGCACCTCAAAGAGAAAATAGCAATCTTCGTCTGTTCCCTTCCCCAGGTATTGTTGCGTTCTAACCTCTTCCACTAACAGGGATTTCTCAATGTAAGCTGGAGCGCTTTCTTGCTAATTAGAGCACCCCAGCTTACATGGAGAAACCTCCCATCATCGGAGGAGGCTGGAACATGACAATACTTGGGGGTGGGAACAGTCAAAGATTGACAGGCTGCGGGACAGAGTTGTACCCGCAGTCTGTCCTGAAGGAAGGCCCCAGCTCATGTTTAAAACTGTAAATTTCACCATAACCTGCATTGTATTTAAAAAAAAAAAAATAAATAATAAAAATGTACATGTTAACGCTATATGAAAATCACACTGAGGCAAACGTGTATAGAGGTGATAGGTCCCCTTTAACACACCAGAGAGACAATGCATTGCACACTCCTCTGGTCCTTAATGGGCTATGTTAATAAAAGCCAACTTATTGTTCTACACAAACACACTTTACAGGAATTGTGATTTTCTTAATTTTGTAAAAACTAGAAAAAATATAATGCTATAGTTATTAAAAAGTGTAAACTCCCTATCATATTGGTTTATAGCGATACGCAAAATACACCACTCCATTATCAATGTATAGATACTCAGCATTGCTGGAAAGCACACCTTTTGAGCAGTACAGAGATGCTCAGTACCCATGCACAATCAGGCAGATGATGTCAATCTGAGAGCTGCAACCAGTTGTGTAAGGAAGGGGAAGACAGTTTGTCAAATGTGCATGGCCAAGTGATCATACAAGTTTGTGTATGACATTCCCTAAGAGTGAAAATGTTTAACTGGTGTGGCATCATTACAGAGATGTGAATAATGCCCCCTTACCTTGTCCTTTTCATGAGGCAACAGACATACGGGTGGCAGCGAGGCCAGCGACTCCCACCCTTGCTTTGCCTCTGTCGATTTGCAATTCAGCTTATAGAGCGACCCCTCCTTCACTATTCTCCCATGGCCCAGGGCCCTCTTGACTGCTAGTCGCAGCTGCTGGTGGAATGCGGATGTTGCACTTGTATTGCCCCCAAAGGCTGAGCTCACATCCCTCTGACTCCTCAGGAAGCGCTCAATACTCTTTAGTGACGAACCCCCTGGCTCAGAAAGCCCCTCAAGTGCCCGTCTCAAGAGCCGGTGCCAGTCAACACCTTCTGGCCTCCCTTGGTTCCTGACCACTTTGGGCAAAGACAAACGACCTGGGTTGTCAGGGTCCTTGTACGAGTTCTGCCCCTTATTTGTGACCTTAAGTACTGTCCCATCCTTGACACTCAGTTCCAGCTGCTCCAGGACTGTGTGGCGGTCCAAGCCATGTGAGGTGGACACGGCATTGCATACCCGCTCCTCTGACGGGCGCTGCTTTTGTTTCTTCACCTTTCGGATGGCCTCCAGGATCCATTGTGTATACAGAGGATTTGCCAGTTTCACCATGGTGACTGTATATCCATAGAGGTTTAGCCCTGGTCCTGGAGGGAGGAAAGGAGGCTGGCACTGCCCGGGGGCTTGCTCAACATAGCATACACCAGGACCCGATCACACAAGCCTCGTCAATATCCGAGGGGTTTAGTAAGTAGATGCAACAGATGACTCAGTAGGGTATTTCCAATACTTTTTTGATATTCGAGACAAAAATAGCATGGACGATGCACTCACACCTGCAGGTGAACAAAGGAAGAATGTCACATGGGAGAAACTGACAGCAGATCCACTTGAGGTGGGCAACCCCAGGCCTCAGTTACCGAAGACTGTGACTGCCCACCCATGCAATATGTTATTCTCTACTCAAGGAGTAAGCAACCTGCTTCAATACAGGTGTTGCCCATCCCTGACCTACTACTAATAAGACTTTACATATTTTAACAATCATGGTTTTATATATATCATACAAACAAGCACAGATACAGACGGCATAGATGTAGTCAGTAGGCAAAAATCATGAAGTATCACAAACAAAAAACTGGTACACATACCAGAGGGCATAGGCAGAGCTGTAGAATGAGCAAGTGAACAATTGCTAGCGGCCATAAGTGCAGCGAAATTGGAGAATGTGACAGCATTTGTGCCAGAGGGCACAAGAGCAACAGGGGGCACACAAGCTAGAAGGCACAAGCAGAGCTGGAGAAAATGATGCATACACAAACACTCACTGGGCCACAATTCAGGAGGGAGTTCATAAAAAAAAAAAAACAAAAAAACACAAGCAGAGGGGTACAAGAACAGCAGGGACAGGTGTAATGACGGGATCAGACCAGATGTCAAAGATAAGGTGTGTCACAGGGGAATCAATGAGTGTTTAGGTACATGACAGTCCAGTTTTGGAGGAGGGGCAGTGTCACAGATGCATGAGTACATGCCAAATCTGGATGGGGGTTTCACAAGTGCACAGAGGGACACAAGCAAGTACCTGCTCTGGAAGGGGGGCAGGTACACAGAGGGACTTGAGTAGGTACGGGCCCTGGATGGGGGTGTCACATGTGCATGAAGGGGTGCAAGCAAGTATGGCACTGGATGGGTTGTCACAGGTGCAGAGTGGTATAAGCAGGTGTCACACGTGTACTGAGGGGTGGGAGCATGTGCTGGCACTGGATGGGGGTGTCACAGGAGCAAGAACGTGCTGGCTCTGGATGTGGGGGGGTGTGTAACAGGTGCACCAATGAGTGTATGTGCCTGACTGGGGAGAAGTCAGGTGCAATGAGGGGCCTGAATGGGATGAAAGGGTGTGGTATCACAGGTGCATAGAGGGGAGTAAGCACTTCCTAAGTCAGGATTTACAAGTGCAGCAGGGTGGACACAAGTACATGTTGGACTACAAAAGGGGAGGTACAGTGTCACAGATACATAAAAGGACACAAACAAGTGCCTGATAGGGGACACGTGTATAGTACAGGGGGGGTTGCAAATGTACAGGGGGGGTTGCAAATATACAGTGGGGCACAAAGAGATATCAGGGGAAAATGGGGGGCAACACAATGGTGGAGCCATACACTTAATACAGTTCCAAGCCTACACTTGCAGGTGGGAGTGTGTGGAACACAAATCATACAGACAGCTTGTAAACACAGGACAAGTCACACCACCACATGTGACAGGCAATAACATACAACGTATCAGTAAGAAGTGCTGTATTTTCACAGCCATAACACATGTGCAATTGTTTATTTACACACACATTTATAAAACAAAAACTATATACACAATAATCAACAATATACAGAACGTTATTAAAATAAAATCAATTTAGTTCTGCAACACTATACATGTATTCTTATTTTATAGAAATGCTAAAAATCATTGCATTACAGCATGTCGATTATCAATGAAGAAAGGTACCCCACATAACTACACAGTGCAACATGGTAACTGTCAGTGAAAAACCTGCCAAGTATCAATATACGATACAACATGTTTATCATCAGGTTTCAGGAGATAATCTTCATTATTTATCAGTGAAGACTACACGTTATCAGTAATTGAGCCAATCAGCATAATATTATAGATCAGCGTGGTAATAACATGCCTTTTTGTATACAGTTCTTGTAAAAGCGCCACCTTGGGGCAGACCGGGGTAAAGGAAGTACTAGAGTCCCCGGCTCGTACAGCCGATGTAGGCCTCAGGCCAGGGCCTGGCGAGAGGTCTGGGAGCGGCTCCGGGCGGAGCAAGGCGGTTGAAAAGCGTATCTTTACTCCGCCGGGATAAAGCGGAGAAGAGTCGCAAACAGATGAATACATTAAGAGCGATGGTCTCTTACCAGGAGCCCCAGCAGGCAGCAGCGACGGAGCGCGGAGACACCCCGGGCTGATGCGGCGGCCATCTTGAAAAGTGAAACCTGGGGAGGGGGACCAAAGCTGGGAACAGCACAGGGGAGGCTAGAGAGGTGGATGGAACAGCGCGGAGGGTGGCCGAAGAGGTGAATGGAACAGCCCAGGGGGAGGCTGCAAAGAAGGACGGAACAGCGCAATGTGTTCCGGGAGAAGGTGGATGGAACAGCCAAATGAGGGGGCGGGAATGTTGTGTATATGTCACGTTGTGGGAAGGTCCTCTCCCAATGTGGGTGTGTCTTTAGCTTGCTGAACGCTGTTTCAGGTACAAAGGGGTGGGAATACGAACAGAGTGGGTCAGGGCCGAAGAGGGTTATGGAACATCCGCGCAAGCCGGGAATTGATTGGTTGGGTTACGTCATGCAGAGGCGGGGACTTCTGGTTGTTGTTGGAGGGATTAGGCAAAACAGAGGGGGAGGAGCGGTTGTGTGTATGTGTGGAACTGCTACCCTCAATGGTGTTCGGGATGGGAGAGAACAGAAAGAAGAGCGGTCAACGAAAAGGCGCCTGGAGTGGCGGCTGTGAGCATGTGATCAAGAAGAGCAAGTGAAGGCTACGGCGCCATGTTGTGTGTGGGCAAAACAAAAGGCTCCTATCTCATTAACCCGTGTGGTGTAGTGTCCGTGCAGTGCTTTTCTGGAATAAACCCACCCTCTCTTGTTGATTGTGCTGACGGCATTTTTTTTGTGTGCTTATGACTGTACTAGTTAAATATTCGCTATAGAAGTATGTATGTATGGAAATGCAACGTGTGGCTTTCCAGATGTTGATGAACTACAATTTCGAATATTTCAGTCAGAATTTTGAGGGTGAAGAAGATTAAAGCTTTAGTCCCACGAGAGAAGGAAAGCCAAAAGTATATTGCCCAAGTCTTATGTATAACATTAATACAACTGAATAACTCCCTGCATATGAAATACAATGATGTATTTAATATTTTGGATGCTAGAAATATCGCCAGCATCAACACATCCTTCCGCAGTGTGTTTAGAGACTTCAGTAGCACCTATTTATTACCTTAACGAGCAGCTTCTTAAATCACACTAACATACCTCCCAAGTGTCCCTCTTTAGGAGGGACAGTCCATCTTTTAGATCCAAATCCCTCTGCCCCTCTTTCCCACCCTGATGTCCCTCTTTTTAAGAGATCAGATTGTGTGGTGTGTATATATGTGTATCACATTGCTACACAGCAATAAAACTCACATTAATGTTTGTTTAAACATCAGTATATGTGTTTATAAATTAGTCTGTGTAAATAAAATACTTTGGTTTTGTTATGTCATTTATTAGGTTACAGAAAGAGATGTCAATAGGTCATGAAATAACATAAAAATTATCTGTAATGCACCGCCCACCTGTCACGCCCCCAGCAACGGCCCCTAAAACACAAGTGTCCCTCTTTGGCAATTTGAAATGTTGGGAGGTATGTACTAGGGTTGTAGATCATCCCTGTAAAAGAGGACCTGTGACTGTGTGGTGTATATATAAGTCTATCACATTGCCCCACAGCAATAAAACTCACAGTAGTGAGTAGTTTAACCTACAGTATATTTGTTTAATAATTAGTCTGTGTAAATAAAATATGTTGGTCTTGTCCTAAATCATTTATTGGGTTACACAAAGAGATGTCAATAGCCCATGAAATAACCTAAAAATTATCTTTAGTGCTCCTTCCACTAGCAACATCCCCAGCAACACCATCTAAAACAAAAGTGTCCCACCTGAAATGTTGGGAGGTTTGGTATACTATCAACAGTGATGATAGTAGGGTTGGTTGTTTTTTTCGACTCGTAGCCAATGATGATTAAGTGGCAGTAATTAATATAAATTACTGAGGATGCAAAAAAGGCGATGTCCATTACTACAAAAAAATTCCTAGGGGGTTGATAGAGTAAAAATGATACATTTATTAGCTAACTGTGTAGCCCTAGCATCTTAGAGGTACTCAGCCCATAAAGGTATCATTTTTACTCTACCAATTTCCTGTTTATTCTTTGGCTAACAGGGTACCCCCTTTTCCCATAAAAACTCCTAGTTTCAAATATGGAGGTTTGACATTGTTATGTCATAAATTAGGATTTATCCCTTTAAGGACCAGAGGGATGTGCAATACATTGTGCTGTGCTGTGCTGTGCACTCCTCTGGTGCTTAAAGTTATAGTAATACTTAAAAATAAGTATATTTCATTCAAAATTTATTAAACAACTAAATTACTTGCACCAAATCCTATTTCTCAGACCTCGGTGGTTTGAAATTTAGTTTTTTAATACATACTGAATGAAATATACTTATTTCTAAGTATTACTATCACTTTAAGGAGTTAAATGTGTTACCTTTAAGAAATACTGTGCAATATTTCAGGAAATGAAGGGCTGTATTCACCAAAATAAAGTGGGGTGTCATTTCGGAGCAAAACAACTTTGTTATAGGGAGCAAATTAAACTCCCCATTATGTTAAATGGGTATTTTAAAGGGTCAGTAAAGTCCCCAAAAAATACTTACAGTTTGTAGAGGATAAAAAAATAAACTCTATGGCACAAATCCTATCTCTCAAACCGCAATGGTTAGAGAAATAAAGACATTCAAAGTTCTCCCCTCCCTCCCCTTCTCCTGATGTCAGCTGTAAAGTCGACAGCAGGAGATTCAAGTTGTGCAACTGGAGGAGGCTCTTCAACAGAGCCACTATTGCGTTATTTAAAAAGAACTACTTCATTGGAACGGTCTACAGAGTGTGCTTGCAAACTAGGCACATTTTGTAGACCTTTCTAATGAAGTAATTATTTTGCAATAACGCAATTTCGGCTCTGCTGCAGAGCCGCCAGCTGGTCCCTGGACCAGGATCTCCTGCTGTCAACACAGCGCTAGCGTCAGGAGAAGGGGAGGGAGCGGGGAGCTTTCAATAGCCTATATCTCTCATATCATAGCGGTTTGAGAGAGAGGATTTTTTGCCATAGAGTTTATTTTATGACGCTCTACAAAACTATAAGAATGTCTTTGGGACATTACTGACCCTTTAATCCTTGGATGCTAGAGAAGTCTCTAATGCATTGCTAAGCAATTGTACCTGTCTCTGTGAACATGTGCCTCACTGTACCGGTTGGGGCCAAAATGTGATTAATAGAAGGTAAAGGATAACCAAACACAGGTCTCCGGTGCATCACAAAGCAGCTAATATGTCTTAGATGTAAGAGACGTCTGGAGAGTGAACAGAAGTGATGATTAGAAGAAAAAATGTGATCAGAGGAAAACTTTGAAGTGGATAGAGAATATATAACACAATCCTATTAACAGACTGAGTAAAATCCCAATGTATCCTTACCTTGGCCAATTGCCCACAACCCTGTAGCAAATTACAAAGTGGCTGTACCTTATATACATACAGTCCCTGACTGCCGTGCTGTAAAAATGTCTTGCTTAGCCCGCTGGCACTCAAAGGGTGGTATGAGAGCTGCTGCTGTTCTTGGTGCTGAAGTCTGTCTGAATCCTCTCTGCTCCCTCCCTCCCTAACACATCAACACCTTTACTCCAATGTGATATGCTAATCATCACAGTCTCTCACCCTCCCATTGCATCCCTAATACTTAGTGCATATGGAGGAGTGTCTTTATTGCCAAGGCAATGTGCACTGCTCACCACACATTGCCAGATACAAATTGTCACAGCATTGAACCTTAGTGCCTCTCTCCCATGTATATATTTTCTGTTTATATATAACAGGGTCCTGGGACAGTGAGCCAAAACAAAGCATTATCCCTGGAAATCTGAGACAGTGGGCATGTATGTTGTTAGCACATTGCCAAATGTAATTACAGTAATGTGTCTGCATCTCCATTTTATTGCAGGATACTTTCACAAAACACACACTGCTGGGTACACTGGCTCCTAGACTGACCTGCAAAATTACATTTTCATAATCCTCCTGGACTGGCCCTTTGAGTGCCAGATGGATCCACAATATATTGCTTTGCAGTGTGTTGAACAGCCCCTGGCACTCAAAGTGTTAAGCCTTTGACTGCCATATAAGTATCCAACACATTGCAGTACATTGCATTGGATACCTCTCTGGCACGCAAAAGGTTAAAGGGATCCTATCAACTGAAAACAGCTTTGGTGATTTGAAAAAACTTTCAAAATCACATTTATGCTGTATTAAGCATTTTTGTTAAGAAAACCAGCTTTTTGACTGATTTAGATTTATAGAGTATGCTAATTACACCATGCCATACAGGTACTTCCTGTCTTATCCCTACATTACCTCTCCCACTCACTGATACTGCTCACCAACGTCACTGAAAGGGTTAATTGCCAGTGAGTAGGGATGTAATATAGGACTAAAACAGGACATGTCTGCATGGCATGCCTTAATTAGCATAGTCTGTAAATGTAATTCAAATACTAGTTTTTTAATAAAAATGGCTAAACAATACTCAGGGCATTTTGAAAGCTCTTTGAAAAAATCACCAAGGTTGTTTTGAAGTGATAGGGTCCCTTTAACATGGAGATGTAGTTACCTAATACTACAGACAAATAGTGATGCATTGTCATTTAACTCCTTCAGTACTAGAGACATCTCTACCTCAAGAGGTTACAGAGCTTAGTGCCACCTAGCATAAAACTGTGGTAGGCATAATATTGTTAAAGGAAGAAAATAACACAGATTTGTGGTTGTATATTGTAAGGGATTCCAGACCTCTAATAATACATATATATGTCTCCAAGTCATTCATATAACATTTGAAGCACCCTCCCACCCCTAGATGCAGTGTTCATTGTCTTTAGCGGTGGTTCTCAACCCATATCCTCACTGCTCACTAACAGACCATGATTTGAGGATTTCCTTATTAGATCACAGTTGAGTTAATTATATTGACGGAGCCTCTGGACAGCTCACGTGTGCTCTAGCAGGGAGATCTACAAGTCTTGGTCTGTTAGTGGCCCCTGATGGCTCGGATTAAAAAAACACTAGTCTTTAGG
The DNA here is from genome assembly GCA_037306005.1 of Rhinophrynus dorsalis. Classification (NCBI taxonomy): domain Eukaryota; kingdom Metazoa; phylum Chordata; class Amphibia; order Anura; family Rhinophrynidae; genus Rhinophrynus; species Rhinophrynus dorsalis. The sequence goes on from CM074721.1 coordinate 495,303,542, forward strand.
ATACTAAAATGCCTGTCAATCTCTCTCTGTTAATGAGTAAAGCTGACAAAAACGTAAAGCTGATGTAGTAAATTAAGTTTTGTAAATGAGTAAAGTAGGAGAGATTCAGGTCATAGGACAAAGCAAATTAAGGTTAGGATTTGTCTGTAATGGGTCACCTTGGTGTGGTGGCAAGCTTGGCATACTATGTCCATATCATGTGATTAAAACTTCACGTTTAATACAGTCAGTGGTGTAACTAGAAGCCACCGGGCCCAGGTGCAGAAATTGCCATGGGCCCGGCCCTCCCTCCGACCACATTCTTCACATTTCCCAGTGTCCATCTCCTACTTGCTCCCACGCGGTTCTGAGTAATGCAGAGCGCTGGGAGATGATGTCATCTCCCAGTGCTCTGCATTGCTAGAGCGCCGGGAGATCAGCTGAGTTGCCACGGATGTGGGCTGCGGGCGTTTGGTGATGGGGTCTCAGGGGGCGGCCGGACCCCTGGAGTTACGGGCCCAGTCGCAGGTGCGACCCCTATCGTTACACCACTGAATACAGTAGTGATAGGCAGGCAATGTGCCATAGAGTAAATGGTTACTATTGACTAAATATCAACGTGCATCATTAAGACAGTGGTACTCTTTAAAGGTATACCCAGTAAATCATTGGTTCATGTCCCATAAGAAAATGGATATAAAAGTATACTCAGCCTGGGATACTCAGAGGATAATAAGAGACAGCACACCTGGTAAGCAGAACAATAATTGAAAAGTTAATTAATTGCATCCATGCCAAATGTTTTTGGTCCCTCAGGGTCCTTCATCAGGGCAAATGGGTAACATATGGTAACGGGTTTTATATATAGAGAGAGAGAGCATCACCATCTTCAGCCATTGTCAGTCCACTGCAGGATAAAGGCCTCTTCATCAACTTCATCAAGCAACTTCGGTCCTGTGCCTTTTGTTGCCACTGTGTACCAACAAATTTGGTAATTTTATATACCCATCTTTTCTTTGGATTTCTTCTTGGGCTTTAAATATCAAGATGAATCCATTTCAAAATGTCTTTGGTCTATCTACCATCAGATCTTCTTGCTATATGGCCTGCCCATTTCATAGACCTTGTGTTTAGAATGTTTAGAATTCACCTTTCCATACTTCTGTGTGTGTGTGTGTGTATGTATGTATATGTATATATATATATATATATATATATATATATATATATATATATATATATATATATAAGCACACTAAGTAATAAATGATCTCCTCACATCTCCCTTGTGTCCAGAAGGCTCCAAAATGCAGTGTTCTCTCTCCCGGCGCAATGAGCAGTGACGTCATGTGAGGTATCAGCCGGTTTATAAGAACTGATACCAATACAACAAAAATATATAATTGCTGCTCACAAGTACAATATAAAAAATAAAATTCTAGGTGATCCAAAGTCTATACCCTTATATATTATATGATTCTGAAGAAGTTATTTCAAAGTTACAAACCACAAACAATTGACTCCCAAGTCCTTTTCGTTTCTGCAGAAGGTCTCTCTACTTATTCCTTTATTTACATATGGATCCTCTCTGATGGAGTTTATATGAAAATATATGGAGGTATATGATAGTAATAATCACATATAGAATTTTTCCAGATAAAAATATCTACTCACTCGTTTAACACTTTAAGTCCAGCGCGGAGGGATTCTCAGGTTGATGTACCTTCCTCTCAGTTTATTTAAATCTATACATCTGACGTAAAGATGTTTTTAAATTGGTTATCTCCCCTCTCGGTCTGAGTATGTAGAAGGGAGATACAATAATTAATTCCAAAGATGTTTTTAAATTGGTTATTTCCCCTCTCGGTCTGAGTATGTAGAAGGGAGATACAATAATTAATTCCCAGTCTCAAATATATATTAATGGAGGGAAAGTAAGTAGGAATCTTGAACAAACAGGAATATGAATATCTAAATGTTCAAAACCCTCGAACTCCAGTGTTGTATATTCTACCAAAAATACACAGCCAGTCTATCACACTATGTGGATATCTTTCTGCAGAATATAGTGACAGAACTTCCGTCATATTTGAAAGACACATTAGCCACTATAAATTGGTTGAAAACTATTGAATGGCAAGACAACTACTTTTTAATCACTTCCAACGTTAACTCACTGTACACTGTAATAGACTATTAGACAAGTGCCCAGAAATTAGGAAAAACAATATTCAAGAAGTGGGCCCCTCCTCTATCACACAATATAGTGAGGACCATAGAGAGGTGGAAAATATTTTCAAAATATATTGGCCCATCTTACTGAAAGATGAGGACCTAAAAAATTCTACTTATAAAACCCAAAATAACTTACAGAAAATCATAACATTTAAAAGAGTACCTTGTACCTAGTTTTATCTATATGTATATAAAAGAATAAGCCTCATTGCATAATTTATGGTACCTCACACACAGAACATAATTTATGTCCCCTCAGAAAACACACACATATTGAACAGAATGCCTCATTACATAATTTATGTCTCATTAGGAGACACAACTCCCATTGGGTGATTCAATGGGTATGTTACTGCTCCCATTGGGTGATTCAATGGGGACATGTTTATCATACAGGGAGTTGGCCCGCCCCCTCCAGCCCACCCACTACTATCCAACTGACAAAAAAAAATATAGCTGCCACTCGCTCCTGAAGTAGGGGATATCAATAACTTCTCCTGGTCCACACACATTCTCACTCAGGATCATGACCCCACAAGCACACTGGTTCACCTCCCACAGATAATTGTAACCCTCCATACACTCTGTTTCAGTACGAGGGTGTAATGTCTCCATAAAATACAAACTCAGGGATAAACTTAATAGCAACTCTTTTATTTAACGCTTTTCATCTCTTCAGTCACCTCACTAACTGTCTGTTTTCAACTGTCACTCCTCCACTTCCTGATTCCCGCCCTTTCTCCTTAAAGGGAGAGAGATGCTTTGCTGTATGTTACAGAGGGCAAGCCTCAAACACCACTTTCTATTTGTTCCCTCAGCATACTGCTATGTTGCCTCAACTGAAGAGCCACCGTGTGTTATATTTCTATGTTACCTCAATTTAATTTAACCCTTTGAGTGCCAGAGGGGTACGCAAAGCATTGCAAACCAATTTGTTGCGTACCCCTCTGGCACTGAAAGGGTTAAGTAAGGAGGAGTTACTGCTTCCATTGGGTGATTCAATGGGGGAGTGATTTAAATCATGCAGGGAGTTGGCCTGCTCCCAATATCCAGCCCGCCCACCACTATCCAAGTAACTGAAAAAACAAAATGGCTGCCACTCGCTCCTACACCACAGACACAAACACATCAGACAAAAAGCACACACACACACACACTCACTCACACTCAATCACACACACACTCAATCTCACACTCACACTCAATCATACACACTCACAATAATTCACACACTCACACACACTCACTCACTATCACGGTGCCCGTGATTCGTGCTATTCTGTGTCTATCACTTGCTGAGAATCCCTCATTGGCTGCTGCTATTAGCCCTCCTCACACAGCCTTTTTAAACCCAGGTTGGGCACTTCCAGGTTGCCCTTTCGTGGTGTTTCTGACCTCACTTGTCCTGACCTGCATGTCAGGCTTCTGGGCCTGCTGTTCCTGCGTTCCGGGGTTCCAGTGTTCCTGTGCGCTAGTGTTCCAGTGTTCCTGTGTTCCAGCACATCGCAGGTAATCATCCTAAGTTCCTGAGTCTCCAGCCGGTTCTCTCTCCACCGGCGGTTCCGGTGGTTCCTGTCATCTGTCAGTGCTTCAGTCTCGCCCCGGTGGACTCCCCGCTGGAGTACGGGGCTCCTGCTCTAGCTCCGTCGCGCCGGCGACATTGTTCTTTTCGCTGCTGCTCATTACTGTTGGTTCCAGCGTGCGGATGCTGGTTTACTCCATTTACCTGGTGGCGATATACACTGTTGGTTTCAGCGTGCGGACGCTGGTTTACTCCATTTACCTGGTGGCGATATACACTGTTGGTTCCAGCGTGCGGACGCTGGTCTACTCCATTAAACCTGTTTGCGATATTTACTGTTGGTCCCAGCGTGCGGATGCTGGTTTACTCCATTTACCTGGTGGCGGTATACACTGTTGGTTCCAGCGTGCGGACGCTGGTTTACTCCATTAAACCTGGTGGCGATATTTACTGTTGGTCCCAACGTGTGGACGCTGGTTTACTCCATTAACCTGGTAGCGAAATACATTGTTGGTTCCAGCGTGCGGACGCTGGTTTACTCCTTTAAACCTGGTGGCGACATTTACTGTTGGTTCCAACATGTGGACACTGGTTTACTCCATTAAACCTGGTGGCGACATTTACTGTTGGTTCCAACGTGTGGACGCTGGTTTACTCCATTAAACCTGGTGGCGACATTTACTGTTTGTCCCAGCGTACGGACACTGGTTTACTCCATTTACCTGGTGGCGAAATACATTGTTGGTTCCAGCGTGTGGACGCTGGTTTACTCCATTAAACCTGGTGGCGACATTTACCGTTGGTCCCAGCGTGCGGACGCTGGTTAACTCCACTGACCTGGTGGCGATTATCACTATTGGTCCCAGCGTGCAGACGCTGGTTTACTCCATTAACCTGGGGGCGATATTTACTGTAGGTCCCAACGTGCGGACGTTGGTTTGCTCCTGAACTATCAAGTACTGAGGCCAGGTCGCTGTCTACTTTCTATGCAGTCGTCTGATATTCCCTGGCAATAGACTTCTGCTGAGTAAGACCATTGTTCCTACTCCTCTCTACTGTCATAGTCATCTGACAGCTGGTCTACTCCTTAAGGTTGCCTTACCCGGTATTGGCAGGGCCAGTAGAGCCTACACTCAGTACTCCTTTGTGCTGCCTTGCCCGGTATTGGTAAGGCCGGTAGAACCGGTATATGTCATCTCACGGTTGCCTTACCCGGTATAGGCAAGGCCGGTAGAGCCTGTTGTTATTGCTACTGTTACTTGGGTTGCCTTGCCCGGTATTTTAGGCAAGGCTGGTAGAACCTATTCTATGGACTATTATTGTTGTATTGCTATGTATGTTTACCCTATGGGGATTGCTTTAACTTTTCAATAAAGTTACGTTTTACCAAACCTTGAGTCTGAGAGTCTTCAAAAACCGTGACACTCACACACTCTCACTCAATCACACACACTCTCACACACTCTCAATTACACACATTCAATCACACACACTCACACTCTCTCACATTCTCACTCAATCACACACACTCTCACTCAGTCACACACTCACACTCAATCACACACACTCTCACTCAGTCACACACTCACACTCAATCACACACACACTCACACTCAGTCACACACACTCACACTCTCTCACTCTCATACTCACTCACACTCTCTCATACACTCTCACACACTCTCACTCAATCACGCACACTCACTAACACACTCACGCAATCATTCACACGCAATCACTCACACGCAATCACTCACACGCACTCACTCACACTCACTCACACCCCGGGAGCCAGCGCGATCCACCTTCCACCATAGTCTCACTCACACTCACTCACACCCAGGGAGCCAGCACGATCCACCTTCTACCATAGTATGTGCAATTACCACATGCATTTCAACTACATGAACTAATGCCACTCAGTCACACACACTCATTCACACTCACTCACACCCCGGGAGCCAGCACGATCCACCTTCCACCATAGTATGTGCAATTACCACATGCATTTCAACTACATGAATGAATGCCACAGTGGAGGCATAAGTACAAACACAAACTCATTACAATGACACATAAGTCACCCCCTTATAACTCCCTTCTGTGTGAGTGTGTGTCTCTGTGTGTGCCTGTGTGTTCCTCACTGTGTGTGTTACATGTCTGTATCACACTCTATGTGTCTGCATGTTGTGCATTGCATGTATGTGTGTATGACTGTGTCGCTCTTTATGCAACTCAGTGCATGCGTGTGCATTTGCGTGTGTGTTTCTGTGTGTGTTTGTCTTGCATCCGTGTGTGTGCATTAATTCCCTATATATCCTGACGGGCAGCTCCGTCCCACATTGCTAGTTAACTATAAAAAAATCATAAATGTAACAGGTGTGTGGCCTGTCGAACTTGTAATGACAAAAGTAGGGTCATTAATGAGTTTAAATCAGCTGTACAGGGGAAATGTTTAAAATCAATAAATTAGTGATGTGCAAATGCAAAAATGTTGTATGTTTACTGGAATGCCCATTTGGGCTACAGTAAGTTGGCTGTACTATAAGATGTTTCCACATACGTGTGGCAGAACACATAAGGAGTATTAAAAAAGGATTAGCCACACATAGTGTTCCAGGCCTGTCAGGCCTGAGAGTCACTATAATTGATTAGTTACCCACACATTGGAGAGTGGGGAATATAGTAAATTTGGTCTCAAAATGGATATATGAATTAAAAACTTTAATTCCCCTTGGTCTTAATATCAATATTGACTTAAACTGTTTTTAAGAGTATAGTTTACGCTGTTTCTATAAAGTGTTTTATCAAATTTATTTTAAAAGTATTAATTTAAGGCTTACATTAAAGGGATAGTATTGTCACAATTTAATAAAACCTAGTCTTGTAGCTATTAAAAAACTAAGCTAAATGCCCCCAGTCCTATCTCTCAAACCTTTATGGTTTGAGAGATAATCGCAGCAAAAGATTCCCCCACCCTCCCCTTTCCCTGACGTCAGCATGTAACTGACTGCAGGGGAATCCGGTCCCCAGACAAGCAGAGGCTCTTCAGCAGAGCCGAGATAGAGAGAGACATAAAAAGAATTACTTCACTGGAATGGTCTACAAAGTGTGCTTGGTTTGCAAGCATACTTTGTAGACCATTCCAGTGAAGTAACTCTTTTTATGTCTCTCGATCTCGGTTCTGCTGAAGAGCCTCCGACCGGATTCCCTCTGCAGTCAGCTAGATGCTAATAGGAAGTGGATAGGAAGGAACAACAACCTGAGAATCCCTCTGCGCTGGACTTAAAGAGTTAAACGAGTGAGTAGATATTTTTATATGGAGAAATTCTTTATGTGATTATTACTGAACATATACATCCATATATTTTCATATAAACTCTATGGAAGAGGATCCATATATAAATAAAGGAATAAGTAGAGAGACGTTCTGCAGAAACGAAAAGGACTTGGGAGTCGATCGTTTGTGGTGATCTCGTCTGTAATTTTGAAAATTGACTGTGTGAGAACGTATCAAACAAACAAAAAAAACTTCTTCAGAATCATATAATATATAAGGGTATAGACTTTGGATCGCCTAGAATTTTATATAGTTCACTTGTCTGTTATTTTAATCTAAAAGAGATTTTATTCTGGCTGAACCTTTTTAGTCTATATACTTTATTGTTTTTGTTAGTGAGCTTTCTATATCAGTGCACAAGGGTACACAGAGCTTTAGTCCCTTTTTTTGAAATCATTGCTGCTGGCTGAAAGCAAACAATGACTGAGAAGACTAAATTACATTTACATTTCGTCCAATATAGGTTACTGGTAACTTTGGGTAGGCAACCGCCCCTTTAAGTGAGCAGGAACAATTCTTTAAGAGAATGCTGGGTGGAGCCTACCTCCTCTCCTTAGATGCATCTAGCCACCCCTCTCCAGAAAGATTTGTTCCTTAATGAAGATACAGGCAAGAGAACAGTTCTGCTATAGTTTTAGCTTATTTTTTGTTTTCTGTTAGATATGGAATACTCCATTAGGCTGATTACCATTACTGACATTTCCTATTGGATAGATAAGTTTCCAGGTGCTATGGTGGACCTCTTAGCCCTGGGGGGAAAATCTTGTTTGGCAAGTTCTTTCCCTAGGAGTTGCCCACTAAGGCTTCTTCTTTATACACGGTAATCTGAAGACAGAAGACATGATGAAAAGGTGAGCAACCCTTTGAGTGCTGAGGTCCACTTGTCCCAAGTTTCCTCTCTGCACAGAGATCTCCTTTGGAGTTCCAACTACATACTCCTTCACTCATTGGGTTTGTCTGTATGTCTCTTGGGGGTTTGGAGCAGAGTTACTGTGGTAAATTTAACCCTTTGTCTACCATTTGGCATCTTTTTGGGGAGATTTCACACTTTTCCCTTCAGGGTATAGTGTTTATTTGACTTTTAACATGTTTTCTGATGCTCTTACAACTTTTTTTACCTCACTGTAAAATATTGAAAATGTTAGTTCCGGCACGCTTTACCACATAGACGCCATGCTCCATTCACCTCTATGGGACTTTACAGTTCGGGACATATCTCTGCAACCGATCAACGTAGTGACTTCAGAGAAGGCTCAGTTTGTTTGTCTGTCCTTGCTCTATCATCCAGTCAATGTTCTGTGTGTTTTAGGGGGGTCAGGGGGCTTCAGGCACTGTTGGGGTACTTTTTTAGGGAAAACTACATTTCCCATGAGCGCTTGCTTCGCGCTCCGTTTCTGATTGACTCCCGCCCCAGCAGCCATTATCTGCGTTCCCTTCACGAGTATCCTACGCAGGGCTTGGACTCTCCTTCTCTCCTCAACATATTAACCCTTCGACTGCCAGATGAGTGCAAATTAGCAATTTCTGGGGTGAAATTTTAATCTTAAACACTGTATTGGGTTGTTCCTTATACTTGGGACCGCCATCCATGCACAAGAGCCAGACTGGATGCAAGAGTTTAAGGCCACTTCTAGAGACCTAAGGTCTACCTTAAACAACTCCTTCCATCCCAGTTGCAGGGGGATTTCCAGGCTTGACAACCCCCTAGTCTTATCAGGTCTTCCCTACCTAAGCCGCAGGGTGTACCTGATGTCTCTGATTTCTCTGAAGATGAACTACTGGTGGATTCTGATGAGGGGGAATGTTCTGTGGTGGTCTCTTCCCAATTCTTTGGGGACCCCTTTGAGGCTGACCTTGATCCCTCTGCTGAGGGCCTGATCAGGGTGGTATTAAACATGCTCAACATTGCCTTGGTACCAGAGGCTCCTGTGGACCCCTCCGATGTGTTCCAGGAGCCTAAGAAGCAGTGTACCTGTTTTCCACCTAACCCCACTCTTGACTGTCTGGTGTCTGATGAGTGGAAAGCTCCTGACATGAAACCTTCTGTTTCCAGGAAATTTGCTAGGTTGTACCCCTTTTCTGAAGCGGCCAAGTTGCACCCAAGTTGGACGCACCAGTCTCTAGACTTTCTAAGTCCACTGTTTTGCCTGTGGCAGATGTTTCTGTCCTCAAGACTGGACTGACAGGAAGCTTGAGACATCTCTAAAGACCATCTTTGCTACGGCTGGTACTTCGTTGCGCCCAGCATTCACCGCTGCTTGGGTGAACAGGGCCATTGCAGTTTGGACTGAACAGCTGACTGTGGCTGTCCGTCAGGGAGCTCCTACCGCTTTTATGTTGCGACTTCTTGCCAACATTTCTGAGGCTCAGCATTATGTTTCTGCTGCTATTTTTGATGTTATCCGCTTGGTGGCTAGGGTTTCCACCATGTCTGTGGTAGCCAGAGGAGCTCTTTGGCTCAAGATCTGGTCTGCAGACACTACCTCTAAGAAAGCCTTGCTTTCATTGCTTTTTCAGGGTACCTCTCTGCTTGGGCCGGAACTTAAAGACCTCATCAGTGAGGCCACAGGAAGTAAGAGTACTTTGCTGCCTTTAGTACCTAGGAAGAAGCCTCCAGTGAAGCGGAATCGGCTTTATCATCCCATTCAGGGTGAGGCTCGCTCCATGACCCAGGAGGTTCCCCAGGTTCCTTGCTCCTCCTCCAAGCCCAAACAATAATGGAGAGCCAAGCAGTCCTCCACCAAGCCCAAGTCTGTTCCACAGCTCTATCCAGACCCTTTTGGACAAGGAGGTTCAGGAACCAGTCCAGGTCCCGGAAATGGGTTTGGGTTTTTTTACTCCAACCTGTTTGTGGTTTCCAAGAAAGATGGCGGCTGTCATCCAATTTTGGACCTCAAGGACCTCAGTTCCTTCGTGGTCAAGACTCATTACCACCAGAAATCCCTGCTGACTGTTATTGCGGCCATGTCTCTTGGAGAATTCCTTGCTTCTCTGGACCTTCGAGATGCATACCTGCATATTGCCATCCATCCAGAGAGCTGGCAGCACCTCCGGTTAGCTTGCGACCAAGGGCATTTTCAGTTTTCTGACTACAGCTCCCCAGGTCTTCAATCGCATCCTGGGTGCATGAATGGCTGTCCTCCACAGGGACGGCATCAGAGTCTCTACATACATGGACGACTTACTTCTGAAGGCTCCTTCTCTGGAACTCCTTCATCAGCAGGTCAAGGACTGTACCATCTTAGAGACTAGTCTTCCTGGGTCTCCTCTTCGACACCAAACAGGGTATGGTGTTTCTCACGGACGAGGTGGCTTACCAGATCGTCCACAAAGTATCTGCTGTTCTGCCTCATGATCCAGTTTTGGCCAAGAAGCTGACCTCACTAGTGGGGAAGTTCATTTCCACCATAGAAGTGGTTGTGTTTGCCAAGGCTCACACCAGGGAACTTCAGAGGTTTGTGATCCATGTGTGCAGGGGTCAGCAGGATCTGTTGAAGATGTTGGTGGTGGCTCATCTTCTCCAATCTGATGAAGGGCTGTCCCTTCATGATATCCTTGTGGACTACCGTGACGACAGATGCCAGACTCTCCTGCTGGGGAGCGGTACTGGGTCACAGCAATGCCCAGGGTTGGTGATCTCCGGAGGAATCTCTCCTTCCCATCAATATTTTGGAGCTTCAAGCCATATTTCATGCTCTTCACTACTGGACGCATCATCTGGAGGGGTGCCCGGTCAGAATGCAGTCTGACAATACCATGGCCGTAGCTTACATCTACAAGCAAGGCAGTGCAAGAAAGAACAAAGGAACATGTTCCTGCCATATTCACAGTTCATATTCTCGGTGTAGACAACGTGCTGGCAGACTTCATAAGTCAACACACAGTGGACAGCTGAGATTGGGTACTGAATCAAGAAGTGTTCAGCCTTATTGTTCAGAAGTGGGGACTTCCTTGCATCGATCTGATGGCAACAAGGCACAATTGGAAGGTTCTGTTGTTCTGCTCTCGCTGGATGGACCCTCTAGCTCTGGCAGTGGATGCCATGTCAATCCCATGGCACTTTCCTCTCTCGTACATCTTTCCTCCCATTCCCATGTTACACAGGGTGTTGCGGAAACTGTGTCTGGAGCGTTCTCCAGTACTTCTGATTGTTCCGTACTGGCCTCGTCAGGCTTGGTTTCCGGAGTTTCTGGATCTCTCTGTGGCGGAGCCCTTCCGTCTGCCCCGCCGTCTTCTTCTAAAGGGGTACCTGTAGAAGGAGGATGTGGACCATCTGGGTTTGACGGAATGGAAATTGAATCCTCAATACTGAAGAAGAAGAAGGGTTTTTCTTCTGGTGTGGTGGCCACTATGCTTAGTGCCCGCAAGCCTGTCTCCTCTAAGGCCTACCATAGAGTCTGGTCTACCTTTCTCTCTTGGTGCGCTGATAAGGATCTTTCTGAGGAATTTGATCTTCCAATGGTCCTATCCTTCCTGCAGGACGGAGTGGATAAGGATCTCAGTTTAAGTTCCCTTCTGCACTGTCTGTCTTCTTTCAGAGACTTATCGCTGTCATTCCTGATGTCAAGATTTTCTTTCAGGGTGTTGCTCATACTCGTCCTGCCTTTAAGAGCCCTACTCCTCAGTGGGATCTTAACTTGGGTTTAGGCATCTTTCAGCTCCCTCCATTTGAGTCATTGGCTACTATTCCTCTGTGCACGCTGACTTGGAAAATGGCCTTTCTCCTGGCGATTGTATCTGTTCGCTATGTTGTAGAGTTGCATGCCCTGTCTTGTAAACCACCCTTTTTGGTGTTTCACAAGGACAAGACGGTTCTTCGCACTTTTCAGGAGTTCCTCACGAAGGTGGTCTCTGAATGCCACATTAATCAGGAAATCGTGGTGCCCTCTTTCTTTCCTGACCCTACATCCAACAAGGAAAGGGATCTTCACTTTTTGATGTGGTGCGATGTCTAAAGTTCTATGTGCACCACACTGACGCCTTGTTAGTTATTACTGAGGGTCCCAGGGCCGGAAGACCTGCATCCAATGTGACCATAACTTCTTGGATTAAGTCTACTATTCGTAAGGCTTACGAACTGCGGAAGAAGCCTGTTCCATTTAGGGTTTCGGCTCATTCTACTAGATCCATTGGGGCATCTTGGTCTTACAAGAATCAAGCCTCAGCTGGTCAGTTGTGCAAGGCTGCCACTTGGTCGTCTGTGCACAGTTTTTCTAAGCACTAACATGTTGATGTGCTGGTGTTGGCCAATGCTAGCTTGGGACGGAAGATCCCAGAGGCAGTTTTGCCTGTCTAGGTTCTCCTTTCATCTCTTCAGTGCTCCTTCACTTTTGAGCCCAGTTGGCTCGAGTTTTGTGTGCTGTGCTACATTCCTGGTGTGGTTATGCACGGTTTTGTGTCTGTTGACACTTCATTCTTATTGTTGGGCTGTCTATGATCTGATGGTTCATATAGGCTCTGGTGACTTTGGGGGCTCTGCGCCTGGTCCTTGCCTTACTTCCCACCCCTGGGAAACTCAATGGTTGGACATCCCAAAGTTACCAGTAACCTATATTAGACGTGTGGGATTGTGTTGGGATGCTTTGTGATACCCTTGTCCCTAAGGGGCTTTTGTTCACTATAGGAAACTGTTACATGGATCTGTAGAAATTAGGCTGGCCTTTTCTGTTCTCCTGCAGGTGAATGCCTGAGTCTGCACATGTGTTCTGCTCAATTGACTTTTTCTACCACATTGTTTCTTGGGTGTGAGGTATCATTATGTCACACGGGGGACAGTCAGGGCACAATAGGGTGACCACATTTCCATTCTGCCATTCAGGGACAATGTGGTGATGAGAGTACTTCTCTCCACCTCTAGGGCAGCTATGTGGGAGGGGTTAGTATATATCACTGGACATCAGTGCTCAAAGTGCTCTTTATCTGGCACACCACAGAGTTGTAATCACTAGAGGGAGAACTGTCTATTGACTGCTGTGACAGAAAGTGATGTCTGTGGGGGGCTGCACGATAATATACATCATACCCAAACCCTTAGACTAGTATTACACTACAATAAAATTGCACTGGAGCTCCTGTTTGATGTCAGGATCAAGGCTCAGTTCTGTCTCTAGTGCTTAGAGCTCTGCCTGGAAGCCATTTTCTTGTAGCCCTGCAGAGACATCACTTTTTGTCACCTTAGGCAATAGGTAGTTCTATTTCTAGTGTTTAGAGTCTTTATTCATGGACTTTGTATTGTCCCTGAAGGAGGCTGCCATGGACATGGGACACACACACATAAATTCCCGGACTGTCCCTGGCAATCCGGGACATGTGGTCACCTTAGGGCACAACTAGCAACAAAAGCTTAGCCCATCGCCATGTTTTCTACTGTCCTCTGTTTTATCCAGTCTTTCCCAGGGTCCCTGGTTCATCTGTTACCCTTCCCTGGGTCTGTTGCTTTTGGTATTACATTACAGGTTCAGCACCTTGGATAGCACTAAACCTGAAATCATATTTCCCTTTAGCTAGAAACTTCATAACTTGATGCATCATGTATTCTGCACCTATGTAGGTATAATATTAGAAACATAGAATTTGACGGCAGATAAGAACCCTTCGGTCGATCTAGTCTGCCCATTTTCCTACTGTAAAAACCTCAAACCTTGTTTGGTCCTTGGTCTTGTCTTACGTTAAGGACAGCCTTATGCCTATCCCATGCATGCTTAAATTCTGTCACTGTGTTAACCTCTACCACTTCTGCTGGTAGTCAGTTCCACTTATCTACTACTCTCTCAGTGAAATAAAACTTTCTTTCATTACATCTAAACCTGTGTCTCTCTAGTTTATTATCTTTGAACAAGTGCAGAAGCAAGTGCAGAACTGTTACGGTTTTCAAGACACTCAGACCAGCCGGTAAAATAAAACACAGTTTTATTAAATAAAAAGAAATAACAAGGAACGCCCTCTACAGGCGACAATAGGAAAAGCAAACACTAGCTATCACAAGTAAGTAGGTGAACAGGATTGACTGGTAACATATACTGATAGGAAACAGTAGCCAGGCTACTCAAGGGTTAATACAACAAAGTCAGTCTCAATTGTGGAGTTTGGCATGCCCAAGGTGGTGATATATCTGTAGATGGTATTGCACAGGAGGCTAAATGCACAGTCAGTACTGCCTTAGATAATAGCGGCACATAGCCCCCATGGGCGTAGCGATGAAGACCACAATGGAAGTTAGTGCTAGAGTCGGTAGCCCCCACGGGCGTCCCTAATGGAGACTGCTAGATTGCAAGAACTGGCCAGTAGCCACGGGCGTAATAATGGAAACCAGCATTACAGTGATTCGAGCCTTTAGCCCCCGTGGGCGTATTCCAGAGAAACCTGCAAGAGCTTAAACCAATTGCCCCCACGGGCGTAATACTGAGACTGCTGAAATGCTAGAGATGGCCAATAGCCCCACGGTCGTACACCAGAGGCCACTCTGTGCTGCACGAGAGGTGAACCAATATCCCCCACGGGCGTATACCGGAGACAATCACTGAAGCCAATAGCGCCACACCGGACGTGGTAAGCAATACCGACTACTCTGCTAGGTGGAGGATTGAGCTGCCGTCCAAATAAGCGTACAAGCGGCCAGCTCGACAGTAGTAGCAGTATACAGGAATAGGCTCAGCAATAAGCATAAAGGCTCACAAGAGGTATGCCAGCACTGAACAGGTTAAGCAGCTCGTAGGAATTAAGCTTAGCGAGAATGAGAAATGCTCTGCAAGTATCAAGGAGGCTCTTAACGGAGGCACAATTCAGCAGTCGGTAATGGAGACTCAGCACAGTATGCCCAACACAGAAGGAGTACTGTGGCGAGATACAAACAGTCCGGTACTCAGCCTCAGCGGAAGTCAGAATGTCGCAACAGCGACAGTGGAGCAGGAAGCTGTACACGCAGGTCACAGGAACAAGCCGGTTCAGATCACGGAGAAGGAAGTCAGCCGGGCCGGATCGGTGCACGGAGGTGATTCTCAGACAAGCCAGATCAATCACAAGCAGGAATGTCAGCCAGGCCGGGTCGGTACACGGAGGTGGTTCTCAGACAAGCCAGATCAATCATTAATCAGGAACGTCAGCCAGACCGGGTCGAATCACGGAACAGGAACACAAGAGCATAGTCAGGACAGGCCAAATCGGTACACAGGAATCAGGAACCACTGAAGACAGCAACAGCAACGCTGGCTCAGGAACACCACAAAAGGGCAAGTGACATGTGTCAATGGCTGGGTATAAAAAGGTCACCGGGGGCGGGCCAAACCTCCTCAGCCAATAGGAGAGCACCACAAGTGAGAGTGACAGAAAGGGATCACGGGCATCTTGATAAGAACCCATCCTGCTCCTGGGATTCATCAGGTTGATGGGATTATCTTGCAGACCCAAGGGAGGAGAGGGAAATCTGGCAAGACCAATTGCGAAACTTAGAGCTTTTGGCAGTCATCTGAATGGGTGGTTTCAAACCACATTCCCTGCCAGCAACCTTTGAATTGGCTGGTTTGGATTTCCCAGGATGTGACTCCTCGCTGGATGTTAACCGTTTGAGTGCCAGAGGGGTAGAATACGTTGCCTACCCCTCTGGCACTCAAAGGGTTAAGGCTTCTTGAGTTTCTGCAGGGGTTACCTAGGTAAGTAGTTGCCGTGGAGTTCCAAGAGAAAGGGGTATAGAAGAGGGGACTGTGTGTAATGTAGTGTGTTACTTGTTCTGGCTTCTGTGTGTCTCAGGGTAGGCCTGACCTTTGGCATGTTCCAACATCACATGAAGCTTCCCTGTAATAAAGTGATTCATGATTGCAACTCTTCAGCCCGATCCTTTGTCTTTCCATGTAAACCAAGGTCTGTTTGAAGGACACAGTGATTATTTAAATTAAAAATCATTATTTCTTTTTTAAATGTACTTTTTATTGAAATAATTTTCTGTACATACAATCAGACAAGTGTCGAAAGAAAGATGGTGGACAAGGTCTGTGTTAAAACAACAATTGTCCCAGTACTAGCTCACTGGAACTTCTATGGAAATGCCCTTCAATCTCTGAAGGAAACTATCACGGTGCAGTTTCCCTTTATGTCACTCTCGCTTGTGCTGCACTCCGATTGGTTGAGCCTGTTTGGCCCGCCCCTGGTGACCTTTTTATACTGGGCCAGTGGCACCTGTCAGGTACCCTTTCGTGGTGTTCCTGAGCCAGTTTTTGCTGTGCTGTGTTCCTGCGTTCCTGATTTCCGGTGTACTGACTTGGCTATCTCTGACTACGATCCTGTGTTTCTGCTCCGTGATTTGACCCGGTCTGGCTGACGTTCCTAATTGTATCCTGATCCTTCTTGTCTGAGAACCTGCTCCGTGATTCGACCCGGCCTGTTGACGTACCTGCTCCGTGACCTGTACCAGTTACTCCGGCCCGGTCTACGTTCCTGCCTCCTCTGTCGCCATGGTGACATTGTGACTGTCCCACTTGCTGTCCTGAGCGGCTGCAGCGGTTGCCCGTGCTGTGCTGGTTCCTGCCTCTGAGCCGCTTCCTGCAGAGCTGTGTTCCTACTTTCGAGCTGTTAACCCGTGCAGAGCTGTGTTCCAACTACCGAGCTGCCTATCCGTGCAGAGCTGTGTTCCAACTATTGAGCCGTTAACCCGTGCAGAGCTGTGTTCCAACTATCGAGCTGTTAACCCGTGCAGAGCTGTGTTCCAACTATCAAGCCGTTAACCCGTGCAGAGCTGTGTCCTGGTTCTGGGCCTTCAGTCTATACAGAGAGTTGCTTGTGTGCTGAGCAGTTCCTCTCCTTGCAGTCCGGTGTAGCTCATTACCGCGCCCGGTGGCGCACGGCTTTGGCTGCTTCTGTGCACGTCTCTGTGGTTACACCCGTGGGGACTATTGGTTCAAGCTCTTGCAATTCAGTCACTACCATTACGCCCGTGGGGGCTATGGCTCAAGCTCTTGCAATCCAGTTCCTTCCATTACGCACGTGGGGGTTATTGGCTCAAGCTCTTGCAATTCAGTTGCTTCCATTACGCCCGTGGGGGCTATTGGTTCAAGCTCTTGCAATCTAGTTCCTGCCATTACTCCCGTCGGGGCTAGTGGCTCCAGCTCTGGCAATTCAGTTGTCTCCGTTACGCCCGTGGGGGCTATTCGCTCTAGCTCTGGCAGTCTACTTGCTCTGTTCCTACGCCCGTGGGGCTACCATTCAAGTGCAGCAGGCTCTGGGTGGCAGGTTCCTCTTTGCTGGACAGTTTCCTCAGTATTACAGACTGTTGGTGTTGAGTCTTCTCCACCATTCACCACCTTTAACACCTTGGGCGTGTCAAACAACACAACTGAGATGGACTTATTATTCCGTTAACCCTTGCATATCAGTACTCAGTGTCTGTCAGTTGCCTTACTATTTTCTACTATATTGTATATTGATCATAGTATTGCCTTCCTGCTGCTACGCAGTGCTGCCTATAGGGGGCGATCTTTGTCATTTATTTTGTTCTTAATAAAATTGCATTTTATTCCACCTACTGGTCTGAGTGTCTTGAAAACCGTGACAGAAACGTCAAACACAGACAAAGTAGAAAGATCCAAATATTTCTGAAGAAAGCATAAGACTGTTAACATTGATGCATGAGCAAAATACAGGTGGGTCACTGAGCGACAGTGAAGGTGTCCAGCGGAACAACCACCTAGGTAGACACATCCAAAGTAAAATGTAGTACAATAAAACAAAAAAAAATACAACATCTATCATAAAACACGTGCATGCTCCAGTGGGGAACGGGCCCCCTAAGAAACCATTATTTCTAACCTTGTCAATGTATTGACTGTATTTCCTATTCATTTTGCAACTTATTTGATATAAGTTTTCATAGAAAACAAGGTCATTTCTGAACGGTAATGTACCTTTATATGTTGACATTACTATTTCAAACAAAGCACAGTAGGGTCACATAGTTAAAGTTCTATAAACCATTACTAGAATTTCCAGACTTTTGATTGTATGAGTGTTAACTATAATATTGGCTTTAATGTACATTTATTGACTTTTAATTTCCATAGTTTCATTTTATGTATCTTTTTCTGTTTTCTTGAACTTACATTGTATGCACATCAACCTTCATTTGGTCGAGAAAGTGGCTTTGCCTGCTTGCTTTATAAAAAAGTAAAATATATTGTTCAGTTGAACATGCTTCCCACTCGTGGTCTATATAACCTTAATTTATCATTGTCACTTATCCTTTCATCAGTCATGGTTTCTTTGAGTGAGCTTCATGTGCCCAATCAAAATTTTTTATAATTATTTTTTTGTTTGTTTGATTGCGCTCTCATCATTACCACAATCAATACATTTTTTTAGTGATATTGGTAAATGTTTTCTTTGATTATGAGTATTTTGCTTATGATACACAAATCCTACTCTGCTTTCAGATCAAGTACTTGATCAGTCTGATAGCGTATGTGTGATATTCACCTTCAAATTTCATATACTGCCAGGTTCTGATGGATAAGTGCCCTGTGCCAGGCTCCAAAGTCCGCAGTGAAAAAAAACACCACACAAGTGAAAAAGTAAGTGTATTTATTAGGCCAACATTTCAGTGTGTCCAAGCACACTGTGCTTGATTACATTCAAACATTGACCTAATAAATATATTTGGCATTTTCACTAAGTCCGGTTCTGTAGTGAATGTGTTCTAATTGATTAGTCTAAGACCTTTGTTTTTGAATATGACCTGTGCAAAGCAATGTCTGCACTGAACATGCGTATGAAAAATTGTCTCCACTTGAGCAAATATTTATTGTACGTACAAGACACTGTAACTTTTCAGCTAAAATCTCAGGAGTGATCTCAATGATTTTCCAACATTAAAGGGGAACTTTCACCTCATAAAAATTTTTTTACCATAGTTTTTTTTTTCTAACTGTACATACTTTTAAAGATATTTCATCTTGAAGCTGTGCCGGTCAGCATAATGCAGCACGCTGAATCTCCAGCACACCTCGCTCCCAGTTGCCCCAGGCAGTGCGTTCACGCTTCCCTTCGGTGTGGTGTGAATGGCTTCTGTCATTACATCAAGCTCCGGTTAGCATTATACTGAGGTTGTAACCTAAGTATAATGCTAACCAGAGCTTGATGCAACAATAGAAGCCGTTCACACCACACACTGAAGGGAAGCGTGAATGCGATCACTGAGGCAGCTCGGAAGCAGGTGGGACGAGAAAGAGAGCTGTGCCGAAGATTCAGGGTGCCGCATTATGCTGACCTGCACAGCTTCAAGATGAAATATCTTTAAAAGTATGTAAATTTAGAAAAAAAAATAAAACTTTTCCTAATAGTACTTTGCAGAGCAATGCGTTGGATTCCCCTCTGGCACTCATAAGGTTAAGTAGATCTAGCTATAGCCCTAACAAAAGTTGTAACGTGTACAGTGCTCATTGTTTTTCTGACCTTCGTATTTTCTGTATAACAAATTATCACGGTGCCCGTGATTGCTGCAGTTCCTTGTCTGTCACCAGTAGGGGGCTGCTATTGGCTGTCTGCAGATAGCCCGCCTTTCATTGCCTATTTAAACCTGGATTGGGCACCCTTTGGTTGCCCTTTCGTGTTGTTTCTGACCTTCTTGCTATCACTATGCCAGTGATAGCTGGGCCTCTGTTCCAGTGTTCCTGAGTTCCTGATCTCATGTGTTCCTGAGTTCCTGATCTCTACTGTTCCAGTGTTTCCTGCATGCTGAAGTACTTCCTGTCCTGGTTCCGGCCTAGTCTCTGGTGTTGCAGTTCCTGCTGAACTTCTTCTCTGCTGTCTCCTGACCTGACTGATCGTTGCTGGTTCCTGTCATTGCATCGCCTGTCTCCTGTATCCTGGCGACCTCCTGCCTGGTCGCGTCGGCGACACTGCTTGTTACTCCAGTGTGCAGTCACTGGTTTGCTCCACAGCCTATCAGCTGTACTATCCTGTGTTGGTCCCAGCGTGTGGACGCTGGTTTGCTCCAAAGCCTTGCGGCTAGACAAACTCGCTTGTTACACCAGTGTGCGGTCACTGGTTTGCTCCAAAGCCTATCGGCTATACAATCCTGTGTTAGTCCCAGCGTGCGGACGTTGGTTTGCTCCAAAGCCTTGCGGCTAGACAAACTCGCTTATTACACCAGTGTGCGGTCACTGGTTTGCTCCAAAGCCTATCGGCTGTACTATCCTGTGTTGGTCCCAGCGTGCGGACGCTGGTTTGCTCCAAAGCCTTGCGGCTATACAAACTCGCTTGTTACACCAGTGTGCGGTCACTGGTTTGCTCCAAAGCCTATCAGCTATACAATTCTGTGTTGGTCCCAGCGTGCGGACGCTGGTTTGCTCCAAAGCCTTGCGGCTATACAAACTCGCTTGTTACACCAGTGTGCGGTCACTGGTTTGCTCCCAAGCCTATCAGCTATACAATTCTGTGTTGTTCCCAGCGTGCGGACGCTGGTTTGCTCCTAAGCCTTACGGCTACACTAACTCGCTTGTTACACCAGTGTGCGGTCACTGGTTTGCTCCTAAGCCTATCGGCTATACAATTCAGTGTTGGTCCCAGCGTGCGGACGCTGGTTTGCTCCAAAGCCTTGCGGCTTTACGATTCCCCTGTTAGTCTCAGTGTGTGTACACTGGGTTGCTTACGATCCTGTCAATTTGCCATTACCATCTGACTGCTGCTACTATCTCTGGGCTGCCCTGCCCGGTATTGGTAAGGCTGGTAGAACCTTTTGCCACATTCCATCTGAGGTTGTCTTACCCGGTATTGGCAGGGCCGGTAGAGCCTACATTATGAATCTATTGAGGCTGCCTTGCCCGGTAATTCGGTAAGGCCGGTAGAACCGTTATGCGATTCCATCTGCAGGTTGCCTTACCCGGTATTGGCAAAGCCGGTAGAGCCTAACATTCTATTACTTCAGACTGTCCTGTCCGGTATATTGACAGGACCAGTAGAGTCTGCCTTCTCTCTTGTTATATTCTGAATATATCTGTATGTATGTGATTGCCATCCTACGTTATCAATTTATTATTTCAATAAAATTGATTTTTACCTAAAACTTGTGTCTGAGAGTCATAATAAACCGTGACACAAATGGATTTGGACAAAATTTGTAGGGTATCATGGTTCCCGTGCTTCATGGCGACATTCTGTCAGTCTCCCACACTGCTATTCTCATTGGTTGCAGTACCTTGTCCTGCCCAGTATTTGTCATTAAATACTGGGCCCTGTCACTCCGCTGTTGCCCTTTCGTGGTGTTTCCGTTGCCAGCGCTTGTTCCAGTTCTCCATGTGAAACTCTGTGTACCGACCCAGATTTCCTGACTACTCTGCTGATCTGTTCCTGCCTGTGTACTGACCCGGATTGCCTGACAACTCTGCTGATCTGTTCCTGCCTGTGTACCGACCCGGATTGCCTGACTACTCTGCTGTATCTGTTCCTGTCTGTGTACCAACCTGGCCCGGCTGACGTTCCTGTTTTGTGTACCGACTTGGATTGGCTGACGTTCCTGCTCAGTGTCTCAACCTGGATTGGCTGACGTCCCTGCTCTGTGTACCGACCCGGCCTGGCTGACGTTCCTGTTTAGTGTACCGACTAATGGCTCGTTCCTGGTCTACGTACCGGCCCGGTTGGGCTACTGCTCCTGAGCCAGGGGTGACTTGCAATTCCTTTCCGGTCCTCGGTTTGGGGTTCCGCTGTCTGCCTTAGTCTCCGGACTACCCTGTTGGCCTCAGAGTCTCTTGTGTCTAGTCTGTGTCGCGCGGGCGACATTCCCATATTTGACACTCCTGTGCACCACGGTACGCTCGACCCTCCCTTCTGCCTACTGCTGAGGCTGATGTTGCATAAGGCACCTCTAGCTGCGTTACCATCAGGCAGTCTAGGTTGGTTGTGGCGTTCGTTAACCCCTTCGGGGAAGGTGTCATTTGTCTCCGGTCAATCACTGTGCATTCTCCGTTGGGCATTCCTTTGGGCATACTGTCTCAGTCCTCCGCTATTGTAGAGACCGTTCTCATATCCAGGGCCTCTGTTTTTGCTGGGCGTTCCTCACAACTTATCACTCCCTGTGCAGAGTGGGAGTTCCTAGGGCCTCGCACTATTAGGGCCGGCTCGCTGTGTGGCCTAATAGTAACCCGTTCCTGGCTGTCTTGGTCCAAGTTCACACGTTCTCTACCTGACCTGTGCCAGTATACTGTATGGTCTGTTTATACATATACTGGACCTGTGTGGGTATTCATGGTAATTTTGCTATAACCTGTCCTGTGTCAGCATTGTATTGTGTCACCTATACTGCTGGACCCGTGAGGGTTAATGTTGCTAAACCTGTTCAATAAAACTGTGTTTTATTCTCCTGAGTCTGAGTGTCATTTAAACCGTAACATAGGGTCTGTTGGAATTGGCGCAAACTCCTAAATGAGACATTTTAACTTTGTCAAACAGTTCAAAAAAAAAAATTGCATGAAAATTTGCATTTAATACAGAATTCTTGCTTAACTATAAACCACACTTCCATAATATACTGGCAACAGAACTGCTGTATGAAGCTCTCCTGTCTAGATAATTCATTCTGTTGAGTAGATAAAAAGCCACATATTCCTATAGTTATAGCGCCATGTTATAGAATTGTATTCTTATAATTCCCACTCTTCTTGATTATTTTCTTATTCACCGTAAAATTCTGGGTATAATATGTACCCGAATAATGTACAGGTATAAATGATATCTGATTAGGTAGGGAAAAATTACTTATCTATGTATGATATGCTCCCATGATTCCAGCATCCCATGATATTCAAAACTCTCACTGAAATGTGTGTGTGCATGTGTTTTTGTAAAAGGTAACATTCATAGTAACATAGTAAATTAGGATGAAAAAAGACACAGGTTCATCAAGTTCAACCCTTGCCTCATAACCCAGAGAAATGAGAATTATATAGCTTTCATGTTACCAAATAAGTTAGTCTTTATCAGACCTTCCTGATTTGCCTACTAATACACAGTATAATTCTGTATATTCAGTTTTGACAGAAATGTATATAATCTGCTTTTAAATGTGTCCATTGTATCTGCCATAACCACATACTTGGGCAAGGAATTCCATTTAACAGACCTTACTGCAAAAAACCCTTCCTCTGCTGAAGTCTAAACTTCCTTTCCTCTAATCTCAAGGGGTGTCCCCTGGTCACCTGATCAGACCTTGGAATGAATAGCTCACCACATAGATTCTTGTATTGCCCTCTCATATACTTGTACAATGTGATAAGGTCTCCTCTTATCACATTCTAGTCGTTCCTCATACATCAAGTCCTCAATTCCCTTAATTCCCTCTTTGCTGTATCCTCTC
Source organism: Rhinophrynus dorsalis (assembly GCA_037306005.1). Lineage (NCBI taxonomy): Eukaryota > Metazoa > Chordata > Amphibia > Anura > Rhinophrynidae > Rhinophrynus > Rhinophrynus dorsalis. The sequence goes on from CM074721.1 coordinate 495,326,951, forward strand.
CATTTCTAGAATATCCTTTTTCAGAACTGGTGCCCAAAACTGCACTGCATATTCGAGGCGAGTAGTGATGAGCGAGCATGCTCGGCCGAAGCTCGGTTCAGCTCGAGCATCGCTCTGCTCGGCACATGGCGGTACTCGTACGAGTACCGCATGTGCTCGCCCGCCATGTTCGGGTCTCCTCCCCGCACGTTTCGCGGCTGCTGCACAGCCAATAAATGTGCGGGGAGGCTCTGACATCAGTGTAATGCCAGCAGCCATGTTGGCTGCTGGCATTACACTGATTGGCTGGCCAGAACCCGTGATCGAGTGCTGTATAGCACATGACCAGCGAGTTCAGCTCAGTCTTAGCCAGGGAGAGATGAGGATAGGAAGGGAAAGTCAGTGTAGGGAGAAGAAAAGCGAGTTTGAAAAAAAAAAAGACCCAAAAGTCCTTTTTAGGACTACTGTGTGTGGGGGCAGCAGATATATTTTGTTTTGGGGGGCATAGTTTAAAAAAAAAACGTCACATATTCCGTTCACTGTGCCTAGCCGCAGATTAGCAGCACATTCTGTTTATTGTGCAAAGTTTCAGATTAGGAGAACATTCTGTTTAGTGTGCAAAGTTGGAGATTAGCAGCACATTCATTTTAGTGTGCAAAGTTGCAGATTAGCAGCACATTCTGTTTAGTGTGCAAAGTTGCAGATTAGCAGCACATTCTGTTTAGTGTGCAAAGTTTCAGATTAGGAGAACATTCTGTTTAGTGTGCAAAGTGTAAAATATCAAAGTCACATATTCCATTCACTGTGCCTAGCCGCAGATAAGCAGCATATTCTGTTTAGTGTGCAAAGTTTCAGATTAGGAGAACATTCTGTTTAGTGTGCAAAGTGTAAAATATCAAAGTCACATATTCCATTCACTGTGCCTAGCCGCAGATAAGCAGCACATTCTGTTTAGTGTGCAAAGTTGCAGATTAGGAGAACATTCTGTTTAGTGTGCAAAGTATAAAATATCAAAGTCACATATTCCATTCACTGTGCCGAGCCGCAGATAAGCAGCACATTCTGTTTAGTGTGCAAAGTTGCAGATTTGCAGAACATTCTGTTTAGTGTGCAAAGTGTAAAATATCAAAGTCACATATTCCATTCACTGTGTCTATCCGCAGATAAGCAGCACATTCTGTTTAGTGTGCAAAGTTGCAGATTAGGAGAACATTCTGTTTAGTGTGCAAAGTGTAAAATATCAAAGTCACATATTCCATTCACTGTGCCTAGCCGCAGATAAGCAGCATATTCTGTTTAGTGTGCAAAGTTGCAGATTAGGAGAACATTCTGTTTAGTGTGCAAAGTGTAAAATATCAAAGTCACATATTCCATTCACTGTGCCTAGCCGCAGATAAGCAGCACATTCTGTTTAGTGTGCAAAGTTGCAGATTAGGAGAACATTCTGTTTAGTGTGCAAAGTGTAAAATATCAAAGTCACATATTCCATTCACTGTGCCTAGCCGCAGATAAGCAGCATATTCTGTTTAGTGTGCAAAGTTGCAGATTAGGAGAACATTCTGTTTAGTGTGCAAAGTGTAAAATATCAAAGTCACATATTCCATTCACTGTGTCTATCCGCAGATAAGCAGCACATTCTGTTTAGTGTGCAAAGTTGCAGATTAGGAGAACATTCTGTTTAGTGTGCAAAGTATAAAATATCAAAGTCACATATTCCATTCACTGTGCCGAGCCGCAGATAAGCAGCACATTCTGTTTAGTGTGCAAAGTTGCAGATTTGCAGAACATTCTGTTTAGTGTGCAAAGTGTAAAATATCAAAGTCACATATTCCATTCACTGTGTCTATCCGCAGATAAGCATCACATTCTGTTTAGTGTGCAAAGTTGCAGATTAGGACAACATTCTGTTTAGTGTGCAAAGTGTAAAATATCAAAGTCACATATTCCATTCACTGTGCCTAGCCGCAGATAAGCAGCATATTCTGTTTAGTGTGCAAAGTTGCAGATTAGGAGAACATTCTGTTTAGTGTGCAAAGTGTAAAATATCAAAGTCACATATTCCATTCACTGTGCCTAGCCGCAGATAAGCAGCACATTCTGTTTAGTGTGCAAAGTTGCAGATTAGGAGAACATTCTGTTTAGTGTGCAAAGTATAAAATATCAAAGTCACATATTCCATTCACTGTGCCTAGCCGCAGATAAGCAGCACATTCTGTTTAGTGTGCAAAGTTGCAGATTTGCAGCACATATTCCGTGTAATATGAAGAAGGCGGGTAAAAAGGGACGGGGAAGTGGACGTGATCCTGATAGTTCAGGGCGCGGGTCAGGACGCGTAGAAACTGTGCCTGGTGCCAGAGCACAAGACAGAAAGACATCCACCATACCTAGCTTCATGTCTCAGTTTACAGGGCGTCGCAGGACATCACTCTCGAGGTCAGACCACTGCGAACAGGTGGTCGGTTGGATTTCAGCTGATACTGCTTCCAGTCGGTTAAGCACCACCCTGTCTTCCACCAAGTCCACTCTCAGTAGCCAAGAGTCTGGTCAACATAATCCTCACCCTGATCATCCTTCCTCCCGCCATAGAGGGTCTGGTCAAAGAAGTGATCCCACACTGGGATATAGTGAGGAGCTCGTCTCATCACCAATCCTTCATTTGAACCTCTCTCCAAGCACGCTTGCAGAGGAACATGAAATCTTGTGCCCTGATTCACAACCTCTAGAGGGTACCCAATCACAAGAAGATGACAGAGGTGAACGGCATTTAAGGTCAAAGGAAGTGGATGATGATGATGATGATGAGACACAGTTGCCATCAAATCAACCACTTTTACTGTCTCAAGACCTTGATGAGGAGGATGATATACAGTTGTCAATGACTGAGTATGTGGTGGGATCAAGAAATGAGGAGGATGATCAGAGTGAGGAAGTGGAGGAGGACTTGGTGGACGATGAGGTGACTGACCCCACCTGGGAAGGTGGAGAGCCGAGCGATGACAGCAGTCCTGAGGGTGAGCCATCTGCAGCACCGCAACAGGCTGGAAGAGGCAGTGGTGTGGCTACAGAAAGAAGGCAGACCGCACCAAACCGGCCCGCAAATGTTCAACGGAGCACCCCCTTGCGTAAATCTCCCTTGCCAAGGGGTAGGTGTTCCGCGGTATGGCGTTTTTTTAAGGAAAGTGCGGACGACAAAAGAATTGTAGTTTGCAACCTGTGCCACACCAGAATGAGCCGAGGCATGAACACTAGAAACCTCACCACCACCAGCATGATCCGACACATGGCATCCAAGCACCGTAATAAGTGGGAGGAACGCCCGGATCGCCAATCTGTGTCTGCAGGCCACACCACTGCCTCCTCTTCCCCTGTTTTCGGTGCCGGCCAATCGCCTGTCAAAGGCGCAGGCCCGCATACCTCCCGCCCTGCACCTGTACCATCTGAAGCACCATCAGCGACCATATCCACTTCCCTGTCCCAGCGCAGCGTCCAAATGTCGTTACATTTGAGCGCAAGAGAAAATACCCAGCCACCCACCCACAGGCCATAGCACTAACCTCACACCTTTCCAAATTACTGGCCATCGAAATGCTGCCATTTAGGCTTGTGGAGACTGAGTCCTTCCGCAGCCTGATGGCAGCAGCTGTCCCTCGGTACGCAGTCCCCAGCCGCCACTACTTTTCCCGGTGTGCCGTCCCCGCCTTACACCACCATGTGTCCCGTAACATCACCCGTGCCCTGACCAACGCAGTTACTGGGAAGGTCCACTTAACGACTGACACATGGACAAGTGCTTGTGGCCAGGGACGCTACATTTCCCTGATGGCACACTGGGTGAATGTCGTGGAGGCTGGGAGCGACTCGGACCCTGGGATGGCACAGGTGCTACCCACGCCGAGGATTGCGGGCCCTACCTCCATCAGGGTTTCTGCCAGCACCTACGTTATTGGCTCCTCCTCCTCCGTTTCCACCTCCGAATTCTCTGCGCGCAGCGCCACTCACCCATCAGCCGGTAGCTGGAAGCAGTGTAGCACTGCAGTGGGGAAGCGTCAACAGGCCGTGCTGAAGCTGATCTGCCTTGGGGACAAACAGCACACGGCCTCAGAGCTGTTGCAGGGGATTAGTCACCAGACCGAGCAGTGGCTCTCGCCACTCAACCTGCAACCAGGCATGGTTGTGTGTGATAATGGGCGTAACTTGGTGGCGGCTTTGGAGCTCGGCAAGCTCACACACGTACCATGCCTAGCGCATGTATTTAATTTAGTGGTTCAGCGATTTCTAAAAACCTACCCCAATTTGCATGATCTCTTGACCAAGGTGCGCCGCGTGTGTGCACATTTCCGTAAGTCATCAACAGCTTCAGCCGGCCTGTTGAAGCTGCAGCAGCGCTTACAATTGCCAGCTCACCGGCTGCTGTGTGACGTGAGCACGCGCTGGAACTCCACCTTCCACATGTTGGCCCGGCTTTGTGAGCAGCAGAGGGCAGTAGTGGAGTACCAGCTGTTACACGGTCGTCGCCTCTCCGTTCAACTTCCTCTAATCAGAAGTGAGGAGTGGGAATGGATGTCAGACCTCTGTGAGGTTTTACGCAATTTTGAGGAATCGACACAGATGGTGAGCGGCGATAACGCTATTATCAGTGTAACCATCCCACTTCTGTGTCTACTGAAACGCTCGCTGCTCACAATTAAAACCGACGCTTTGCATGTGGAAGAGGTGGAAATGCGGGAGGAAGAGCTTACACAAGGTGATAGCCAGAGCACCCTCACTTCGTCTTCTCAGTAGTATGCCATAGAGGAGATGAAGGGGGACATTGTGGAAGAGGGGCATAGCGGAAATGAAGGGGCACATTGTGGAAGAGGGGCATAGCGGAGATGAAGGGGCACATTGTGGAAGAGGGGCATAGCGGAGCTGAAGGGGGACATTGCGGAGCTGAAGGGGGCATTCTGAGATGAAGGGGGCATAGCGGAGATGAAGGGGGCATTGACCAGGCACCCTCCCCTCATCAGAGCAGGGGGTGCCTGGTGTTGCCCCATTCATTCCAATGGGGCTCGGGTGCTCGGCCGAGCACTCGAGCCTCAGGGGGTGCTCGGTCAGAGCACCCGAGCACCCGAGCATCGTGGTGCTCGCTCAACACTACTTCTCAGCGACAATTGGAGGAGGAGGAGGAGGAGGAGGAGGAAGACACGGTTGCCTCCGCTACAGAGGGTAGCCATGGAACTTTAGTTCCATCTCTTCAGCGTGGGTGGGCAGAAGAGGAGGAAGAGGATGAGGAGATTGAGAGTCATCCTCCTGGTGAGGACAGCGAAATCTTGCCTGTTGGTACTCTGGCACACATGGCTGACTTTATGTTAGGCTGCCTTTCCCGTGACCCACGCGTTATATGCATTTTAGACAACACGGATTACTGGGTGTTCACCCTTCTGGACCCCCGCTACAAAGAGAATTTCTCATCTCTCATTCCTCCGGTGGAGAGGACAAGCAAAATGGTGCAATACCAGAAGGTTCTTGTCGAAAAATTGCTCCAAAATTTTCCATCTGACAACGCTGGCGGCAGAGTACGTGCTACCTTGGCCAACCGAGAAGGGGAGAAAAGGGGAGCACACAGCAGTTCCGAGAAAGGCAGGGCAACACTCTCCAAGGCGTGGGACACCTTCATGACACCCCGCCAGCACCCTCACCCTGATGCGCAGCCTAGTGTCACAAGGAGGGAAAAGTTTTGGAAGATGGTGAAGGAGTACGTAGCAGACCGTGTCAGCGTCCTCAATGATCCCTCTGTGCCTTACAACTACTGGGTGTCCAAGCTGGACACGTGGTATGAACTGGCACTCTACGCCTTGGAGGTGCTGGCCTGCCCTGCCGCCAGCGTTCTGTCTGAGCGGGTATTTAGTGCTGCTGGTGGCATCATAACAGATAAGCGTATCCGCCTTTCCACCGAAAATGCTGATAGGTTGACACTTATAAAAATGAACAAGGCCTGGATTTCCCCTGACTTCTCCAGTCCACTGGAGGAAAGCCCCGGGGGAACATAAAGTCACTTTATATATGTTATTTACAATGATGGGAATACTCTGTATTCCCATTCACCCCTTCCACCCAAATAATGGGTATATGGTTGACTCTCTTCCATATACCCTGGGATATAAATTTTATATAGGGCCAGCTCACCAGCGGGCCCTGTGATATAATTTTTATATAGGGCCAGCTCACCAGCGGGCACTGTTTGACAATTTTTGTATAGGTCAGCTCACCAGCGGGCCTTCTCATATAATGTTTTATTGGGTCAGCTCTCTAGCGGGCCCTCTCATATAATGTTTTATAGCGTCAGCTCACTAGCGGGCCTTTGCATATAATGTTTAGGATGGTCAGCTCCGCAGCAGACCCTCACCCATAATGTTTTAGATGGTCGGCTCAGCGCACGTTTCCCTCTTAATCATGGCCCCAGTTCAGAAAAATCGAGGAAATTTTTGGGAGAATTTGCCTCTGCGCACGTTTCCCTCTTAATCATGGCCCCAGTTCCGAAAAATCAAGGAAATTTTTTGCAGAATTTGCCTCTGCGCACGTTTCCCTCTTAATCATGGCCCCAGTTCCGAAAAATGATGAAATTTTTTGCAGAATTTGCAGATGATATACAAGTAAATATACAGCAAATATTGTTTGGTAACAATTTTTCGCCTAAAGTCGTTTTTATCTTCCTTTTTGTGTGTTTTACGGTCAGTCTGTAAAAATGGCGTACTACGGGCGAAACATCGTTCCCAGCCGCGATGTTGGAGTCCAAGATGCATCCAGACATCCTCCCTATGCTGTCCCTGAACCATTTCTGTGGTGTTTCCATCATTTTCTGCCCTTTTCCTATGGACCAGGCACCCTCCCCTCATCAGAGCAGGGGGTGCCTGGTGTAATGCTCGAGTCCTCCCATTGACTTCAATGGGGCTCGGGTGCTCGGCCGAGCACTCGAGCCTCAGGGGGCGCTCGGTCAGAGCACCCGAACACCCGAGCATTGGGGTGCTCGATCATCCCAATGATTTGTACAATAGCAAAATTATGTTAATATGTCAATACCCCTTTTTATGCAACACAGGACTTTGTTTGATTTTGCTACTGCAATTGGACACTGGTAACTGTTTCCAAGTTTGTAGTTTACAAGGATTCCCAGGTTTTTCTCTAGCAACCAGTCCCTTAAAATGATTCCATTAATTTCATAAGTTGAATTGGGATTTTTTCTTCCCAAAATGCATGACTTTACACTTTCCCACATTAAACTTCATATTCTATTTGTTTGCCCAATCTGCCATTTTATGTAAATCCCTCTGTAGACAGTAAGGGGTAGATTCTATTGCAGGTGCTAAATGTTAACACCCATTTAATCAAACATTTTTCTATTGAAGTCTATGGGGAAAACTGGAGATACAATCAGTGATAAAATTAGCACTTCTAATAGAATCTAGCCCTAAATATCCTGTTCTGAATTAGTTACCCTGCATAATTCAGTGTCATCTGCAAATATTGATATTTTGCTTTCTATATGTAATTCCAAGCAATTTATAAACATGTTAAAAAGCAGTGGCCCTAGTACTGAACCTTGAGGCACTCCACTCTCAACTTTAAAGGGGATGTATCACCTCATAATTTTTTTTTTTACCATAGGTTTTGTTAATAAAGTAATATTAGGAAACCTGGGTATTTTTTTCTAAATGTAAGTACTTTTAAAGATATTGCATCTTCTGTGCTGTGCACTTCTGCATAATGGGCGCTTGGAATCTTCAGCACAGCTCTTCCTCTCCTCCCACCTCCCTCCCAGCTGCCCCAGGGAGCACGTTCAGGCTTCACTTCGGTGTGATGTGAATATCTTCTATGGTTACATCAAGCTTCGGTTAGAATTATCCTGAGATTGCAACCGGAGCGTGATGTAACGATAGAAGACATGAACACCACACCGAAGGGAAGTGTGAACGTGCTCCCTGGAGCAGCTGGGAGGTAGGAGAATTAGGAAGTGAACAAGAGCTTTGCCGAAGAGTCAGCATGCTATATTATGCTGACCGGAAAAGCTTGAAGATACAATATCTTTAAAAGTACTTATATTTAGCATTTGGCATGATCTATTCCTTATAAAACCATGTTGATTCCTGCTAACAATCTTATTTTTGGTGGTGTAATCCTGAATATAATCCCTTATAATACCTTCCAGTAGTCTTCCCAATACAGAGGTCAAAGTCACAGGTCTATAATTCCCAGGTTCTGTTTTAGTTCCCTTCTTAAATAGAGGAACTACATTGGCTCTATGCCAATCTTATGGCACTGAGCCTTTGATGAGAGAATCTTTAAAGAGTAAAAAGAGGGGTCTTGCTAGCACTGCACTGAGTTCCTGAAGAACCCTGGTGTTTTGTCAGAGGTGATCCCTCTGGGGTTCTCTTTTTCTGTTTACACACCACAAGAGGACAAGAGAGATCCTTATAAGCACTCAGCCTAGTATACAGTAAACAAATAAATTAAGCAACATTTTAAATATAATAAAACATATAAATGTGCAAAAGTTTTAGTCAGGTGTGAAAAAATGCTGTAAAGTGAAAATGCTTTAAAAAATAGACAGTTTATTTTTAGCAATTAACAAAACGTAAAACGAGTGAACAAAAAAAAAAATAAAATTAAATAAAAATTTGGTGTGACCACCCTTTGCCTTCAAAACAGCATCAATTCTAGGTACACTTCCAGAAAGTCAGGGATTTTGTAGGTATATAGGTATAGGATTAACAGAAATAGGTGTGTAGGAGGAAGAAAACTGGGTGAGGAACAGCCAAACTCGCCTAACAAGGTGATGTTGCTAAAGACAGTTTAATGTCAAAAGTTATACACCATAGGAAAACTGAGAACAGCAACAAAACACAGGGTAGTTATACTGCATCAGCAAGGTCTCTCCCAGCAAGGAAGACCCATTTACTCTCCGGAGGAGTCTGGTCAGAAGTGGTCTTCATGGAAGACTTGTGGCTAAAAACAAGGCCAAGTGACACAACTATGCATGAAACACAGGAACTGGGGTGCAGAATAAAATGTCAGCAGGTGCTCTGGACTGATGAGTCAAAAGTTGAAATATTTGACTATAGCAGAAGGAAGTTTGTTTGCCAAAGAGCTGGAGAGCAGTACAAGAATGAGTCTGCAGGCAACAGTGAAGCATGGTGGAGGTTCCTTGTTTGGGGCTTCATTTCTGGAAATGGAGTTGGAGACTTGGTAAGAAGTGATGGTCTCCTTAATGCTGAGAAATACAGGCAGATATGATACTTATCCATCATGCAATACCATCAGGGAGGCATTTGATTGTTCTCAAATGAATTCTACAGTATGACAACAACCCCAAACATCCAGCCAAAGTCATTAAGAACTATTTTCATTGTGAAGAAGAACAAGGAGTCCTGGAAATTATGGTTTGGCCCCAACAGAGCCCTGATCTCAACATCATCAAGTCTGTCTGGGATTACATGAAGCGAGAGAAACAACTGATGCTGCCTAAATCCACAGAAGAACTGTGGTTAGTTCTCCAAGATGTTTGGAACAACCTAGATGCCAGTTCCTTAAAAAACTTTGTGCAAGTATATCTAAACAAGTGATGCTGTTTTGAAAGCAAAGGGTGCTCACATCAAATATTGATTTGAATTTGATTTTTCTTCTGTTCACTCACTTTGCATTTTGCTAATTGATAAAAATAAACTATTAACATGTCTATTTTTGAAAGCATTCTTACTTTACAGCAAAGAATAGAAATGGTGCCTAAAGATTCGGTGGAGGAAACATATAAAAAACAAACTAAATACAATATAAGAAAAGGAGCTGCTACTATCCTGTAGCGGCTTTATAGTGAACAAAACCCAGATATAAAGTAAGGATAATTATCTTGATCTAAATAAAATGTAATAAAAAAATAATATTAACATGACAATATAAAAATATCTAAATGACTACTTCTACAGAATATAATAACACAAATTATAGTGTAACTGTAGTCTAAGAATGTCTGATGAAGCTCCCAAGAAACAGAAAGTAATATGGTACCAAAAAACTATGGTGATATCACTAAAAAATATAGAAACTAGTCTGAGTAAAATAGCCAAGGAGCTCGCGGTTAGATGATATCTCTCCCAGTGGTGATCTGAGTCCACTTCCATTTGAATGAAATGTGGCTGAAATGCTTTCTATTCAAAATGGTCCACAGGCAGAGGTCCTTCTTTAGCTGGTCTGGTTCATCCTTTCCCCCTAATAGTAGTATTGCTGGAGCTCTCTAATACACACCACCACTGAATGAACCCAGGCATGTGCACACATAGACACCAAGGGGGTCTTGAGCACCTGCCCTTTTAGTCCAAAGTGCCCTTTTAACAAAAAAAAAAGGTTGCCTTGCCGCCCGCACTAACTCCCCCATCACCCAGTCAGGTCTGTGCCTCCTTAAGGACAGACCTGTAGATGCTGCGCTCCCTTGTCGGCTCTTTAGTATTACAGAGTGCTGGGAGATGACATCATCTCCCAGTGCTCTGCATGAAGAGAAGACCACGCGGGAGCTCCAGCAGCTACAGGTCTGTGCCAAAGGAGGCACATACAGACCTCTCCTGCCGCTGGACCACCAGGGAAGAAGTAGGAAATGGACACTGAGGGGCAATGTGGAAATGATGGGGCAATATGGATCTGATGGGGGGCAAAATGGAGATGATGGCAATGTAGAGATGATGGGGCAATGTATGTGAGGGTAAGCTGGAGCTGATGGCAATATGGAGATGATGGGAGGCAATATGGAGATGAAGGGGGTAATGTGAGGGTAAGTTGGAGCTGATGGGGCAATATGGAGATGATGGGGGCAATGTGAGGGTAAGTTGGAGCTGATGGGGCAATATGGAGCTGATGGGGGCAATGTGAGGGTAAGTTGGAGCTGATGGGGCAGTATGGAGATGATGGGGGCAATGTGGAGCTGATGGGGGCAATATGGAGTTGACAGGGGACAATGTAAGGGCAATATGGAAATGATGGGGGGCAATGTGGAGATTAGGAGCATTGTGGAGGTGTCCAGTGGAGATGGCCAATGGGGGGGGGGGTGCTTCAGATTTCTGTGCCTACAGGCTCCTGAGATATAAATTAATTTCTTTTTTTTAATATATATTTTGAATAAATAATTATGAGAAGTGCCCTTTTTTCATTTGAGCCCCTGCCCCCCAAAATGTCTGTACATGTCCCTGAATGAACCAAATGCCTCTTGTCTGTAAACGGACGAGGGCTCCCTTGGCAGCAGAAATGTAGACTCCAACAGAGATAGGCAAAGGGGACTTCGGCGATAGATGCACACACTGGCAATGTGATCCTTCCCGTCTATGTGACACATGGATAGATATGGCTAATATACTTATCAGTCATTGGGATGGTGTGAGTTTGTAAGCTAAACAGGTAGAAAGAGTCCCTACGACAAGAAAGATCCTTAAATGAGGCACTCAACCCAAGGGTATCAAATGTAGAAAAATACTGTGAGTACAACAATAACTATTTCCCAATATTTCTCAATATTAAATCATAGTTAACAAACATATAGAGGGGTCAGGTGAGGTAAAGGTACAAGGTGTATATTGAAACACATATGAACAATAAGCATTAATAATAACCTAATCATTAGAATATTACTGTGATCAAGTTACCAATATAATATCCTGCTGCAATAATGATAATAAAGTGCAAGCGCAGAGGTGAAAACAAGAATCAAATTCAAACACCTATAAGCGGTGTTCAAAAAGTGAACAGAGACATTAAAGAAACAGTATACTTCATTTTAAAATTTTGCATATTAAAAAAAATAAATGAAAAGATGTAAGTCCCATCTCTCAAACTTTGCTAGTTTAAGAGATATATGCTTCTAAATTCCCCCCTCCCGCCCCTTTTACAGATGTCAGCCAGGGCCAGATTTATAATAAGGCAGAGTAGGCATCTGCCTACAGGCGCAGCCCACAGAGGGGCGCTGTCATTGGGATAGTTTTTTTTTTTTTTTTTTTAAATTAGCCTCATGATGCATGTCTGGAGGACCAAAGCTGCTAGGTAGGTAGATGTGTGTGATGACTGATGAATGCGTGGTGCATCAAGCTCCTGCATGGGGGGTGGGGGGAAGGAGTTGGAAAGTGGAGTGTCTGAGTGTGGAGTGCTGTGGCCATGGGCCGGATGTGACTCAAAACTTTTTTTTTTTTTTTTGGGGTGGGGAGCTTCTGATTTCTGTGCCTACAGGCTCCTGAGATGTAAATCCAGCCCTGATGTCAGCGCTCTAGCTGACAGATTGAGATCCTGGTCCGGGGACTGGATGGCTCTTCAGCAGAGACAAAACAGCCTTGTCTACAAAGAAACACTTCATTAGAACGGTCTACAAAGTGTGTCTGCAAACCAGGTACACTTTGTAGACTGTTCTAATGAAGTATTTCTTTGTAGACAACGCTATTTTGGCTCTGCTGAAGAGCCATCTGGTCCCGGGACCAGGATCTCAATCTGTCAGCTAGAGCGCTGCATTTAAACCTTTGAGTGCCAGAGGGGTACGCAACGCAATGCATTTTGTTCCCCTCTGGCACTCTAAGGGTTAAGAAGTCGATATAAACTAGCCTTTACCCATAAATCAATATAATTCACTTTTATGTGTTATTTAACCCCTCGGATGCAAAAGAATATGGTGACGCATTGAGTACTCTTGCATTTAACAGGTTAACTATAAAGTTTATTTTCTCCACTTGTATTTTGTTGCAAACCTTTTTCCTTTTCTAACATAAATTCTTGAAAGAGACATGCATTTTTGCAGCAACGTCGAGGATAATATGGCTGCCGCTGGCGCTTCTTTCCCTTATAGTTATTGTAGAGTCATTTGTGTATTTATTTATTTAAGAAGAGAGGGTTTAACCTCTTGGATGCTAGGAACATCTCCAGCGCTTTGCTTCAGTCTAACGCGTAAGGGGCTAATTAACACCTTAAAGACCCATGACATAGGTGGATACTCTCCAGATTTGCCCCAGAGACTCCGGTTTGTGCAGCTAATTACCAGGTCTCCAGAGCAGATGCTGATCCTCTGGTTGATGGGAGATCTGTGCATTTCTGTTGTGTTCCTCCCACTCCCCAACCGCTTCGCCTTCTTCCACAACCTATTACTACATTTTTTTTTTGTTTTATTAGTCCCACCCCAACTCACGATTAAACCCCTCCCCTGTTTGACACAATTTGCGTCTTTTATCTCCCTCACTTGCACCACAGGACTCCCCCTCTGGGGAGTCCATAACCAGAAGATCCCAGGTATGCCCATGACATGCCAGGACCGTCATAGGAAAACTTCTCTTATGACCCATAATGGTCCTGGCACATCATGGAATTCAGGGGACCCCGCGCGTCTGCACACTGTTCTGGGACTCCTGATTCCATTAGGCCAAAAAGAAAAAATGCCCCGTGGTCCTTAACTGCCGGCCATGAGGCCAGTCCTTAAGGGGTTAAAAGAAAACTAACATCTCCTACTAATAGCCCTCCACTTATTTTACGATGTCCAGAAAATTCTAATGGCCCTAATGAATGTTGCCTTGTGCCCTATAGTCAGTCCTGGATGTCTTGTCTATGGAGGCAGACATGACAGTTGTAGCTGGATCACAGGCTCTGAAACTCCAACCAACACATATGGTAATTGGTCAGTTTAAGCCTTTAATGACTGGATGAGCATTTAGTGCATAGCTTCATACTGCACTGTACACAGGTTTGGTCCTAATGGATTAAATAGACCTATGCACTCATTGACTGAAGTATTGAAAATATTATCTATTGAATAAAAACACAAGGGAAAAATTCATAGTGGTCATTAGGATTTTCTGACCATAACAGTGTAAGTGGGGGTTACTTTTTGAGGAGGTGTTAATTCTCCTTTAAGGTTAAGGGTAGAGGCCTATCAAGGTCAGCCTAACCGAGGACTTATCACCATGACAACATTTGTGTGTGCGTGAGCTAAAGTTACCACTTCTCAGGCTTTTGTCAATGGACCAGCCTGACACACAGAACATATAAAAGGGCAAGTCTATTGTTATCTATTTCTGTGGTTACTCTATTCAAAATAGAAAGCAGCACAAATGCAGACTCAATGAATCTGATATTATAAACTTAAAATAAATTGGAGGTTCTATAAACTGTGGTACATAACATAAAAGAATGCTACAGCATAACTGGGATACATCCTATAACTTGAAATACAGTCCTATAAACTGAGAGTAGGGTTCCCACCCAGCCCGTATTTTACCGGCAGGCCGGTAAAAAATTGGCTTCGGCCCAATGTTAAGTCTATGGAGAGAATGCCATGGTTGGTATTTTTTAAAAGAAAAAGTGGCAACCCTAACTGTTCTATTGTATAATTGGGATAGACACTGAATGTTGTGGCATATAAACTGAGATACAGACCAGAGAAAAGTCCTACTGTATAAATGGGGTATTCACTGGATATTGTGTTCTATATTTTGATACAGACCTGGAGGATCTGTCCTATAAACTGAGATAACGACCAGAGATAAGTCCTATTGTGTAAATGGGATATTCACTTGGTACTGTGTCCTATAAACTGAGATGCAGACCAGAGAAAGGACCTATTGTATAAATGGGATATTCACCTGGGGCTGTGTCCTATAAACTGAGATACAGACCAGAGGTAAGTCCTATTACATAAACTAGATATTCATTTAGGGTTGTGTCCTATAAACTGAAATACAGGCCAGAGGAAAGTCTTATTGTATAAATGGGATATTCACTTGGGGCTGTGTCCTATAAACTGAGATACAGACCAGAGAAAGGTCCTATTGTATAAATGTGATATTCACTTGGGGCTGTGCCCTATGAACTGAGATACAGACCAAAGGTAAGTCCTATTGTATAAATGGAATATTCACTTGGGGCTGTGTCCTATAAACTGAGATACAGACCAAAGGTAAGTCCTATTATATAAATGGAATATTACTTGGGGCTGTGTCCTATAAACTGAGATACAGACCAGAGGTAAGTCGTATTGTATAAATGGGATATTCACTTGGGGCTGTGTCCTATAAACTGAGATACAGACCAGAGAAAGGTCCTATTGTATAAATGGGATACTCACCTGGGGCTGTGTCCTATAAACTGAAATACAGACCAGAGGTAAGTCCTATTGTATAAATGGGATATTCACTTGGGGCTGTGTCCTATAAACTGAAATACAGACCAGCAGTAAGTCCTATTGTATAAATGGGATATTCACTTGGGGCTGTGTCCTATAAACTGAGATACAGACCAGAGGTAAGTCCTATTGTATAAATGGGATATTCACTTGGGGCTGTGTCCTATAAACTGAGATACAGACCAGAGGTAAGTCCTATTGTATAAATGGGCTGTTCACTTGGGGCTGTGTCCTATAAACTGAGATACAGACCAGAGGTAAGTCCTATTGTATAAATGGGATATTCACTTGGGGCTGTGTCCTATATACTGAGATACAGACCAGAGGTAAGTCCTATTGTATAAATGGGATATTCACTTGGGGCTGTGTCCTATAAACTGAGATACAGACCAGAGGTAAGTCCTATTACATAAATGGGATGTTTACTTGGGGCTGTGTCCTATAAACTGAGATACAGACCAGAGGTAAGTCCTATTGTATAAATGTGATATTCACTTGGGGCTGTGTCCTATAAACTGAGATACAGACCAGAGGTAAGTCCTGTTGTATAATTGGGATATTCCTTGGTGCTGTGTCCTATAAACTGAGATATAGACCAGAGGTAAGTCCTATTGTATAAATGGGATATTCACTTGGGGCTGTGTCCTATAAACTGAGATATAGACCAGAGAAAGGTCCTATTGTATAAATGGGATATTCACCTGGGGTTGTGTCCTATAAACTGAGATACAGACCAGAGAAAGGTCCTATTGTATAAATGGGATACTCACCTGGGGCTGTGTCCTATAAACTGAGATACAGACCCGAGGTAAGTCCTATTGTATAAATGGGATATTCACTTGGGGCTGTGTCCTATAAACTGAGATACAAACCAGAGGTAAGTCCTATTGTATAAATGGGATATTCACTTGGGGCTGTGTTCTATAAACTGAGATACAGACCAGAGGTAAGCCCTATTGTATAAATGGGATATTTACTTGGGGCTGTGTCCTATAAACTGAGATACAGACCAGAGGTAAGTCCTATTGTATAAATGGGCTGTTCACTTGGGGCTGTGTCCTATAAACTGAAATACAAACCAGAGGTAAGTCCTATTGTATAAATGGGATGTTCACTTGGGGCTGTGTCCTATAAACTGAGATACAGACCAGAGGTAAGTCCTATTGTATAAATGGGATATTCACTTGGGGCTGTGTCCTATAAACTGAGATACAGACCAGAGGTAAGTCATATTGTATAAATGGGATATTCACTTGGGGCTGTGTCCTATAAACTGAGATACAGACCAGAGGTAAGTCCTATTACATAAATGGGATGTTTACTTGGGGCTGTGTCCTATAAACTGAGATACAGACCAGAGGTAAGTCCTATTGTATAAATGTGATATTCACTTGGGGCTGTGTCCTATAAACTGACATAGAGACCAGAGGTAAGTCCTATTGTATAAATGGGATATTCACTTGGGGCTGTGTCCTATAAACTGAGACACAGACCAGAGAAAGGTCCTATTGTATAAATGGGATATTCACCTGGGGCTGTGTCCTATAAACTGAGATATAGACCCGAGGTAAGTCCTATTGTATAAATGTGATATTCACTTGGGGCTGTGTCCTATATACTGAGATACAGACCAGAGGTAAGTCCTATTGTATAAATGGGATATTCACTTGGGGCTGTGTCCTATAAACTGAGATATAGACCAGAGAAATGTCCTATTATATAAATGGAATATTACTTGGGGCTGTGTCCTATAAACTGAGATACAGACCAGAGGTAAGTCGTATTGTATAAATGGGCTGTTCACTTGGGGCTGTGTCCTATAAACTGAGATACAGACCAGAGAAAGGTCCTATTGTATAAATGGGATATTCACTTGGGGCCGTGTCCTATAAACTGAGATATAGACCAGATGTAAGTCCTATTGTATAAATGGGATATTCACTTGGGGCTGTGTCCTATAAAGTGAGATACAGACCAGAGGTAAGTCCTGTTGTATAAATGTGATATTCACTTGGGGCTGTGTCCTATAAACTGAGATACAGACCAGAGGTAAGTCCTATTGTATAAATGGGATATTCACTTGGGGCTGTGTCCTATAAACTGAGATACAGACCAGAGAAAGGTCCTATTGTATAAATGGGATATTCACTTGGGGCTGTGTCCTATAAACTGAGATACAGACCAGAGGTAAGTCCTATTGTATAAATGTGGTATTCACTGGGGCTGTGTCCTATAAACTGAGATACAGACCAAAGGTAAGTCCTATTGTATAAATGGGATATTCACTTGGGGCTGTGTCCTATAAACTGAGATACAGACCAGAGGTAAGTCCTATTGTATAAATGTGGTATTCACTGGGGCTGTGTCCTATAAACTGAAATACAAACCAGAGGTAAGTCCTATTGTATAAATGGGATATTCACTTGGGGCCGTGTCCTATAAACTGAGATACAGACCAGAGGTAAGTCCTATTGTATAAATGTGGTATTCACTGGGGCTGTGTCCTATAAACTGAGATACAGACCAAAGGTAAGTCCTATTGTATAAATGGGATATTCACTTGGGGCTGTGTCCTATAAACTGAGATACAGACCAGAGGTAAGTCCTATTGTATAAATGTGGTATTCACTGGGGCTGTGTCCTATAAACTGAAATACAAACCAGAGGTAAGTCCTATTGTATAAATGGGATATTCACTTGGGGCCGTGTCCTATAAACTGAGATACAGACCAGAGGTAAGTCCTATTGTATAAATGGGATATTCACTTGGGGCTGTGTCCTATAAAGTGAGATACAGACCAGAGGTAAGTCCTATTGTATAAATGTGATATTCACTTGGGGCTGTGTCCTATAAACTGAGATACAGACCAGAGGTAAGTCCTATTGTATAAATGGGATATTCACTTGGGGCTGTGTCCTATAAACTGAGATACAGACCAGAGAAAGGTCCTATTGTATAAATGGGATAGTCACTTGGGGCTGTGTCCTATAAACTGAGATACAGACCAGAGGTAAGTCCTATTGTATAAATGTGGTATTCACTGGGGCTGTGTCCTATAAACTGAGATACAGACCAGAGGTAAGTCCTATTGTATAAATGTGATATTCACTTGGGGCTGTGTCCTATAAACTGAGATACAGACCAGAGGTAAGTCCTATTGTATAAATGGGATATTCACTTGGGGCTGTGTCCTATAAACTGAGATACAGACCAGAGAAAGGTCCTATTGTATAAATGGGATATTCACTTGGGGCTGTGTCCTATAAACTGAGATACAAACCAGAGGTAAGTCCTATTGTATAAATGTGGTATTCACTGGGGCTGTGTCCTATAAACTGAGATACAGACCAAAGGTAAGTCCTATTGTATAAATGGGATATTCACTTGGGGCTGTGTCCTATAAACTGAGATACAGACCAGAGGTAAGTCCTATTGTATAAATGTGGTATTCACTGGGGCTGTGTCCTATAAACTGAAATACAAACCAGAGGTAAGTCCTATTGTATAAATGGGATGTTCACTTGGGGCTGTGTCCTATAAACTGAGATACAGACCAGAGGTAAGTCCTATTGTATAAATGTGGTATTCACTGGGGCTGTGTCCTATAAACTGAGATACAGACCAGAGGTAAGTCCTATTGTATAAATGGGGTATTCACTGGGGCTGTGTCCTATAAAGTGAGATACAAATAAATGGGATATAACAAGGGTGTCCAGGTTTTCTTCTGTATCATATCTACCGCAAAAAAACAATGGGTTATGTTGTCTTCACCTCCTAGCTGGGCAGATCCAATTAGAACTATGTATAAGGGAGTTCCAAGCATGCCCTCTTCAGAGGTTTTACCTCTCTTTACTTTCTATTTACCTTCATTACAGTTTGTTTTTTATCTTATAGCCACATATAAGCTGCCTTCCATGGAAAGAACTCCTTGCAGTCCCTGAAGCTGATCCAAGCTGAGATAGCCAGGGAAGGGGCATTGTTTCCTCTCACCCCCACAATTCCTTACATCTATGTGCTGGTGCTTAGGACTGCATAGTGGTTTGGGTGCCAGGCAATAGCATACAGAGTTCTGGAGGATTCAGAGGATTACTGGGAGGAGAGCAGAATGGTTATTCTATATAATAATTCGCTAAAACGTGTGTAACGACGCAGTCATGCACAGCAGAGACTGCTGCGCGTGCTGCAGTCATGCGCAGTAGAGACTGCCCGTGATGAGACTGATACAGATCGGGGCACTCCAAGCTCTGTATCAGCCGCGGCGCGGGCAGTCTCTACTGCGCATGACTGCCCCTCTATCACGGTGCCCGTGCTATGCTGCCGACATTCTGTCAGTCTCTGTCTACTGCTGACGCTTATTGGCTGTAGTGACTTGGTCCCGCCCAGTATTTGTCCTTAAATACTGGGCCTTGTCACTTCTCTGGTGCCCTTTCGTGGTGTTTCCGTTACCAGTGCTTGTTCAAGTTTTCGTGTGATCTCTGCGTACCGACCCGGACTGCCTGACTACTCTGCTGAATCTGTTCCTGCCTGTGTACCGATCTGGACTGCCTGACTACTCTGCTGTATCCGTTCCTTCTCAGTGTACCGACCTGGCCCGGCTGACGTTCCTGCTCTGTGTACCGACCCGGCCCGGCTGACGTTCCTGCTCTGTGTGCCAACTCGGATTGGCTGACGTTCCTGCTCTGTGTACCGACCCGGCCCGGCTGATGTTCCTGCTCTGTATACTGACTCAGACTGGCTGACATTCCTGCGCTGTGTACCGACCCGGCCTGGCTGACGTTCCTGCTCTGTGTACCGACTCGGATTGGCTGACATTCCTGCTCTGTGTACCGGTCCGGTAGGGCTACTACTCCTGTATAACGCTGCTGCCTGTGGTCCCATTCCGGTCCTCGGTTTGGGGTACTCCTCCAGGCTTCTTTCTCCGGACATTCTATTGTGCCTCAGTGCCGCTCCTGTAGTCTAGTCTCGGTTCGGTCATTGTCGCGTGGGCGACATTCCAGCGTCTATCCCATCAGTGCACCACGGTACACTTGACCCTCCTTCCTGCCTATAGCTGAGATTGGTGTTACTTTGGGCGCCTCAGGCTGTGCTTCCATCAGGCAGTCATTACTGGTCGTAGCGTTCGTTAACCCCTTCGGGGAAGGTGCCACTATATCACCCTTTATTCTACCGTGCAGTCTCCGTTGGGTGCCCTCCTGGGCATACTGTCTCAGTCCTCCATTACTGCTGAGGCAGTCCTAAAGTTGATCCTGGGCCTCCGTTGTCTACTGGGCATTTCTCACTATTTAAGCACTCCCTGCAGAGTGGGAGTCTTAAGGGCCTCGCACTATTAGGGCCTGTCAGCATTCCTGGCCTAATAGTAACCCATTCCTTGCTGCCTCGGTTTGAGTTCACACAAATGTTGCCTGACCTGTGTCAGTATATTGTAAATTCTGTATTGTACATATACTGGACCTGTGTGGGTATATATCTTGCTATAACCTATCCTGTCTCAGTACTATATTGTGTATACATTTACTGCTGGACCCGTGAGGGTTATCTTTTCTGAACCTGTTCAATAAAACTGTGTTTTATCTCACCTACTGTGTCTAAGTGCCAATAAAACCGTAACACCCGCGACCGGCTGCCAGTGGCACTGTGGCCCGTGTAACGGGCTCTTCAACTAGTAGTGGTTATAAAGTTTGCTAGTATAAGGCATATACACCTAATGGATTTATTAGCATTTCTTCTCGGGTTGCCAAAAGAAGGTGAATAAGTTTCTGTTTCTGTGGGTTCAATCATGAGAAGATCATTATCCGGTTTAGAATTTCATCCTGGAGAGTTTTTGATCAGCTGCTGACTGTTACCCTACGTGTGATGTAATTTTTCTAATATGTCTCTTCCTTGTTTTATTCCTAGAACAATAAGCTTGATGCATCCTTTGCCTTTCTCATACATTTATTGCAGTCCTTAACCTGATTATGAAAGGATCACATAATTGAGCTACTTTGCCCATTTGCTCTGCATCTTGGCTCATATTAACTGTATTACATCACCTGGTTAAACTGAACTGCCTGATTGTTATTCAGTGCTATATGATTAGTCTTTCCACCTACACCTGTTTATTTATTAGCCCTTCAATTTTACCCCTGTGATGGTTTAGTTATACTTCAATCTGACTTCAGAACGTCTCCTTTTTCTTAAGAACTTGCTGTGGTAGTTTGTATATACTTGCTACTGTGTGTATCCTGGAAACATATCCACATTTTGAAGAAGTTCTTTGTTATCTGAACACACCAGAGAGTAGAAATGTTGCTCTCAGCCCTACCACCTTCTCTTGCCTCACACAGGAAGGGCAACCAGGGCTCTGTGATTAGAGCAGTTAACCAGCCGCACCCTTGCCTTACATACAATTCAGATTCAGTCCTGGTGGTTCAGCATGCCCGCCTGTATTCCCAAACCTTGTTTTTGATTTTTACTGTTCCTGCATCTCAGTCCATCCCTTCTGTGGAGTTACAGTCTCCTTTGGCAGTTGTGGCCTTTCAGTTGGCCGCATTCCAGATTATGATTGATTTTGCAGTAGCAATTTGCCAACCGTCCTCCTTGTTCCAGAGTTCTAGCAGTTCCAGTTTGTGGCACGACATTCTCTTGTCAATTCTACCTAGCTCCTCAAGATACCATCACTCATGACCCTACTGCAATTTGTCTCCTAAATGCTTGTAACAGATCTGCAGCCGTTACCATAGTACATAGTTAAGGACAAAATTAACTTGTGTGAACGGCCTGGCTGCTGTACACAAATGAAGCCGGGCCTCCAGAATTCCACACTGCCCATTTTGAAAAGTAGGCAGCCCAGTGATTGGCTGTCTACTGTTCCATGTGAAATGTGTTGTAATGTGTATTTGACAGATAGGCTGCCCCCTTATTGGTCGCCGCTTATCAAACAATGTCATGCAGAGCATGACTTTGCTTCGACAAGTAGGAGGCTTGTCGATTGGTCGCCACTTGTCCCATCTTGTCACTCTGGTTCCCACTGGCTGTGAAGCCAGTGCAACACGATTTAATTAGTCTGCTGGGCCCGGGTAACTTATCAGATATGTATAAAATGGTGGCCGGCCCCAGAGTGGTCTCTCCTATTCTCATTGGCTGGAGATCGGAGTGGCAGGATTTAATTCTGTTACCTTTGTTCCTTTGAATGTTTTATTATAAAATGTCCTAATGTCCCCAAATAAAGTGTGATTGTTTTGGAACTTAAACTGTGTGGCGTATTTTACAATTGGAATGATTTAAAGGGTCCCCTTTAACCTCCATTCCCAGGAACTCTGCTGTACAGGACAGGCACAGTTACCCTTCTGTAGCCGCATCAAGGAGAGGCAAACCCAGCATGGTGGCTAAGGAGTACCCGTGTCCTTGGTTTCCATTACAACTCTAATGGCACAACTGTGACAGTCAAGTGCTAATGACTCCAGATTGTTCCAGTTCATCTTACATCTGGCAACAGCAGTGAGTATTACTCCAGATAAAGAAACAAAAAATGGTTCTCCAGTTTTGTTACTGTGTATCTCTCAGTCTGTTTGGCCTAATTAGATATGTCAGCATTCCTTTTTTTTCACCTGCTACTGTGGTATGCACCTTTACTGAGCATCAGGTATATGTATGTCTACTTTGTATCAGAGCTATGCATGCCCTTTTTACTGTGCATCTTGGTTATGTCTTTACCTGTGCATCCTAGGTGTGCACATTTTTCTTAGTTATTTTGATTAGAGACCTTTTTCCAGGACACCTTTTCCATAAATTTTGCGTGTGAAATGTTGATATACTCTTTACCTGTGCATCTTTTCTTGTGATATGTTGCCTGTGCAGCTTTGCTATTCACCTTACATGTGTATCCTTTGCTGGACATCCTTCCTATGCCCATTGCCTGAGCACCCTTCCTGTGCATCTTGCCTGAGCATCCTTCCTGGGCATCTTCTCCTGTGCATCTTTGCTATGCTCGCTGACTGGGTATCCATTCTCTAAACATTTCCTGTGCATCCTAGCTATACACCTTTTTCATATGCATCCTTCCTATGTACCTTTGTCATGTGCATCTTTGCTATGCATCTTCTCTGTTTATCCTTGCTATACCTTTCATGTGGTTTCTTTACTATGAACATGACTTGTGCAGCTCCTGTGCACCCCGTTGTCCTATACCCCTTTTGCCAGTGCATACCTTTTGCCTGTGCCTGCATTTCTTTGTGCATATCTGGGCTATACTCTGCATTTTTGCAATATTTTAACGTGTGCATCTTAGCTATTCACTTTTTCTGGCTAAGTACTTTTCCTATGCACCTTGTCAATGCATTTTGCCTGTGCATCCTGTCTATACATTTTACCTAGTCATCGTGGTTAAACACCTTTACTGTGCATCCTGGCTATGCATTTTTTTACTATCCATTTTGTCTGTTCATCTTTTTGTGTGTATGCATGCCTGCACTCCCTTTTCAGTGCATCTTGTCATACAGCCATTTTAGGAATTCCTAGCATGCATCTCTCTTTTGGTGCATCCATCCCATGCACCTTCTTTTCTGGTGCATTCTTGCCATGCTCCCCATTTCAGATGCATCCTTGCCACACTCTCTTTGCTGGACTGTCCTTGCCATGCAAACTTTTCAGTATATAATTTGTTGCATATCCTTTTTCTGGTGTATCTTGCCCATGCACCCCTCTCCTAGTCCATCTTGCCTTGCACCTGATGTTTCTGGTGTGTCCATGGCCTGTACCCATTCTTTTGTCATGTACCCTTTACATTTCTCATGCTTCCAGTGCAGAGTGGACAGTCATTTTGTCAGGGGAAGCTTATTAATGGATTGCTTCTGTGCCTCTCTTACACATTTCTTTCTTGTCTGTGTTTTGTTCATTTTATTTTGTTTTGCTCATGTATCTACAGTGCATCCTGCCTGGACATTGTTTATGGAACATCTGGTTTAGGCGACCCTTTTTATTTTGGTGCTTTTCACCTTGCTTAGGCCTCTTTTAACTGCTCCATCTCACACCAGTACCTTGTTTGTCTGTGTATCTTGGAGATGTATCTCTTCTTGTGCCTGTGGGTAATACATTATCATTCATTTGTCGACATTCTATTGTCATTATAATGTCTTTGCATGAAAATTATTCTAACCGATATTGCTTCTTCTAACAATATGATCCATATATCACAGAAGAGTGGACAAGAAGGAACGCTGCTATTTCAATAAACTTCAGAGAACCAAGCAGAATCTAGTGTTCTGATTTCCAAGGAGTAGTATCTTATAGTTGCCACTTCCACCCACAGAAAAGGTCATACACTCGATCTAGTGTTCCAGTGTGGACTAGAAGTGTCGCCAGTAACTGTAAATCCAGTTGTATGGTCAGACCACCACTCCATACACTTTTCCATTAGATCACATTCAGCCAGACCACAGCCTCAGAACCTGGTCAAACACCGCTCATTAAAAGGGGTGACCCCACTGGACGTAACATCAAATATGGATCTAAGTGAACTGATGGGCACTTGTGAAGACCCTGGCTCCATAGTCCAACTCTACAACAAAACCATAAGGGACACCCTAGAAATCATTGCACCATCATGCATATGCATATCAAAACTCACAATAATGCACCCTGGTTTGATAGCACCATCAGAGAATTGAAGAGAACAGGCCGTAAACTCGAGAGAAGGTGGCGCAGGACACGTGACCCAGAGGACAAAGTTGCTCTTACCAATCACCTCAATGAATATCAATTTAAGATAAGTCAGAAAAAATCCTCATTTTTGTCACGTGAAATCACACTTTCCCGCAACAGACCCAGGGAACTGTTTCGCACAGTAGAAAGGCTCTGCAAACCAGCATGCATGCATATACCCACCAACTTCTCTCAGGATAAGTGTGAAGAATTTATGATCTTCTTCACAGACAAGATTTCCTCCATCCGAGCCTCCATCACAGCAGGCCAACCAGTTACTCACCAGAACCACTAAAGTGGAAGATCAGATTCCCCCAGTTTATGGTCTACTTTTACAAATGTGGATATAGAGGAAGTTAAAAGAACCATGCAAAAGTTGCGCCCCACTACGTGTGACTTAGATCCTGCCCCAACTCGTCTTATATCTGTATGTACTGAAACACTTGCCCCAGCCCTCACAAAAATAGTGGAGTGTTCACTAAAAACTGGAATCTTCCCGGATCCTCTAAAAGAAGCAGTGGTAAAACCCCTCCTAAAGAAACCCTCACTAGTCCCAGACTGTATAGCAAATTACAGACCAGTATCCAACCTTCCATTTCTGGGGAAACTCATTGAAAAAGTAGTGGCAACTCAACTGGAGGCCCATCTATCAAGCTATAACATCTTTGATCCTTTCCAGTCAGGTTTCAGATGCCGCCACAGCACGGAAACAGCGCTAGTCCGAGTGCTAAATGATCTCCTTTTGGCGAGAGACAAAGGTGATTACTCCATCCTAATCCTCCTAGATCTCTCAGCTGCATTTGACACCATTGACCATGGGATTTTAATAACGCGCTTGCAGCACATCTGTGGTCTAGGAGGCACAGTTCTTAACTGGTTTAAATCTTTCCTCACTGGTAGATCACAGAGAGTAACATTAGGATCTTGCTCATCGGCACCAACAGAATTAGCTTATGGAGTTCCACAAGGTTCCATCTTGTCTCCTATGCTATTCGCAATTTACTTACTATCACTGGGAGACATCATCAGAAGACACGGCCTAAGATATCATTGTTACGCAGATGACACACAACTCTACTTCTCCTTTGCTCCAGATACTAAAGACCCAACATGCCTCATCAACAGTTGCTTAGCAGACCTCATAGAGTGGATGAATGCTAGTTGTCTTAAAGTGAACCCTGACAAAACAGAGTTACTCTTGGTGAGGGGACCCCAGGCAACAAGAATATCTCAGGATCACCCAACTGGCCTGGAACTTGGAGGCTCTGATCTCATTAGTTC
Organism: Rhinophrynus dorsalis; assembly: GCA_037306005.1. Lineage (NCBI taxonomy): Eukaryota > Metazoa > Chordata > Amphibia > Anura > Rhinophrynidae > Rhinophrynus > Rhinophrynus dorsalis. The sequence goes on from CM074721.1 coordinate 495,353,062, forward strand.
AACAGAGGTACAGAATCTCGGAGTGATGATTGACTCTGGACTGTTATTTAAACAGCAGATCTCTTCTGTTGAGAAACATAGCCAGGATACAACACTTAATTCCACCAGATGATATGCCAACATTAGTCCATGCATTTGTGTCTTCTCGTCTAGATCACTGTAATGCACTTTACTTGGGCCTCCCAGAAAAAGAACTCCATCGCCTACAGACAGTACAAAATGCAGCAGCCAGACTACTGACCAATAAAACTCGCTCATGTCACATAACACCTGTTCTCCACTCCCTGCATTGGCTTCCAATTAAATGGCGAACATATTTTAAAATTGGCCTGCTGACCTTCAAAGCCTTAAATAATCAAGGCCCACAGGACCTGAAAGAGCTCCTGACACCCTATATTCAATCCCGCTCACTGCGGTCAGCCAACAGATCCCTCCTGTCAGTGCCCAGAATAAAGACAACCTCAGGTTCCCGGGCATTCAGCCACGCGGCCCCCACATTCTGGAACTCTTTACCGTCCTCAGTCAGAGAGGCACCATCATTACAGACTTTAAAAAAAAAGCTAAAGACCCATCTCTTTTATCAGGCATTCAGTCACCTCATGTTACCTTAAGGAACCCTTAAATTTTATGTCTGTTTATAGATCTGTAAAGCGCTTTGAGTCTCACAGGGAGAAAAGCGCTATAAAAATCACAAATTATTATTATTATTATTATTATTATCCTAAATCGACACATGATGGTAAAAAGAAGATCTCACTGAAGCTGTAATTGCCTCTCTGGCAATGCCATTATTACTATTACTGTCCTAGATAGTCTATAACACCTAAGTTTTTACAGGTTCTGGAATGTATTTTCTGAAAAAGCTAAGGGCCTCCTTATTCAAAGCTTTGCATTAACAAGTCAGGCATCCACCAAGCTGCCCTAGCATTATTTACAATAAAAACTGAGGAATTGCTCCAAGCTCTTGATAAAAATCTTCATCTGGCCATTGAACTGAGGCTGATAGACCAAAAAAAATATGTAGACTGATTTCAAGATTTTTTCAGAACACCTACCAGAAGCAAGATGCAAATGGAGACGCTCTGTCAGAAATTATCTACTCCAGAATCCCAGGAAGCTGGTAAATCTCCTCAGTGGAGTCTATAGTCAGCTCTTTAGAGGAAAACAACTTCTTCAAAGTAATGAAGTGGGCCTGTTTAGAGAAATTGTCCACAATGACCCAAATGGTACTTCTGCCCCCATAGGAAGGAGCTCTGCCACTAAATACATGGCAAAGTTAATTAATTGTAAGGCAGGCACAGATAAGGGGTGTAACACTCCCTCAGGTTTGTTGTGGGGGATTTTATTACAGGCACAAATAGTAAGTAAGTAATCACCCTTTAAGGATAGTGTAGAGGAGGGAGTAAAGGACATACAGTACTATGCAAAAGTTTTAGGCAGGTGTGAAAAAATGCGGTAAAGTAAAAATGCTTTCACAAATAGACACAATTAACAAAATGCAAAGTGAGTGAACAGAAGAAAAATCTAAATCAAATCAATATTTGGTGTGGCCACCATATGCCTTCAAAACAGCATCAGTTCCTCTAGGTACACTTGCACAAAGTCAAGGATTTTGTAGGCATATAGTGAGGTGAATGATTAAACAATTATACTAAACAGGTGCTAATCCTCATTTTAATATATAGGTTGAAACACAATCATTAACTGAAACAGAAACAGCTGTGTAGGAAGAATAAAACTGGGTGAGGAACAGCCAAAACTGAGCTAAAAAGGAGAGGTTGCTGATGACAGTTTAATGTCAAAAGTCATACACCATAGCAAGACTGAGCACAGCAGCAAGACACAAGGTAGTTATGCTGCATTAGCAAGGTCTCTCCCAGGCATACATTTCAATGCAGACAGGGGTTTCCAAATATGCTGTCCATGCCCTTTTGAAGAAACGCAAAGAAACAGGCAACTTTGAGGACTGTAGACACGGTGGTCAGCCAAGGAAACTTAGTTCAGCAGATAAAATACACATCATGCTTACTTTCCTTCTCAATAGGAAGAAAGCCATACCTCCAACATAGAAACAAGGCCAAGCAACTGAACTATGCATGAAAAGAAAGGGACTGCGGTGCAGAAAAGTGGCAGCAGGCAGTTTGTTCGCTGAAGGGATGCAGAGTTGTACAAGAATGAGTGTATTCAGGTAACAGTGAAGTATGGTGGAGGTTCCTTGCAAATTTGGGGGCTGCATTTCTGCAAGTGGAGTTGGGGATTTGGTCCAAATTAATGGTCTCCTCAGTTCTGAGAAGTACAGGCAGATACTTAACCATCATGCAGTACCATCAGGGAGGCATCTGACTGGCCCAAAATGTATTCTTCAACATGACAATGACCCCAAACATACAGCCAAAGTCATTAAGAACTATCTCCAGCATAAAGAAGAGCAAGATGTCCTGGAAGTGATAGTATGGCCCACACAGAGCCTTGATCTCTACATCATTGTGTATGTCTGGGATTACATTCTGTGGATAGTTCTCCAAGATGTTTGGAACAACAAACATGCCAAGTTACTTAAAAAACAGTTTGCAAGCGTACCTTGAAGAATTGTTGCTGTTTTGAAGGCAAAGGGTGGTCAAACCAAATATTGTTTTGACTCATATTTTTATTCTGTTTCCTCACTATGCATTTTTATATTTGATAACAATAAGCTATTAACATATGTATTTTTTAAATCATTCTTACTTTACAGCATTTTTTCACACCTGCCTGAAATGTTTGCATAGTACTGTATACAGTGAGGGAAAAAATTACTTGATCCCCTGTTGATTTTGTATTTTTGCCCACTGACAAAGAAATGATCAGTCTATAATTTTAATGGTAGGTTTATTTGAACAGTGAGAGACAGAATAACAACAAAAAAAATCCAGAAAAACTAATTTCAAAAAAGTTATTAATTGATTTGCATTTTACTGAGTGAAATAAGTATTTGACCCCTTTGCAAAACATGACTTAGTACTGGGTGGCATAACCCTTGTTGGCAATCACAGAGGTCAGACGTTTCTTGTAGTTTGGCCACCAGGTTTGCACACATCTCAGCAGGGGATCAAATAATTTTTTCCCTCACTGTATATTTACCAGTTGGAACCACCATATCCACAGGAACCTCCAGCTGAACTGCCAACAGTTTCTGGAGAAAGACAAAAGTCATAGAGGTCACAATAACAGAAGAAGGGATATTGTTTTCCAGCATTTTGAGAAGAGAAATCCTCAGATTGTTAGGAGAGAGTATTAGCCTTAGAGTTCTTAGTGAAAGGAATGTAGGAGATGGAGAAGTTAAAGCAGACTAAAAGAGTGTCCATCTAGCCTGTTGGCATTCAATCCTTTGGCATTCTCAAGATATTCAAGGTTCAATTGATCATATATCAATTATTAATTTATTATTCCCCCTAAACAAACCAGATAATTAATATTGGGTCCAAAGACACCATATGAATTCAGTAAAGTAAAGGAGGGGTTAACTGATGCCTCCTTCTGTTCTTCCGCTAAGAGGCTAAATTTTGCAATAAAATCAACATGATGCCTGACAACCCAGTATTAATAAAACTAATGGCTAAGGAATGGGTCCGAGAACCCTTTCCCTACTGTCCTGACAGGGAGAGAAAATATGTCCATAATTAATATGAGACACCATATAATAAATGAATTGCTTAAAATAGAGGCACATTTTTGCAGAAGTTATGTTACTAATTAATATGGGGTCAGAAAATGCCATATTAATAAAGACTTATATACAGTAAGAAGCTGTCATGCTGCTTCTAGACTACTCCTCCTACTACCATCTTGATTGGCTGCTTGGCCTTTATCTACCTGGGCCAGCCTCCTAGGCTTGCTCGATTTTCGTGCCAAGATCATGCGAGATTCTTGTTTCAGAGTTCCTGAGTTCATGATATCTGTGTACCAACCTTGACTTGTTTCTCGACCACGTTTCCAGTCTCCGACGCCTTGAATCTCAACCCGGCTTCCTTTTGATTATGACTCTGTTTGCTCCTCTGGTACCTCGCCTCTGGCTTGGCTTTGACTTGTCCACGCTTCATCCCGCACTTCTGCGCAATGGGTGTCCTTGCAGCTGCTACCTGATTAGGCATGTGCTGCCACTGAGATCCTCGCCTCAACTCTTCCCCATCGTGAGTCCTGCTTTCTCGACTATCTGTTTCCCCGTTGCCTCGACTCCACACCTCAGTCTCTCCGACTGCCATTACCGGTTCCACTGGTGACTGCCCCGGGCAGTTGAGGGTGTGGATGCTCGACTGTTCCCTACCTCTTGCCTGTCCAACCAGTCGAGGGAGTCCAGTTTGACATCCTGTCGATTCCTCTTAACAGGGGGTAGTGGAGTCAACAACCTGCTGTGTCTCTGACTCGACAACCACATGTGTCTACGACTACTCAAAGGTCCCTGCTTTTTGTAGCACGATGCTGTATCTCTCTGGTCTCGCTGTTTTCTGCAGTGACACACCAAATTATCTCATTCTCCACCCTTTCCAGATTTTGCAAAGTCCGATATTTTGCCAATATTTGTGTGCAGTCTGATGTAGTTTTCAGGGAAATAAATTTCGGGGCTATATGGCTGCAGTGTGCGGCCGAGAATTTCTCACAGGGGGCCAAGCTATGGGACTGGCACTAACTGAGTGCTCCAAATTCCCAAGCGTATCGATGGTCACTACTCACTTCTTCCTAAGTTGAAATGCAATAGACCTTGCAATCTTGGATATCCCAAGATCACAGGGTTGAATGGGCAGGAGATGGCCTCCAAGGATTGACTGCTGCTAAGGGAAACATGTGGACTAGAGGTGCCGTGGGTAACTAACTCAGAATTAAGGGGATTTCCATCCACAGTTGTAATAGAAACTGGAGAATCCTTGGGGTATGGTTAGATAGGTCAAGTGTAAATAGACTCATGATGCTCCAGAGTCAATAAAGACTTGTATGGAGGCAGAGGTGGAAGACCACATGAGCGAATTGGGCAGTAATAAACAAATCTGAGTTGTATTAAGGATATCAACAAACAAAGTCGCTCCCTAGGTCTCCTCTTTGCCAGGGAGTTTTCCGACTGACAGGATGAACTAGTGCAAGATGTCCAGAATCTGTACACTAGAATCAAAGTCCCATGGTATGTCTCTGAGATTTCTCTGTCTCTCAGAAAGATGACCCAGGCACCCACATTTCATAAACTCTGGGGATTTTCCTGGTTTCAGAAGAAGAGGAGACTGAAATGTAGGTGAATAACTGATGACCAGACAAAGGGAGAGGGATGAACGGGGCAGGAGGAGGGAGGTATTAGAAGGAAAGGAGGAGCTCTGATGGGGCAGAAGGAGAGAGGGATGAGAGTGGCAGTGGGAGCCATGAATAGTGCAGAGGGAAAGCTATGATCAGGGCAGAGGGAATAAAGAACTTGGCACAGAGAGGAAGGATTGAGGGGGCAGAGGGAGCCATGAATGTGGAAGAAGGAGAGAGTGATGAGGGGGGTAAAGAGCCATGAATAAGCAAAGGGACAGAGGGATTAGTGGGTCAGAGGGAGCCATAAATGGGGTGGAGGGATGAGAAAGGGAAGAGGGAACCATGAAAGGGTCGGATGGAGAAATGAGTGGGGGGCATAGGGGAGCTTGAACGGGTCAGTGGGATGGGTGAGCAGGACAGAGGGATGGGTGATCTGGGCAGAGGGAGGGAGGGGTGAGTGATGCAGGAGGAGCCATGAACACGTCAGTGGGAGGGAGGGGAGAGTGGGGTAAATGGAGAGAGGGAGGGGTGAGAACTTTAGGAGCCATGAATGGGTAGGATGGAAGGATGAGCAGAGAAACAGGAACATTGAGTGGAGCAAAAGAAGGGAATGATGAGTGGGGCAGAGAGAGGGAGGGGTCAAGGTGGGGAAGAGAATGGTGGGGAAAACAATGTAAGTTTCATGTTCTGCAGTGATCTGGGCAGCAGGCAAGTGTCACTGGAGTTTCTGTGTGTGGCCTCATTTTCGTTTTCTCTCCTGTCACTCATACCTCTGTGTGCTTATAAGCCTCGCTTTCACTTCCACAATCGTAATATCTGGTATTCCCGTGCCTAGTCTTGAGTTCCCATGCTACTAGTGTTCTTAATAATTGAATTGATTCTCTGTGTTTGACCTGGCTTGTATAACTACTCTCCTGTCTCACTTTGTTTGACGCGGTTTGTTGTACTACTGCTCCACTGCTTCTCTGTGATTGACCCAGCCTGTACGACTACCCAGCTGCCTCTCTGTGTTCAGCCCGACCTGTACGATTTCCTTGCTATACAATTTCCCTGCTGTCTCTCTGTGTTCATCCCATCTTGTATGACTATCCTACTCTCTCACTGTTGACTCAGCCTGTATTACTACTACTCAGCTGTCTCTCTGTGATCAACCTGGTCTGTACGACTACCCAGCTGCCTCTCTGTGTTTGACTGAGACTGAGGAGTAAGGAAGAGGAGAGGAGCTGAAAAACATAATTTTGACAAGGAGCAGTGGAGAAGAGTACTCCAAGAGGCAAAGTCACAAAATCTATCCATGGAAAAGTAATTAAGGTTTTATTCTGCATAAGTTTATCCTATTGAAATATCGCCCACTATGTCGCCTGAATGAAAAGGCACAGATGGTGGCGACACCTAAGCCTGCAACATCAGAATGTCACCTTTTTCATTCAGGCGACATTTTAAATGCTCCATTTTTTTGGTCTCCAAATAGTGGACAGCATTTCAATCATTAGGATAGCGGTTCAGCCAATGGATGATGCCTTCTATTCCCTAAGAGCTTGTGACAGCAGGCCTCAAAATCGTGATGTTCCCACTGAATCAGGGACTGTTGTGAGATATGAGATATGGGGGTTATGCATTAAGGTGTGATAAAGAGATGATGAAGTGGAGATTACTTCTCCAGTGATATCACATCTCCAATTCCTATGTTACTCTATGGAGCCAATGCCCTAAATCTGTATTGTTGGAGAAACCTTAGTCCATTGGATTCATAGAATAACATAGAATTTGGAGATTTTATAACACTGGAGAAGTCATCAAGTCATCTCCAATTTATCACCTCTTTATCACCTGTATTTAACACCTTAGTGCATCTACCCCTGGTGTTCTTGCAAGCCTGCACACATGTACTTTTACATATATCACCAAAGTAATAAACAAAATTACTTTTTTTTATTAAAGAGATAGTAATGTATGAAAGTGAACAGAGCTCTGATTCTGAACAGAGTGGTATTTCAACAGTATCAGACTTGTAGTTCAGGAGTAATCCTACATAATAATTCACTAGGATGTTTGTCACGATGCAGTCATGCACATTAGAGACTTTCCACATTCGGGCATTCTCTACTGCGCATGTTTGCATTGCGCGAGTGAGACGACGCAAGACTGCATCTCGTGGAGCAGTGAGGTAGTGACCGCGTAACATTACCCAGACCTTGGCCCGTGTACACAGGCTTTTACACTAGTTTATTTATAAAGGATCCCCCTCCCTCCCCTTTTAACCATTCAAAGCTGCCTCCCATCAGGTGTGGAATCTGGTCATCAGACCAGACAGCTCCAGTGAGGGACAGCTGTGAGCATAAGCAAAACCCCACCCCCCTTGACAAAGGAGAGAAGGTTTTTCCTTATGCTCATTGAAGATTGTCCCCCACTGCTCTCCATCCGGCTTGGAGAGGCAGCATTAGGTATGTAAAGGGGCGGGAGGGGGATCTTTATAATTAAATTATTCATGAACTACAAGTCTGATACTATCGAAATATGCAGAAAAAACTCTAAAGATGAATTGGATCTCTGTTTATTTTCTTAGAATTACTATCCCTTTAAATTTGCTATAAGGGTAAGAATTGGTTCTGACATGGGCACACAGTATGGAATTTTGTACATGCTTCTCAGATCTATTCAAACACATTGAGGACTGTGTGTGTGTGTGTTCCCCTTTATACTGTTCAATAAAACCCCACTTAGCTGCAGCTGCATAGAGATATAGAGTAATCGTACAGATCGGCCATAAACGCAAAAATAAAAATGGTGCAATTCTGGGGCAAACCGACTGCACCATAGGAGAGCAATAAATATTCCCACTGAATGAAAAGGAGCATGCAAAGCAATGCAATGGAGACCTCTATAGCATGTATAGGGTTAAAATCCCCATTTAACACTTTGAGTGACAGAAAGGTAGCCAAGGCATTGCAATGATTTTCAGATCTCTCTAGCATTCAAGGGGTTAAAAGCCCCATTTAAATAAATGGGGATTTTTATTTGCCCTCCTAAGGTGTAGATGATTTTGATGCAGAATTGGAAGATTTGTTCCTTAGCACAGTGGGGATCAATATGAGATCCTCCAGTAGGGTGACCAGCTCCCCAGACTGAAGGGGACCTGATGGAGTCCTTGAGTAAATGTTGCAATTTAACTCATGTTATGTTGTAATTTAACTCACGTAATCCCTAACTCCAGCATTTGAATGGCTCTGGGGTTAGCTTTTACATTGTCCTCAATGGGCGATATTTTGATCTTTTGCATCACAAAACCACAGTCACCAATTTTTTCTGCCAACACCAACAATTGGATTGAGCCCTTAGATTCCTATACTGTGGACTACTGTAAAAGTAGATGTAGTACAGTAGTCCACAGTATAGTAATCTAGGTATTAATCGAGGTGATGTAGCACGGTAGTCCACAGTATAGGAATCAAAGTATTAATCGAGGTGATGTAGTGCAGTAGTCCACAGTATGGGAATCTAAGTATTAATCGAGGTGATGTAGTACAGTAGTCCACAGTATAGGAATCTAAGTATCAATCGAGGTGATGTAGTACAGTAGTACACAGTATAGGAATCTAAGTATTAATCGAGGTGATGTAGTGCAGTAGTCCACAGTATAGGAATCTAAATATTAATCGAGGTGATGTAGTACAGTAGTCCACAGTATAGGAATCTAAGTATCAATCGAGGTGATATATGAAGAGATTCACCTTGTAATTCTGGATACTTTGTTATCAGTCCAAGTGGAGGTGTGCAGTGTGGGGAAGAAGACAGGGTGGATAGGGTGTGGACTTGGACATGGTGGGCAGTGTGGAGTTGGATGGTGTGGACAGTATGGCCAATGTGTGTGGGGGGTGGACAGTGTTTAGGTGGAAAATGTGGAGGTGGGCATTGTGGGGAGGAGGACAGGATGGATAGGGTGTGGAGATGGACAGGGTGGGCAGTGGGAAGTTGGACAGTGTGGACAGTAGACTTGTGCAAATTCATTCGGAGACATTCGGATTTCGTCGAAAATGGGGTCATTTGGCCAATTCGAAACTCAAGGGTCATTCGGAAAAAATGATCTGACTCCAAACAGCCCAGGACCGAAATTCGTCGAAACTTTCGGAAGTTTCGGCAATCGACAAATTTCCAAAAGTTTTGACTACTTTCGACCTGGACTTTTTTGTACTTCCTGTGCGCGCTCAATTACTTTCCCTCCATAATTTTCCCTCCATGTCTCTAGTCCAATTCCATTCTCCATTTCATGCACTACTTCCCTCTTTTGTCTGTATTCCAATAGCCTTCTTCGTTTCATGATGGGGGTTGGACTAATGACACAGTCACACAGACAGACAGCCTGCATTTCCTCATTGCGTTGTTGGAGCTCAGAGAGAGAAGAAGAGATTAGAGAGTGTCAAGTTGTTGTGTAGGCAGGCAGGTAGCATTAGGCTAGGCATAGGTAGGCAGCCAGCATTAGTTCCAGTTATTGCCACTGCAAGAGCGAGTAATATTTGTTCCTTTGCAAAATATAAAAAATATTAGGTATTTGTTCGAATACAGGGCCGGCCCTTACATGGGTCCCAGTAGGTCCATGGACCCAGGCGGCACTTTGACAGGGCGGCAATTTACCGTCCCATAGCCTGTTTATTTTGTTCGCTTCCGCCAGTTCTGTGTTGCAGGGTGTCCCATCAGTGTGACTGTCAGCAGCCGGGCAGCCCTATGCACACTCAGTGGCGATGCCTGCTGGCTGCTTCAGTGATGTGAATTATGTGATAGTCAAACATTATGCCTATTTTGTATTGTTTATCGCCCACCTAAAGTCAAGACTTGAGTAAATAGGTCTACCGTCCCAGATTTGCTAGAGAGGTTTTACAAATACAGGAGGGTGCCCCCTGTACGAAATGAGTCTAAACATTTGGGATCCCTAGTATGAGTGCATGACAGTGCATGATGTGTCCTGAACAGGATTGCTGTGAGGTGTCTCCACCCAGAAGGTGCTGGCCGGGCTGAGCTTCAACATTGTGACGAGTGGCCAACTAAGAGCACCGTGCCAGACTTAATCTGCAGCCATAGCATCACCCCCTCCTACTCTCCGGGTCCCGCTGACTGGCAATAACAGGTAAGTCACTAAGAGATCTGAAGCCTTTCCGGAAGTCCTTTCACTTGGAAAGGGGCTAGGTATTACTTGGGGTAGTTGCCTTGTGTGTAAATAATTTCTAGGTGGGAGATGAATGTGCATCACTTATGTGTTTCCTAACAGTAGTTAGAATACAACTTCCATCATCTCCTGATTATGACGTTGGGAAATGCCCAGCAATTACCCTAGAGCCCTGTATTGCACACTCACGGAAAACGGTGATATTGCTATACTAAGACAATGCTGTGGACCCCTCTTCAGTATAGATGTCAAGCATTTTTTTTATTTCTCTCCTGTGTTGCAGTTCGTTCACAACAGAATGTCTCAATTTTTCTTTTTAACACATTACATCTACAGTAGTACAGTTGGATATTACCTATACAATAATACTACATGTAATTATTTACTCCTATAATTAAATAATAATAGCAAACACTGGTAAGATTGTAACCTGTTCATCTATGGATGACAAGCACAGAAAATATTGGATTGCATTTCAATGTTAAGGTCAGGGACCAAAAGAGCCTGCTGGGTCCAGAAAGTCAAAACCAGGGACAGCTGTCAGGTGTGCATTATGGTAAAGTGACCAGAGTCTTAAAATTAAACCTGTAAACATTTTTTAAACAGTCAAATAGTGAAAACCATTTTATGAACATATTCTTCACAGATTATACATGCTTTTATTTGGAGTGAATGTATCATATATACTATATCCCATTCAAAAAACAGAAAACATTTTATTTTTTGGCAGGATGTCGCTGCAGGTGGAACAAGGCTGGGGAAGCAGACAATGTAATTACGATCTATGGCTACTAATTGAACAAGGGTGGGGTGTCTGACAGTCTATATGTGGTGCTGTGGCTACCAGTAGAATGCCACTAAGGAAACAGTGCATGTAGGTTCTACAGCAGTGTTTCTCAACTCCTGTCCTCAGGACCCACTAACAGGCCAGGACTTAGGGATTTCTCTGCTAGTGTGGTGATCAGAAGCTCATGCACATTGATTAACTCACCTGTGCTCTAACAAAGAAATCATCAAATCCTGGCCTGTTAGTGGGTCCTGAGGACAAGAGTTGAGAAATACTGTTCTACAGCAACCACTGGGGCAGTGGAACAAGGCTGTGTCTGTTATACAGTGTATATATGGTTCTGTGACTACTAGAGGACAGTGGAACAAGGCTAGGGTGTATGTTTCATTCTTTGCCTACTGGTGGTACCATACTGGGAGCAGACAGTGTAGATGTTGTTCTGTGGCTACTAGCGTAGCAAAGCCTCCAGGTCTGTGTTTCAGTATGTCCCATCATTATCACTCTCAGCAGCTGGGTGGCCCTATGCTCACTTAGTGGCGATGCCCGCTGGCTGCTTCAGTGATGTGAATCATGTGATAGTCAGTGTCAGTCCACACAGACACACCACCAGGCTCAGTTACGGAGTGTGCTATGCCTCACAGCCAACCCACACGCACCATCGCATCACCAGCCTGCCACCAACCAATTAAAGAGGAGCATATTTGCTCACTCAATATGGTCCATCCACATTGGCTGGTTGGGGTGCGTACCGTGCGTGTGGTGTGAGACCGTGCATGATCTGACTGGTCATGGTCATCTGTGTTTCTTAAAAAAAAAATATAAAAAGTACAAGTCATTTGTTTGAATAATCTTCAGCGTCACACTGCCAGTGTCACAGTTGTATAGGCAGGCAGCGTGCCTTTTCGCCACCGCAAGGGAGACCCACATGTGTTGGTTTTATTAAAAATATTCCTAATACAAGTTATTTGTTTGAATAATCTTCAGCGTCACACTGCCAGTGTCACAGTTGTATAGGCAGGCAGCGTGCCTTTTCGTCACTGCAAGGGAGACCCACATGTGTTGGTTTTATTAAAATTATTCCTAATACAAGTTATTTGTTTGAATAATCTTCAGCGTCACACTGCCAGTGTCACAGTTGTATAGGCAGGCAGGGTGCCTTTTAGCCACCGCAAGGGAGAGTCACATGTGCTGGTTTTATTAAAAATATAAAAATACAAGTTATTTGTTTGAATAATCTTCAGCGTCACACTGCCAGTGTCACAGCTGTATAGGCAGGAAGCATGTTAATATTCATATATTCAAATATTCATAATACAAGTTATTTGTTTGAATAATTTTCAGAGTCACACTGCCAGTGTCACAGTTGTTGTGTGGGCAGGTTTTAAAGTTGTAAAACTATAATCGTTCTCTACCTACCTTTCCGTAATGGATTTGAGTCCTAACCTGTTGTTCCTCGTCCTGGTACCAGCTGCCGTGACCCAGCAACCACCAACACCACCACAGTGCAGTTGCTTTCAAGCAGAGCTAGCAGCAGCAGGCGGGGTAAGAAGAATACTTTGACTAGTACTAGTCAGACTCAGCAGCAGCAGTCCAAAACAAAAACTAAAAAGAAGAAGGGAACTGCTGGTCGTTCTACCTCTACTAGCAGGGTAGAGAGGTCCAGTTCCTCCTCAGTTCCTCCTCTAAGACCACGAAGCGGCCGTCACCCGTCTCTCACCAGCTGTTTCGTGATGATCCCCCCAGAACCACCTGCACAATGACTATTGCCACTGCCAGTTCCGTCACCACTTCTGCTACAACCAGTTCTATAAACCTGGGGACACCTAGCTTGTTGAACATGAACACTACTGGTGGGAAACTGCGGGCAGTATCAACGCGGGAGTTTTACAGCGAACGTCTGAGTAAGCAACCCAAACTTGAATTATTAGATTATTTTGAGAAAATTTCTCCTGCCGCCACTGTCACTGACACTGAGAGCATATCGTCTCCAAAAAAGGTTATTGAGGGAGATCATTTACCATTTCCCGGTAGCCACCAGGCAGAAGAGGGAATTCATCAGCTCTCCCCAAAATCTGCTGCTGATGATTTTTCTTCCTGTCCAAACCTACAAGAGGTGGATGAAGAATATGAGGGACCAAGGCCTGCTAAGCTTGATTTTTCCACTGAGCATGATTTTTCCTCTGACCTTGATTATTCTCCTGAGCTGCCCATAGTACTCCTCCTGTTTCTCCAGCTACAATTCTGTCTTCTATTGATGAAAACTCACCACCTGACTCTCCAGTTCCAAATGAGTCTCCCAGGCAGGTAGTAGCTGCTAGTGTCTCTGCCACCACTGTTACTCCAATCCCAGTCCCGACATCCCTGCTGCCATCTTTGGGCCTACTAGTAACCCTGTAAAGGTATGTAGAAAAAAAAAGCATAGTGAGGTTGCTTCAGCATGTGAAGATGAAGAAAGTGTCACCTCAGTTTCTTCTTCACCACCTTCCAAAGTCATCCGTCGCTCCAAAGCGTGGGACCATTTTGTGACACTTGGCGATGGCCGGCTAGCAAAATGTAAATTGTGTGGCAGGGAAGTCAGCCGTGGGAGGGTGTTGGGTCATCTTTCCACCTCTGGGATGAACCACCACCTGAACCACTACCACAAGTCAGTGTTGACGAGTGCAGAACGTGGTGGCACTACTACATTTACCAATGTGTTGCAAGACACACTGATAGCAAAAACAAGTTCAGGTGCAGTAGCCAAGCAGGCAGGGCACCACTCTTTCCTCCTCCATGCTGAGGTAATGGATCAGCAGCACACCTCAGATAACATTCGCAAAGCACTGCAGAACATGGTGGCGCAATGGCTAGGGGAGCAGGCAGGCACACAGGCGCAAATGAGGTTTGTGGTTACTTATGGTGCAGCTAACATGATCAAGGCTCTCCGGGATGGCAGATTTGTGGGGTGTGCGCTGCTCAGCGCATGTTCTGCATCTAGTAGTGAAGGCTGCTCTTGAGGATGGCAGTAACACTGGAAGGTTGTCAGCACTTCTGGAGTCGTGCCGACAAATTTCTTGCCACTTCCATCGGAGCGTCAAAGATAGCCAGCTACTCAGGGAGGAACAGAAAAAGGCAGACCTCCCAGAGCAGCGCCTAAAACAAGATGTTGGGACCAGGTGGAACTCCACCTTAGATATGCTAGAGCGTATCCTGGAGCAGAAAAAGGCAATTCATACAATGTCATTTCACCATTTCACTGGCAGTAACAGAACACTGGGCAGGGCTGACTGGGCCCTGATGGAACAGGTAGTGACAGTCCTTACGCCTTTCCGTGCTTTGACGGAACTTTTGAGCAAAGAGAACGCTAGTCTGGCAGAAGTCATTCCCCTCTTCACGCACCTCTCCTTAAAATTGGATGATTTCCTTTCCCATAGGGAACACTTGCCTGGTGCTGAGGGTAATATACTTCCTGATGTTGCTGCCCTTCTAACGAGGTTGAAGAAGGAACTTACTCAGCGCATGGAAGAGCGCATGGACAATTGTCCCGAGTTAATACTTGCCACAATTTGCAATCCTCGAATCAAAGGCAAGTTGGCACTTTGTTCCAATTCTGTCAGTCTCTGAGAAGGGTTAAGTGAGGTGATGATTTAGCACACGATTAACCCCTTAATGACCAGCCGCGCGCGCACGGGCCCGGCACTTAACGACTGATTTTTCTTCTTCTTCATTCTAGCGAATGACTTCCGGGACTTACCAGGTACGTCCTCTGTCACTAAGTGACAGTTTTTGCGGGACGTACCTGGTAAGTCACTTGTCGCGATGGGGTTAATGTATTTTCAATACACAAATTAGTTTAGACACACATACTGCAGTTTAAACAATCATTGATGTTTATTCTTGATGTAGTATGAAACACTACAATGTATATACACATAGACTTATCTGATATGAGGGGAAATCAGGATAGGAAAACGAGAGAGAGGAATTTGGGTACTAAAGAGGGATAGTAGGGTAGGAGGCTGGTACCAGAAAATAAAACCTTAATCTTTACCCATGTACTAACATAGAATGTGACATGTAGTTTGTCCATGTTCGAGTCGACCACTTATGTTGAGTAGGATGTGACAGGCATGGGTGTTCGATGTTCGAGCATATGCTAAATTGAATGACAGGCATGGGTTTTCGATGTTCGAACATATGCTATATTGAAGGACAGGCATGGGTTCTCGATGTTCGACGTTTGCATTGTGACTGGCATCCCATGCTGGAGTAGAGGTGACATGCACAGACTGGCAATGTACGACAATGTCCGTTTTTGGGATGGATCTTTTTCTAAATGCACACCCTGTCTGCAAAGAATGATAGCAGCGTGCACGGAGGTGCACTGCTATAATTTAACCCATGTTAAATTCGGCCGAATAATTCGGAATGGATCAGAATTTAGTTCGAATCGAATAGGCCCGGTCCGAAATTAGGATCATCCGAATTAGAAAAAAAAAAATTTGTCCGAATTCGAATTGAATCGAAAATTTTGCCCGTGCACAAGTCTAGTGGACAGTATGTGGGGTTGGACAGTTTTAGGGTGGGGCATTGGCACACAGGAATCGTGCATATCTCTAGGCTGCACTGAAATCAAAGCAGCCCTGCAGTATGCATTTTTCATATGTGTCCCTGCTATTTGGTCATCCTACAAAACAAAAGGCAAACTAGAACGGGAAGGCAGGTGCTGAAATTGGAAGATGGAAATATAAGAAAATTACATTGGATAAAGGGTTATAGATAAATGGTTTAGGCAGTAAGCGAATGTAAGGTCTCTTGGGAAGAATAACTAGATGGTGAAATGGGCAGACTAGAGGGACCAACTGCTTCTTATCTGCCATCAAATTCAATGTTTCTCTTACAGATAGGCATCTATTTACATGTGCACACTAGTATCCACATCACAGAAAACACGTTTGTGCAGTGCTAGACACACACTGTAATGTAGACACACACACTGTAATATAGAGACACACACACACACTGTACTATAGACACACACACTGTAATATAGAGACTAGACATGTGCGAATTCATTCGGAGACATTCGGATTTCGTCGAAAATGGGGTCATTCGGAGACATTCGGCCAATCCAAAACTCAAGGGTCATTCGGAAAAAATGATCCGACTCCGAACAGCCCAGGTCCGAAATTCGTCTAAACTTTCGGAAGTTTCGGCAATCAACACATTTCCAAAAGTTTTGACTACTTTTGACCAGGACATTTTGTACTTCCTGTGCGCGCTCAATTACTTTCCCTCCATAATTTTCCCTCCATGTCTCTAGTCCAATTCCATTCTCCGTTTCATGCACTACTTCCCTCTTTTGTCTGTATTCGAATAGCCTTCTTCGTTTCATGATGGGGGTTGGACTAATGACACAGTCACACAGACAGACTGCCTGCATTTCCTCATTGGGTTGTTGGAGCTCAGAGAGAGAAGAGATTAGAGAGTGTCAAGTTGTTGTGTAGGCAGGCAGGTAGCATTAGGCTAGGCATAGGTAGGCAGCCAGCATTAGTTCCAGTTATTGCCACTGCAAGAACAAGTAATATTTGTTCCTGTGCAAAATATAAAAAAATATTAGGTATTTGTTCAAATACAGGGCCGGCCCTTACATGGGTCCCAGTGGGTCCATGGACCCAGGCGGCACTTTGACAGGGGCGGCAATTTGCCGTCCCATAGCATGTTTATTTTGTGCTCTTCCGCCATTTCTGTGTTGCAGGGTGTCCCATCAGTGTGACTGTCAGCAGCCGGGCAGCCCTATGCTCACTCAGTGGTGATGCCTGCTGGCTGCTTCAGTGACGTGAATTATGTGATAGTGAAACATTATGCCTATTTTGTATTGTTTATCGCCCACCTAAAGTCAAGACTTGAGTAAATAGGTCTACCATCCCAGATTTGCTAGAGAGGTTTTACAAATACAGGAGGGTGCCCCCTGTACAAAATGAGTCTAAACATTTGGGATCCCTAGTATGAGTGCACAACAGTGCATGATGTGTCCTGAACAGGATTGCTGTGCGGTGTCTCCACCCAGAAAGTGCTGGCCGGGCTGAGCTTCAACATTGCGACAAGTGACCAACTAAGAGCACCGTGCCGTGCAGCCATAGCATCACCCCCTCCTACTCTCCGGGTCCCGCTGACTGGCAATAACAGGTGAGTCACTAAGAGATCTGAAGCCTTTCTGGAAGTCCTTTCACTTGGAAAGGGGCTAGGTATTACTTGGGGGAGTTGCCTCGTGTGTAAATAATTTCTAGGTGGGAGATGAATGTGCATCACTTATGTGTTTCCTAACAGTAGTTAGAATACAACTCCCATCATCCCCTGATTATGACATTGGGAAATGCCCAGCAATTACCGTAGAGCCCTGTATTGCACACTCACGGAAAACGGTGATATTGCTATACTAAGACAATGCTGTGGACCCCTCTTCAGTATAGATGTCAAGCATTTTTTTTATTTCTCTCCTGTGTTGCAGTTTGTTCACAACAGAATGTCTCAATTTTTCTTTTTAACCCTTTGAATGCCAGAGTGGTATGCAACGTATTGCTTTGCAATGCATTGCGTACCACTCTGGCACTCAAAGGGTTAACACATTACATCTATCACATTACAATCATTGATGTTTATTCTTGATGTAGTATGAAACTCTACAATGTATATACACATAGAGTTATCTGATATGAGGGGAAATCAGGATAGGAAAACGAGAGAGAAGAATTTGGGTACTAAAGAGGGACAGTAGGGTAGGAGGCTGGTACCAGAAAATGAAACCTTAATCTTTACCCATGTACTAACATAGAATGTGACATGTAGTTTGTCCATATTCGAGTCGACCACTTATGTTGAGTAGGATGTGACAGGCATGGGTTTTCGATGTCGAGCATATGCTAAATTGAATGACAGGCATGAGGTTTCGATGTTCGAACATATGCTAGATTGAAGGACAGGCATGGGGTTTCGATGTTCGAACATGATAAATTGAATGACAGGCATGGGGTTTCGATGTTCGAACATGCTAAATTGAATGACAGGCATGGGTTTTCGATGTTCGACGTTTGCATTGTGACTGGCATCCCATGCTAGAGTAGAGGCATGCACAGACTTTCAATGTATGACAATGTCCGTTTTTGGGATGGATCTTTTTCTAAATGCACACCCTGTCTGCAAATAATAATAGCAGCGTGCACGGAGGCGCACTGCTATAATTTAACCCATGTTAAATTCGGCCGAATAATTCGGAATGGATCAGAATTTCGTCCGAATCGAATAGGCCCGGTCCGAAATTAGGATCATCCGAATTAGAAAAAAAAAATTCGTCCGAATTCGAATTTTACCGAAAATTTTGCCCATGCACAAGTCTAATAGAGACACACACACACACTGTAATGTAGACACACACACTGTAATATAGATACACACTCACACACACACTGTACTATAGACACACACACACACACGCACACACACACACACACTGTAAAGTAGAGACATACACTGTAATATAGAGACACACACTGTAATGTAGACACACACACTGTAATATAGAGACACACACACACTGTACTATAGACACACACACACACACTCACACACACTGTAATGTAGACACACACACACACACACTGTAATATAGACACACACACACACTTTACTATAGACACACACACACACACACACACACACACACACACACTGTAATGTAGAGACACACACTGTAATATAGAGGCACACACTGTAATGTAGACACACACACACACTGTACTATAGACACACACACACACTGTAATGTAGACACACACACTGTAATATAGAGACACACACACACACACTGTAATGTAGACACACACACACACTGTAATGTAGAGACACACACTGTATTATAGAGACACACACACACACACACTGTACTATAGACACACACACACACACACACACTGTAATGTAGAGACACACTGTAATATAGACACACACACACTGTAATATAGACACACACACACACACACACACACACTGTAATATAGAGACACACAATGTAATATAGAGACACACAAACACACTGTAATATAGATACACACACTGTAATATAGAGAGACACACAAACACACTGTAATATAGACACACACACGCTGTAATATAGAGAGACACACAAACATACTCTAATATAGTGACACACACACACATTGTAATATAGAGACAAACACTGTAATATAGAGAGACACACAAACACACTGTAATATAGAGATACACACACACACACACACTGTAGTATAGAGACACACATTGTAATATAGAGAGACACACAAACTGTAATATAGAGACATACACTGTAATATAGAGAGACACACAAACACACTGTAATATAGAGACACACACACACACTGTAATATAGAGACATACACTGTAATATAGAGAGACACACAAACACACTGTAATATAGACACATACTGTAATATAAAGACACCCACACACACACTGTAATATAGACACACACACTGTAAAATAGAGACATGCACTGTAATATAGAGACACACACACACACACACTGTAATATAGAGACACACACTTGTAATTGCGCTTGCACACAGTGTACAAATGACACACACACATACAATGTGTATAGAGACACACACTTGTAATAATACTTGCATACAGTGTAGAAATGACACACACAGTGTAATATAGAGACACACAGTTGTAATGATACTTGCACACAGTGTAGAAATGACACAAATGCAGTGTAATATAGATACACACTTGTAATGGTACTTGCACACAGTGTAGAAATGATGCACAGTAGTATAGAGACACACACTTGTAATTGTGCTTCCACACAGTGTAGAAATGACAAACACACACCGTAATATAGACACACACTTGTAATGATACTTGCACACAGTGTAGAAATGACACACACATGCTGCAGTATAGAGACAAACATTTGTAATGATGCTTGCACACAGTGTAGAAATGACACACACTGTAATATAGAGACACACACTTGTAATGACGCTTGCACACAATGTATAAATGACACACACACACACACTGTAATACAGAGACACACACTTGTAATAGTACTTGCACACAGTGTAGAAATGACACACATGCTGCAGTATAGAGACACACACTTGTAATGATGCTTGCACACAGTGTAGAAATGACACACACTGTAATATAGAGACACACACACTTGTAATGATGCTTGCACACAGTGTAGAAATGACACACACTGTAATATAGAGACACACACTTGTAATGATGCTTGCACACAGTGTAGAAATGACACACACACTGTAATATAGACACGCACACCTGTAATGACGCTTGCACACAGTGTAGAAGGACACATAGTGTAATATAGAAATGCACACTTGTAATGATGCTTGCACACAGTGTAGAAATAACACACACACTGTAATATAGACACACACTTGTAATGCCACTTGCACACAGTGTAGAAATGACACACACTGTAATATAGACACACACTTGTAATGATGCTTGCAGACAGTGTAGAAATGACACAGACTGTAATATAGACGCACACTTGTAATGATGCTTTCACACAGTGTAGAAATGACACACACTTGTAATGATGCTTGCACACAGTGTAGAAATGACACACACTGTAATATAAAGACGCACACTTGTAATGATGCTTTCACACAGTGTAATATAGAGACACACACTTGTAATGATGCTTTCACACAGTGTAGAAATGACACACACTGTAATATAAAGACGCACACTTGTAATGATGCTTTCACACAGTGTAGAAATGACACACACTGTAATATAGACACACACTTGTAATGATGCTTGCACACAGTGTAGAAATGACACACACTGTAATATAAAGACGCACACTTGTAATGATGCTTTCACACAGTGTGGAAATGAGAAACACTCTATCTCTCTCTCTCTCAGCTCCGCCCCTGTGCACAAAGCCCTAACCAGCTGGTATAGAGAAGAGGGGGAGGGAAGGAGTCAGCTGAGCATTTGGAGTGGGGAGGAAGCATCATCTGATACAGAGGAAGGAGCTGCACTGTGTGAGTGTGTCATTGTACCGCTGTGCAACGAAAGTCTTGGGACAGGTAGGAGCCCTCAACCCCCTTTGTATACCCTTCATTACACCCCTGGAAGGGCATGTGGCTATACAGAGCGGTTGCAGTATCCTGGGAGCTGGGAAGAACATCTGTGATTGTCCATGTGATTAGTGTATATCTGCCTCCCCCTTCCTCGTTCCCTGCTGTGTATGTACAATATACAGAGGCTGATGTACTAAAGACTGGGGCAATCCAACTGTACTATAGGGGAGAAATGCAAGTTCCGTTGATTTAAATGTGGAACTTAACACCTTGAATGCTAGAGAGATCCTAAACACATTGCTTTGCTGTGTGTGGGATACCTATCTAGCATTCAGAGAGTTAAAAGTCACATTTAAATCAATGGGAATTTGAGGAATTGTTATCTGTACTGTGCTAGGCAGTTGGTTTGCTTCAGAATTATTACAGTTTGTCTTCATACATCAGCCATAGAGAAAAGATTGTTTGCTTTCATTGTAGGGCATAGCATGTTCATTATTGGGGTATAGAGAGACCCTGTACCGTTGTGCGGTGAGATCGCTCTCAGTACAGAGAGACCCTGTACCGTTGTGCGGTGAGATCGCTCTCAGTACAGAGAGACCCTGTACCGTTGTGCGGTGAGATCGCTCTCAGTACAGAGAGACCCTGTACCGTTGTGCGGTGAGATCGCTCTCAGTACAGAGAGACCCTGTACCGTTGTGCGGTGCGATCGCTCTCAGTACAGAGAGACCCTGTACCGTTGTGCGGTGCGATCGCTCTTAGTACAGAGAGACCCTGTACCGTTTTGCGGTGCGATCGCTCTCAGTACAGAGAGACCCTGTACCGTTGTGCGGTGCTCTGTACACATTAGCAATATATAGATATACTCAGCATGTTCATTATCAGTGTATATAAACAGGGCTAGATTCTATTACAGGTGCTAATTTTATCTCTGCATTTATCTCCATTTTTCCACATAGACTTCAATAGGAAAATGTTTGATAAAACGGGTGTTAACATTTATCTCCTGCAATAGAATCTAGCCCATAATGTGCAGTATCACTATACAGTGCAGAGCGATCACTATCAGTATAGAGTTACTCAGTACCATTATACAGTGCAGTGTGTTCATTACTAATGTATAGAGTGCAGTGTGCTCATCATTATCAGAGTATATAGATACTCAGTATCATTATAAAATGCAGTGTGTTCATTATTACTTTATAGGGATACTCAGGTTAAAAATGCAGTGCAGCGTGATCATTATCAGTATATAGAAGTATTTATCATTATATTGTGCAACTTGTTCATTATTAGTGTATAGAGCTACTCAGTATCAGTATACTGTGCAGTGTGTTCATTATTAGTATATAGAGATACTCCGTATCATTATACAGTGTAGCATGCTCATCCGTGTATAGTCAGTACCATTACACAGTTCAGTGTGATAATTTAGTTTGTAGAGATCCTCAGTATCGTTATTCAGTGCAATGTGTTTGTCTGTAGAGCTACTCAGTATCATTATAAAGTGCATCATGTTCATTAATAACTGTGTGTAGGTACTTGTATTCATTATACAGTCCAACATGTCCATTACCATTTTCCTGACATACTCGATATCATTACATGATCATTGTCTCTGTATAGAGAAAGCCAATGGCTGGCTGGGATTGATGGGAACTGTCAGCTACATCTGGAGAGCCAATTATTTCATATGTTTATTATGAGCTGATGCGGTAGTATAGGAAACTAAACATCACTTTTACAGTGTAGCATTTTCATTTCCAGAGTTCACACAAGATACCCAGCACTACACACCGGCTGTGTCCACCATGATCCATAGCCTGTTTCTGATTAACCCTTCAGGGGACATCTTCCTGGAGAAGCACTGGAAAAGTGTGGTGTCCCGCTCTGTTTGTGACTACTTTTTCGAGGCCCAGGAGCGAGCATCAGAGGCAGAGAATGTGCCCCCGATCATCCCTACCCCTCACCACTACCTACTCAGTGTTTACAGGCATGCTATCTTTTTTGTGGCAGTCATCCAGACAGAAGTGCCCCCTCTCTTCGCTATTGAGTTCCTTCACCGAGTGGTGGACACATTCCAGGTGAGCATACTTTACCAGTGGCCATCCTCCTGCTGTCTGTGTCACTCTGCAGGGGGTGGGATGGACCCCATGGGTCAAAGATGTCTTTTATCCCTTGAGGTTCAGAACGGTGTGCAAAGCGTTAAAAGACCAGAACATTTTGTTTTATGAAAAAACATATACTGTAGGATTATTTCTGCTGAGTAAAACTGCTACTTTCACTGCTAGGAAATGCATAATTTCAGGTTTTTACATTGTTTTTTTTAGTTGAACAGTGCCCTCAGGTGTTCCTTGTTCTACTGCATTCCATGGGAGAGGTGAGTCACCGACTGCAGTTCTCCATAGAATGTGATAGTAACAGCTTTATCACTTCCTGACACCTTTTTTAAATAAAACAACTAACAGATGCGGGAGTTCCCTTGTTTCATTCTGCAGGAAAAACACTAAAACATACAGGTTGTCATAAAAAACAAAACAACACAGGTTTACTGCTTCTTTAAGTTACTATCACCTTGACATAATGCAGATGGATTTCATAGGATATTTGTGCCTTCTGTTTAATGCTCTTTTGTTCAAAAGAAAAATGTAAAAATGCAGGGGCAAACCAAATGCATCATAGGGGGCAAATAAAAATGACCTAAATTCCTATTGCTTTAACTCTTTGAATGCCAGAGAGGTATCCAACACATTGCGTTGGATAACTTTCTGGCATTTAAAGGGTTAAATGACTATTTTACCCTTTGAATGTTAGAGAGTGTTCCCATGTATTGTAAAATCAATCTAAGGGAATAAAATCCCCATATAAATCTCTAGAAATATTTATGCCACCCCATGGTGCAATTAATTTGCTCTAGGATTCATCCTGTTTTTGAACATTAGGTCCCAAGTCATACATGATGAGACTCTCCAGCTGTTGGACTACATCTTTCATCATCCTCAGCCAGGCAACAGTGATGCACACCAGAGCTTTTCACAGCCCTCTGGTCTTTAATGGGTCACTGCAGGATTCATCTTCATATACCTAAAGCTAGCTATTCTTTCATTTATCATTTTACACTTCTCACATTTATCAAGAAACTCTCAGTGCTTACCTCGATCCTTGATTGACACCTTCAGATATAATCTATAATCAATCATATTATCATGCCTTGTGAGAAAAATCCTTCTATATAATAAGAGGATTTTAGTCTTACCTGTTAAATGCTTTTCTCTTACTCCATATAGGTTACTGGTAACTCTGGGAAAGCGATCGCTCCTTTAAGTAGGCAGGAACAATTCTTGAAAAGAAGTGCAGGGTGGTGCCTTCCTCCACTCCTTAGCTGGTCCCCAGCCAATCTCCTCCAGTACGATTTGAACAGCTAACTATTGACTAGGTAGCAAGAAGGGAAAAGAAGACTCCTGTGAGCATGAACCCGAAAGGACTCTCATGTTTGGTCACAGGAGAATTAAGCATGGTCCCTTGACAGGGCGGGAGACCAGTAACCTGTATGGACTAAGAGAAAAGGATTTAACAGGTAAGACTAAAATCCTTTTTTCTCTGTTGTCTAATATAGGTTACAGGTAACTTTGGGATGTCCAAACACTGAGTTTACCAGAGCTGGGAATAAAGGCAAGGACCAAGCGAAGGTCCCCAAAGTCACCAGAACATATATGAACCAATCAGTTCATAAAATAGCCCTACAACGGACTCAAAACTGGAGTATAACACACCAGGAACCGTAACACAGCACACAGAACTAGAGCCAACCGGGCACAACAGTTAAGAGTACTAAAGGTCTGAGGAAGACCCTAGACAGGCCAGACTGCCTCCAGGATCTTCCTACCAAGGCTGGCATTGGCTGATGCCAGAACATAAACATGATAGTTTTTAGAGAAGGTGTGCACAGACAACCAAGTGGCTGCCAATAGACCTGGTGGAATGAGCCGCGACACAAAATGGAACAGGCTTCTTCCTCAGTTTGTAGGCCTTACGAATAGAGGACTTAATCCAGGAAGCTATGGTAACCTTAGATGCTGTTCTGCTAGCCCTGGGACTCTCAGGAATGACGAAAAGCACGTCAGTCTGACGAATGGACTGAGTGCGGTGCACATAGAACTTAAGGCAGCATACCACATGCAACAAATGAAGATTCCTTTCCTTGTCAGATGTAGGGTCAGGGCAGAAGGAAGGCAATACAATTTCCCGATTGATGTGGAATTTGGAGACCACCTTTGGATGAAATTCCTGAGAAGTCCGAAGAACCTCCTTGTCTTTATGAAACACCAAAAAGGGTGGTTTGCAAGACAAGGCATGCGACTCGGCAAACAGACACTATCGCCAGGAGAAAAGCCATCTTCCAAGTCAGCAGACGTAGAGGAATAGTAGCCAAGGAATCAAATGGGGGGAGCTGAAGGATGCCCAAAACCAAGTTAAGATCCCACTGAGGAGCGGGGTTTTTAAAAGCAGGACGAGCATGAGCAACGCCCTGAAAAAAAAGTGACATCTGGAAGGATGGCAATGCGTCTCTGAAAGAAAACTGAGAGAGCAGAAGTCTGAACCTTAAGGGAACTCAAGCTGAGTCCCTTATCCACCCCGTCCTGTAAAAAAGGTCAAAATCGTGGGAAAGATCCCTATCAGCACACCGTGGACAAGACTCTATGGTAAGCTTTAAAGGAAACAGGTTTGCGGGCACTAAGCATATTGGCACCACACCCGAAGAGAAACCCTTCTTCCTCAATGTTAAGGATTGAATTTCCATGCCGTCAAACCCAGACTGTCTACATCCTCCTTCCACAGATATCCCTGTAGAAAAAGATCCAGAAGGCCGGGGAAGCCGAAAAGGCTCCGCCATGGAGAGATCCAGGAGCTCTGGAAACCAAGCCTAATGAGGCCAGTACGGAGCTGTCAGAATTGCTGGAGAGCCCTCCAGACGCAGTTTCCTCAATACCCTGTGTAGCATAGGAATGGGAGGAAAGATGTAAACCAGAGGAAAGTGCCATGGAATCAACATGGCATCCACTGCCAGAACTAGAGGGTCCCTCTAGCAGGAGAAAAACGATGGAACCTTCCGGTTGTGCCTTGTCACCATCAATTCGTCGCAAGGAAGTCCCCATTTCTAGACAATGAGGTCAGACACATCTTGATGTAGTTCCCACTCTCCACTGTCCACAGTATGTCGACTTAGGAAGTCTGCTAGAACGTTGTCAATGCCAGGAATATGAACGGCTGATATAGCAGGAACATGTTCTTCTGCTCAAGATAAGATAGCTTTGACCTCTAACCAAGCAGCGAGACTTCTTGTTCCTGCTTGATTGTTGATGTAAGCCACGGCCGTGGAGTTGTCAGACTGGACCCGAACCAGACATCCATCCAACTTGAATGTCCAGTACCTGAGAGCATGAAATATCGCTTGAAGCTCCAGCACGTTGCTGGGAAGGAGAGACTCCTCATTCGACCACTGACCCTGGATGTTCAGGTGACCAAAGACCACTCCCCATCCAGAGAGACTGGCATCTGTCATCACTGTTGTCCAGAAGGATACCAGAAAGGGCCTGCCCTTCAGCAGATTGGAGAGGTCAAGCTGCCACAACAGACTCAGTTCCACATGAAGAGGTAGAGATACCGACATCTTCAACAGATCCGTCTTGCCCTTGCAGAAATGGATCACGAACCTCTGGAGTTCCCTCATGTAAGCCATGGCAAACGGAACTGCCTCTATGGTGGATATGAACTTCCCCGTTAGAGACGTCAACTTTCTGACAGGAACTGGATTGGAAGCCAGGACAGCAGACACTTTGGTGATTTGGTGAGCCACCTCGTCCGTGAGAAACACCATACCCTTCATGGTGTTGAAGAGAAGATCAAGAAAAACCAGTCGTTGAGATGGAATCAAATCCGACTTGTCCATGCTGAGGATCCATCCATGGTGGGTGAGTGCATGAATATAATCTTTGACCTGCTGATGAAGGAGTTCCGGAGAGGGGGCCTTCAGGAGCAAGTCTTCCATGTGTGGAGTGACTCTGATGCCGTACCTGTGCAGGACGGACACTAAAGCACCCAGTACACGATTGGTCTGACTACAGCCCCCCAGGTTTTCAAAGGGAAGAGCAGAAAACTGAAAATGCCCTTGGTCGCAGACAAACGTGAGGTACTGCCGGCTCTCTGGATGGATGGCTATATGCAGGTTGGTATCCTGAAGGCCCAGAGAAGCAAGAAATTCCTCAGGACACATGACCGCAGTCACCATCCTTAGAGACTCCTGGTGATAATGAGTTCTGACCACAAAGGAATTGAGATCCTTGAGGTCTAAGATCGGATGAGAGCCGCCATCCTTCGAAACCACGAACAGGTTGGAATAGAAACCCAAACCCCTTTCCAGCTCAGGAACCAGCTCCAGGACCTCATTGTCCAAAAGGGTCTGGATGGCGCCATTGAAAAGACAGCGCTTCTCTACTCCGAGAAGAGTGAGAAGGAAAGAACCTGAACAGAGGAAGAGAGGTGAAAGGGATCCTGTACCCCTCTGAGACTACCTGTACAACCCACAGATCCAGCACGGTGTCTGTCCAGACACTGAGGAAATGGTGCAGTTGGCCACTCATTGGCGTATGGTGTCTGTGGTTCAACGAGTCATGCCAAAGAAGGTTTGGAATTGTTGGGCTTGGCAGAGGACTGCATGGGCCTCCATTGTTGTTTGGGCTTGGAGGAGGAACGCGTGGGGAACCGCCTGGTTTGTGGGGCGCGCCTCAGCCTGAAAGGGGCGAAAAAGCTGATTCCGTTTGGCCTGAGGCTTCCTCTTGGAAATTATTAGGCACTTAAGCTCTGGTCCAAACAAGGACGTTTCCAAAAAGGGCAACAAATGTAAGGTTTTCTTAGAGGTAGTATCTGCAGACCACATCTTGAGCCAGAGAGCCCGTCTGGCTACCACAGACATGGTAGAAACCCTAGCCACCAACAGGATGGCATCAAAAGAGAGCTGCAGAAACATAATGCTGAGCTTCAGAAATGTTGGCCAGAAGCCGCAACAAGTCAGCAGCTGGAGCGCCCTGACGTACCTCTACAGTTAGCTGTTCAGTCCAGACTGCAATGGCTTTGTTCACCCAAGCAGCTGAAAATGAGGGATGCAATGATGTGCCTGCAGTAGCAAAGATGGCCTTTAGAAAGGCCTCAAGTTTCCTGTCAGTCCAATCCTTAAGGACAGACGTGTCCGCCACAGACAGAGCTGTGGACTTAGAAAGTCTTGAAATTGGGGCATCCACCTTAGAAGGCTGAGCCCATTGCGCTAGGGCCGCTTCAGAGAAGGGATACAACTTAGCAAACTTTCTAGACACAGTAGATTTCTTATCAGGGGTCTTCCAGTCATCTAACACAAGTTGATCAAGAGTGGGATTAGGTGGAATGAAGGTACTCTGCTTCTTAGGTACATGAAACACATCAGAAGGGTCCTTAGAAGCCTCAGAAACCGGGGGAATGTTCACAGTGTTGAGGACGTCCCTGATCAGGCCTTCAGCTGCGGGTTCAGGGTCAGCTTCAAAGGGGTCCCCAAAAAATTGGAAGGAGGCCACTGCAGAACATTCACCCTCATCTGAGTCCACCAACAATTCCTCCTCAGAGGAATCTGATACATCAGGTACAGCCTGAGGTTTGGGTAGGGAAGACCTGATAGAAGTAGGGGGCTGCCAGGACTGGAAGACCCCCTGTAATTG
The DNA here is from genome assembly GCA_037306005.1 of Rhinophrynus dorsalis. Classification (NCBI taxonomy): domain Eukaryota; kingdom Metazoa; phylum Chordata; class Amphibia; order Anura; family Rhinophrynidae; genus Rhinophrynus; species Rhinophrynus dorsalis. The sequence continues at coordinate 495,382,114 of CM074721.1, forward strand.
GGATGGAAGGAGTTGTAAGGTAGACGTTAGGTCTCTAGTAGTGGTCTTAAACTCTTGTATCCACAGTGGCTTTAGTGCATGGATGGAGGTCCCTGGGGGAGATGCAGGGAAAGCAGCGCATGAAGGGCATAAATGACCTGAGTATTCTCTAGGAAGCCCCGATTGACAGGAGCAATGAGCAATGGGGGTCGCAGACACCCCAGTATCCTTAGTCTTAGGTCTAGCCCCAAGTTACAACGGAGTTGACATCCTCCCAGGGTATTAATGTCTGAAAAGTATAAGGTAAACCCAAATACAGTGTGTGAGATTAAGTATTTCACCCCAGAAATAGCGACAATGCACTTAACTGGCAGGTGAAGGGTTAATCTGGTGAGGAGAGAAGGCGAGTCCAAGCCCTGTGTAGGATACTCCTGAAGGGAAAGGAAAAAATGGCGTCCGCGATGGCAGCCAATCAGAAACGGGCACTCATGGGAAATGTAGTTTCCCTTCAAGTACCTCAAAAACAGTGCTTGAAGCTCCCTGAGCCCCCAAGACACTCAGAACATAAACCGGATTATAGAACAAGGGTAGACAAACAAAATGAGCCATCTCTGAAGTCTCTACGTTGAGCGGTTGCAGAGATATGTCCCAAACTGTAAAGTCCCATAGAGGTGAAGGGAGCATGGCGTCTATGCGGTAAAGCGTGCCTTAAAAGCACGTAACACAAATAAAGTAAAAAAAAAATCAAAATGTGTCTGAAAAGAGGGAAACACCTCAGAATACACTAAAATAAAGGAATAAACAATAAACCCAGTAGGGAAAGTGTAATAAACCAGATTTACCAGAGAAACCCAATTGCTCCAAACCCCAACAGACATACATTTAAACCCAATGAGTGCAGGAGTAGGTACTAGGAACTCCAAAGCAGACCCCTGTGTGGAGGAGAAGTGTGGAACATGTGGACTTCAGCAGTCAAAAGGTTGCTCACCTTTTTAGCAGGTCTTCTGTCTTCAGATCACCATTGTTAGAGAAGAAGCCTCAGTGAGCAGCTCCTAGGGAAAAAAACACGCTACACAAGATTTTCCCCTTCAAGGCTGACAGGTCCACAGCAGCACCAGGAAACTGAGCTATCCAACTTGGGAATGTCAGTAATGGTAATCAGCCTTATGGTTGGAATTCCATATCTAACAGAAAACAATAAATATAACTAAAACAATAGCAGAACTGTTCTCATGCCTTGCTTGTTCAAGGAACAAATCTTACTGGAGGGGATTGGCTGGGGACCAGAAAGTAATATGACTTAAGCTACATGAAATTTACAAAAGAGAGGTATCTCTTCAATCATTTTTCACACTATCATGTCACCTGTCTCTATTGATTTACCTACATAAATAAATTCTGTTTGTCACATCTTTCTGCCTTGGGGCCTGGTCACATGAGTAACTTCCCTGTGTTTAAGGCAGAGTGCATCAGTGTTACAGTACTGCAGATCTGCATGATAACCTAGGGGCAGGGAGGCCCTCCAGCTGCTGCAGACTACAGTTTCCATCATTACAGTGGGGAATGATGTTGTAGTCTGACAGCAGTTGAAGGGCCTTAAGTTGCTAATAACTGGCCTATGGGCCACCATGCAGATTATTCCCATGGATGACTTGGACATTGCAATGCTCTTAACCTCCAATAACTTTCCTTTTCACATGGCTGTCAGCCGTCATGTATGGCTGATTCTGATATGGGCCCCCCCCAGTTAGCTGGGGAATGCAGGGTGATACAAGTAAGTAACAGACAGTTTGAATGGAGCAACATTTCATCTCTGTTTGTCACCTAGGTGAGTATAACCTAAAGGGACCCTGTCAACTAAAAAGAGCTTTCAGAATCACTGGTATGTTGTATTAAATATTTTTTAGTTATTATTTTTATAGGTTATGCTAGTTAAGGCATGCTGTGTAAGCACTTCCTGTCTTAGCTCCCTGTAGTAATTCTATCACCTGTTTCCTCCCTCATCTCTCTCCTGTGTAGCACCATCAATCTGGATTCAGGAGAGGTGTGCCAGTTGGCCGGCCCACTTGAGCTGCAGCTGATTTCATTCTCTGGCCCCACACAGGGACTGAAGTTTCTTTGGATGTTGCAATGAGCATCACCACTTTCACAAATGCTCCTGTGTAAGAACTGCCTGTGTCCCCATAGGCCACAGCGCAGACCTTGCTTACTGCAATGTTCCGGCATTCCTGAGGGAACGTAGTAAAGTTGCAGATTGCTGGTGAAAGGCACCATAACCCAACATAGGAACTTGCACAATGGCAGACAGATCCAACACAACATTGTAAAAAAGCCTTGCAATCTCTGTGTGCTTGTGTTGTAAATAGGGGAAACTAAGGCCCCCAGAAAAACGTGTATCCTTAATGTGTATACATAATAAAAAGTGATCCCGTACACATTTTAAATCTAATACTCAAACATATTAGCACATTATGTGTGGTATATGACTCCCACATCAGATCGATAGGGATATATGTTTTTCTGAATGAGAGACTGGAGGAGTTGATATACCAAATATCAGGAACATGGTACAAGTATACCATGTGTGTGTTGTTTGGCAGCTTCTTCCAGGTCTACCTGTCAGGGTCTCCATCATAATATACACAGATCTATATAAACTGCTACAAATCACTTCTCTTAAAAAGAAAATACTCAATCAAGAGACTCACCAAAGCCCAAAGGCTGTGCGGATCCGGGGCATGCTCTCCATCATAGGTGGATCGGTTGTGGCTATTTTAGATGTGACTTCAACGGCTGGACCACCTACCCTGGATTCAGGGTATTACCTTCTACAAACTCCCTTCCAGCTAGAATGGTATATTGTTGCCCTTTTTATGGGGTGTATTTGTTTAAATATTACTCTGTTTTAGTGGATTGTATTGCTGTTATATAATAAATGTGATGTGGTTATTATACTCTGGTGTATCATTAGTTGTGATATTTGCTGTACGTCTCTCTACAGCAAATCTGTTAAGTGCTCAATAAAGACATTACATTTGTGAATATGTCTCGGTCTGAGAAAATTTGCTACATAGCTTATGCAGTATCACTATATATTCCATTAAAGGGATAGTAATGTTTCATAATAAAAGCAGCTCTAATTAATCATCATAGTATTTGGACTTTGGAGAGTGTTATTTCAGTTCTGTCAAACTTGTAGTTCAGGAGAAATTCAATGACAAAGTATCCCCCTCCCGCCTCTTCTACTGATGTAACACTGCTCAGCTTAGAGCAGCAAGGAGTGTCCAGGTAGACTGCAGAGAGGGACAATCTTCAATTAAGATAAGGGAAAAAGCTGAAAAACCTGTCAAGAGGGGCAGGGTTTTCATTGTTCTCACAGTAAGAATATTGACCATTGATGTGAGCTGTCTGGTCTATGAACTTGATTCCACATCTGAGGAGTGGGGGCTTACACTAGGTAAAAAAAAAAAAATCATTCAATTACTCTTTTTTTTTTGTTTCTATAGTATTTATTTCAAATTTTTCCATGTTTACACAAAGAATACCAACCATACACAATACATACAATAGACATTCTTCATACCTCTTAAAATTATCCATAGTTTTGATACATCCCATTCCTACCTAACCCCCTCACATCCACACACACAAACTCACCGTTGACGAAGCGGGACATGGGCCTCTACTCCACTGTAATATCCTCCTCCACTTCCACCCCTTGCACAGGGAAAGAATCCCCCCCCCACATATACATGCAACTTACCTAACCACCCCCCTCTCATCTTGGGTTTTCCCCCTTCCTACTAGTTCTTCCATCCTCAATTGATACCTCAACTGAGCCATTACTTCCTTCCACGGAATTGGTCCTAGTTGTTTCCACTTTCGTGCAATTACCATTTTTACTGCCAGCAAGCAATGAATTATAAAACCTCTATCTTCCAACCTGATTTGAGGCCATCCCACATGTAATAAAGCTATACCAGGCGATCTCTCAATTCTAATCCCCGTCATCCCAGTAATCAAATTAAAAATACTATCCCAAATTATCCGAATCTCACCACAATTCCACCACATGTGTATATATGAGCCCGTATTCTCCCCACATCTCCAACAAATACTCGAACCGTGACCCATCTTACTCAACCTAGTTGGGACCAAATACCACTTGTTAATCAACTTAAATTGTAACTCCATTAAATTTAATGAATGGACCATCCTACCCACATCCATAATAATCCGATTCCACGCTCCTATTTCAATCTCAATCCCTAATTCTCTTTCCCAAACTGTAATTATTGAAAATTTAATCCTGGGCCTAACCAGATCTAATAGTTTCCTACAATTGGAAACTACCTTCTTAATCTCCACACCTTTAAACAAGCCATTCATAAATCCAGAGAGCTCTACTTCATTACTCAGAATTTCTTTCTCCACAAAATTCTTTACCCTTAAATATGTAAAGATTTCTGCACTAGGCAGATTAAATTCCTGAGCCAACTGGGAATAAGTCTTCATTTTACCCAAACCAACCATTTTTTCTACCCTATTCATCCCTCTCTGCTTCCATACAGCTAAATCCATATCCTGTATATGATGTTCCAAATATGTCATGGATACAGACCGCGGTATCACACGATTTATTTTTAACCACCTCTTAATTTTATCCCAGTTCCTCATCAACTGACTCACTATCAGATTATTAGCTATCTGTTCTTTCAATGGTTTATACCTCCCGGACCCCACTCTCCACAAAAGAACTTCTAAATCCTCCACTTCACAAACTTCCTGTTCTATAGCATACCAGCCTTCTGTCTTAGACTGATCCAACTGCATCCTATATATATGTGAGATTACACAGGCCATATAATATTCCTTCACCAGCGGGAAACTCAGCCCTCCCTCTTTCACCCGATAGGATAATCTTTTCTGACTCAATCTGGGTTTCTTATTCTTCCAAATAAAATTTGCAAAGCTATGCTGAACCATCTTGAGCCAGCTTTCTGATACCCCCATCGGTACCATATAAAACAAATAAACCCATTTGGGAATTATATAAGTATTTAATACATTTACCCTGCCCCACCAAGACAATTCCAACTGCCTCCACTCTCTCAAACATTGATTTGTCTGTTTCAATAAATGCATAAAATTATATTCCATGATCCCAGTTATCTTCTTCGTAACAAAGATTCCTAAATACACAAAGGCCTCTTTGACCCAAGAAAAACCATACCGACATTTCAGTTCTTGCTTTATTCCCGGATCCAAATTAAGTCCCAAGATCTTAGTCTTGTCTATATTCATCTTGTAATTTGACACTCTGCTATATCTCTGGACCTCCTCCATCAGAAATCGTATGGATACAACTGGATCCGAAAGAGTTAATAACACATCATCCGCATACAAGCTTACTTTAACCTCACATGATCTAGTGGAATATCCTTTTATCAACAAATTCTTTCTAATATTAATTGCCAACGGTTCTATAGAAATGTTGTACAATAAGGGGGACAATGGACACCCCTGCCTGGTTCCATTAGTCAACTGGAACCAATTTGAACATACATTCGGCCCAATAATTCTAGCTGTAGTATTATGATACAAGGACATAATAGCCCTAAGAATCCAACCTTGAAACCCAAATCCTCTCAACACGCAAGACAAGAAGGACCAACTGACCCGGTCGAACGCCTTCTCGGCGTCGACCGCCATAACCACCATAGGCAACTTCTTTTTACTAACCACGTCCATAACATCAATAATTCTTCTTAAATGAACAATAGAAGATCTTCCTTCCATAAATCCAACTTGATCTTTATGTATTATACCACCTAATACAACCTTCAGCCTATTAGCCAAGACCGCTGCGTATATTTTTGTATCCCCATTAATCAATGAGATCGGTCTATAATTAGACACCTCCGAAGCGCACTTATCTGCTTTAAGTATAGGGATCAAATTTGCCTGAACCATTTCTTCCGGAAAAAACCCTGCTCCACAATACAATTAAACGCCTCGGTCATCTGTTTCACTAGCTGAGATCTAAATACCTTAAAAAACAAATTCCCATATCCATCGGGACCAGGAGCTTTCTGTTTATCCAGATCGCAAATCACCCTATTTACCTCTCCTTCATTTATAGGTCTATTCAAAAAGGCCAGTTGTTCAGCACTCAGTTGGGGCAACTGCGTTTTCGCAACGTATTCCTGAACTTCTTCCTGTGTAACATCTTGATATAGATTATATAACTTTCCGTAAAACCCTTTAAAACACTCTCCTATTTTCTCTGGGGACACACACACCTCATCCCCGATCACCAGTTTATGTACCCTATTTATTGCCCTTTTCTTTCTCAGTCGATTAGTCAACATCCTATCTGCCCGATTCCCTCTAGCATAGAATTTCATTTTCAATTTTTCCAAATTATACACTGTCCTTTCCATCACCTTATCATTAATTTCCCGCTGGATTTCTACAACAACATTAGTTCTACCCGGAGACGGAGAATTCTTATTCTCCCTGACCGCTTCATAGTACTTAACGTACAATTCTGCCAACCCCCTCCCCGCCCTCCGTCTTGCCTCATATTTTAATTTAATAAAATAACCCCGCATAACTGCCTTAAAAGTACACCAATTATTAATTGGAGAAGTTATATCAGGGACATTCTCCTCAAAGAAATGATCTATCATACTACCAATAAATTTTACATTATCTGTACTATGAAGCAGCCAATCCTCTAATCTCCATGTGGTCCTACAATTCATCCTCTTATCCACAGTAAAATCTACAATTACCATACTGTGATCTGACCAAGTATTATTTTTAATTTCTATCCGTTCTGTCTTTTTCAAAAAAGTACAATCCCCCAAGATCAAATCAATCCGAGAGTATGACAAATGAACCCTTGAAAGATGAGTAAAATCTATTTCTACAGGATGCAATACCCTCCAGATATCATACAAAGTGTACCTATTCAATATATTATTCAAAGCCCTAGCTTGAGTCTCCGTACCCCTATCTGTCTCCCCTCCCCTACCCCTCCTCTTATCCAACCTGGGGTCCACCACACAATTAAAATCCCCCGCTATAATACACGATCCCTGCTTTACCTTATCAACCTCCTCCAAGATTTGGGTCAACAACCCCATCGGTCTCTTATTTGGCAAATACACATTTACCAATGTATACATTATTCCATTAACTAAGCAGACAACTATCAAATACCGTCCCTCCTTATCACTAAATGAATATTTAACTTCAACCGCAACAGCTTCAGAAAAAATGATGGCAACCCCTTTTTTCTTCTTTATAGCATGGGAAGCGTGTATCATCACCGGAAACCTCCTACCCCAACCCCAGCTTCTATCCGTATACTTCCAGTGAGTTTCCTGAAGAAACGCAATATCAACTCTATCTCTCACAAAAGAATTACGAATAATTTCCCGTTTGTGGGGGGAATTCAATCCCTGCACATTAACAGAGAGCAATCTAACCATACTCTTCCGATCCAGATTTGAGGCCCACATCCCCCTCGCCAACAACACACACAAACATATCAAACAAACACTCCCACCCACTACTCACTCCAAACTCCACTTTGGACCTTCGGAATGACCCACCCACATTCTCACTTGGATGGGTCCTCCGAACATCCCCTCGTAACCCACCCTTCGTGGATACCCTTCCACCCACGTTGATCATGTCACCATTGACATGTGGTAGAGACTGTTCTGAACACCAAAGAGGATCCCCCAATCACCCAGAGAGGGCAAAGATGGGGAGAGAGGGAGAAAGAAAAAAAAAAAAAAATCTACGTATAATAGCTTCATTAATTAACCACACAAATTCAAATATAATATCCAGACCCAAGATCCGTTTACCACCCCTAAAACATAATATCCAATATACCCTCCTATATGTGTACCTCCCTTATCATAAAAAAAAAAAAAAAAAAAAAAAAAACCCTCATAATTCTTCATATAATACCTTTCATTAATTAACCACACAGTTCCCCATATTCTATAATATCCGGACCATCAAGGTCCATTTACCACCCCTAAAACATAATATCCAATATGCCCACCTAAGTGTATACCACCCATATCATTAATGGGGAAAAAAAAAAAAAAAAAAAAAAACCACCACCCCACCCTTCCCACCTTCCCCCTAATCCCAATCCCCCTTCTTCTCCTAGTCAGAGCATCCACCCCTCCGGGACCAACCCCCCCGGGTGGTCATAAACACCTATTAACAAAGGGGATCTAAAATGCATCCCTAATATACCTAATGCGCAATATTCTCTCTATTTTACACTCCCCCCCCACCCAGATCCCTTAACAGATACCTCTGCGTCGCCCCCAATCGGGATCCCCCGACCGGGTTCGAGGCAACCATCCCCCTGGGGCAAGGACAAGCAAACAATTCCCCTACCCATGCTGAGCACCCCACCACTTTTCCAAATGGACGGGGTCCTCAAAATCTTTCGCCTGCCCTTGCCACCATACCCTAATACAGGAGGGAAGCCCCCAACGATACTTTACATTCTTCTCCCTCAGGAGCCCCAGTACAGCAGCAAAACCCCTCCGCCAACTCCTGGTCTGAAATGATAAATCCTGGTAAATCTGAATTCTCTCGTATTTAGGGGACATACTAACCAACTCCCATCTACCTCTGAAAACCTGTTCCCTAAACACGAGAGAATGAAAGCAAACCAAGACATCCCTGGGCCTTCCCTCCCCCCTAGGCCCTCCTATCCGATGGAATCTTTCCATTATAATCTCAGAGTCCAAAAATTTAAGTCCCAAGTCTCTATATAACTCCAGCAAATAATCTCTCAACGCTTCATCTTTTAAAGTTTCATCAATATTCCTAATTCTGAGATTCAACTTCCTGGATCTGTCCTCCAATTCTCTGATCTTCCGATCCAAACCAGGAACATGTTGGACCAATCCCTCAGTAATTTTACAGAGGGACCTGTATTTATTATCCGAATCCTCCATCCTTTCTTCCATTAATATCAGCTTAGATGTCAGAGCTTTTAGCTCCTGCTTAATATCCATAGAACTCTTCAGAATTTCTGCTTTAATCTCCATACATTCATTTCTCAAATACTCCTGCGACACTGTATGAGCAGGGCTTAATCCAGGTTCTATTTGCTGAGGAGTCCCCGGTATTATTCCAGTCATTCCCCCCTCATTTTTATCCGGGGTGGATACAAAAAAATCAGAGACCCTGGGCCCCTGGGGCTCTTTCTGTGATTTCTTATCCTTTTTGTGCAAATCTTTCGTGGAAGCCTTCTTAGAAGACATCTTCCAATACTGCGGGCGATACAACTGCCCCCTGCGACACCTTTATACTTTACAGCGGACCTTGGGTCTGGCCCCCAGAAAAAAACCTCCTGGTGAAAGCTTAAACTTGTCAGCGGCTCTGGCCATCACCTGCTCATTGTTTGCTATAACATATTGCCCTTGGGGCCAATTTTCCACCAACCTCCTTACACCCCCAGTGACTTATCCAGTCTATCTTGAGGTACTCACAAGACCAGGCCGTCAACGATTCCAGCCAGCCAGTCCTTCGGGTACGGGAGCCTCCACCTCCAGCCCCGGCCTGCTAACGCCGCTTCCATCCGTCAAGCTCCAATACCAGGCGACGGGCCAGCCTATTAGTTTTGCGTACTTTTTCTACCGCATGCCATCTTCCCCGTCTTCTATGGGGCCAGACCCGCCCGCACGCCATCCATCCTCCACCGCTTCCTTGTCAAGGAGTTACCATCGCCCGCAGCACCTTCGGGACGCTCAGTGATCCTCCCGGCGTTCAGTCTCCACCTCCTCCCGCGTGACACGTCTTACGTTATCACGCTCCGCCTTCGCTACTATTCAATTACTCTTGAACTACAACACTCACAGTAATGAAATAACACTCTCTTTGGCTCAAATACTAACTATGAAGATTAATTGGAGCTGCTGTTTTTGTGAAAAATTACTATCACTTTAAGATTATAACTGGTGTTAAGATTTAACCACAAAAACTTCTTTTTTTTTTTTTTTTGGAACATTTTCATTATATAAATACATTTTGACACAGTTCTTACTTAGACAATACCATTTCTGCGACAGGTCTCAAAAAGTCAACTGATTGGTGTTGGTATTTTATATAAATTTATAACAGTGCTGTTCTATATCATTATATTGTAAACACTTTAATTATTTGGCCAGGTTACACATCGCCCCCCGTGTTCGTTCCTTTCTGTCTGTGTCTTCTTGTGACTACAGATAAATCTGTTAACCCTTTGAGTGTCAGAGGGCTATCCCCCAGCAATCAAAGGGTTAATTAGACCTGTCACACCAAATTTTGGTTTGTTTTTCATATAAATAAAATCTGCCTTGCTCATTGATGGCACACTGGGTGGTAATGTTGGCTCAGGACATAGACTAATTAGCATATAGAGCCACATTTTGCCAGTAGCAATTAAAGGCTACTTTCTCAAAATTATTTATTTTGCAAACTGCTAGCATGACATATAGACAGTTTTTAATTATCTTTACATTTAAAAATGCTTACATTGACATGAAAGGTCTATTTTAAAGTAACACTTGAGATGTAAAATAATATATATTGTAGGGTCTACCCTCCTGAGTAAAACAAAGATACCCACTCCTGAGATGTGTTTTATTCAAAAGTTACTGAAGCTGAAACTTGAATTTTGTAGGTGTAATATCTCAGTGGTCTGAAATTGTACAGTGGTGCTGTTGCTACACCATCCTATGGACAGCTCTGTTCAGTTGACCATTAATCTTCATAGGATGGTGTAGCAACAGCGCCACTGTAACATTTCAGGCCATTGAGATATTACAGCTGAAAAAATCAAGTTTGAGCTGCAATAACTTAAAGGGGAACATTCACATTATAAAAACATTTGTGCATGGGCTTTATCTAATAAAACTAGATTAGCATTGATTTTTTTAAAAAAAATGTAGATACCTACTATTGAAAATATCAAGACTGAAAATCGGACACTTCCGCGTTCTGCGTGCAGCACAATGCCGCAGGACTTCCCACCTTCCTCCAGGCTGCCCCAGGGAGCGTGTTCATGCTTCCCTTCATAGTGGCATTTATGTGGGCTATCGTTACAACAAGAATGCAGAAATGCCCGATTTTCAGTCTTGAGATCTTCAATAGTAGGTATCTAAATTTAAAAGAAAAAAGAAAAAAAAAGCCAACGCTAATATAGTTTTATTAGTTAACCCCTTAACGACCGGGGAATCCGGACGCGGACGCTACTGAACGACCACGGAGCAATTTTTTTTTATTGCTTCGTTGCGTTCCAGACTCCCCGAACGGCGTGCAGCCGCGGGGGGAGCCCGGAACTCGATGACGGTCATAGTACGTCATCGGTCGTTAAGTCAAATTGACCCTTGACGTACTATGACCGTCAAGGGTCGTTAAGGGGTTAAAGACCACAAAACTTTTTATAATGTGAATGTTCCCCTTTAAGAATAAACCACCACACAACAGAAAGAGTACCTTAGTTTTATTCAGGAGGAAAAACCCTAAAATATATATTTTTAACATTTTATGAATTACTGTCCCTTTAATGAATATCTTATTTATCCTTATTTCAATACAGTAAAGATGGGCCCTGGCTCTCATATCATCAGTAAGTAATTTGTGTTTGATATTGCCACTTGTCCTAATGTTACTCTGTCTCCTCTGTCCTAAAGGATTACTTTGGCTCTTGCTCAGAGGCAGTAATTAAGGAAAATGTGGTGGTTGTATATGAGGTTCTGGAGGAAATGTTGGACAATGGATTCCCTCTTGCCACTGAGTCCAACATCTTGAAGGAGCTTATCAAACCTCCAACCATCCTGCGAAGTGTGGTTAACACCATCACCGGTAAGACTGGAGAATGTACTACAGTGTTCACTGCGCCATCGAACGACTGAGATTGTTTAGAAAAGACCAGAAGATCTTGTGTTAAACTGAGACAGTGTCTCAGCATCTATTGTTAACCCTTTGAATGCCAGAGGGGCACGCAACGCATTGCTTTGCAGTGCATAGTGTACCCCTCTGGCACTCAAAAAGAAATATCAGGAAAAACTAAAGGATCTGAACATGTACAGCTTGGAGAGGCAATATGATAGAAACATTCACATACAGGAACGGATTCAACAAAGTGCAGGAGGGAAGTACATTTCAAATGTTAGGACAAGAGGCCATAGTCTAAAACTAGAGGGACACAGGTTTAGACGTAATATAAGAAAGTTTTACTTCACTCAGAGGGTAGTGGATAAGTGGAATAGCCAGCCAGCAGACATGGTAGACGTTAATACAGTGATAGAATGTAAGCATGCATGGGATAGGCATAAGGCTATCCTTAAAGGGATAGTAATACCTAAAATGTAAAAAAAAATATGTTGTAGGGTTTATCCCCCTGAGTAAAACAAGAGTACTCCCACTGCTGAAAGATGTTTCATTCAAAAGTTATTAATTTTCAAAGTTGAATTTTTTAGGTGCAATATCACAGTGGCCTGAAATTTTACAGTGGCGCTGTTGCTACACCATCCTATGGAGATTTATGGTCCTGAGACCAGAGCTGTCCATAGGATCGTGTAGCAACAGCGCCACTGTACAATTTCAGGCCACTGTGATATTGCACCTAAAAAAATTCAACTTTGAAAATTAATAACTTTTGAATGAAACATCTTTCAGCAGTGGGAGTACTCTTGTTTTACTCAGGGGGATAAACCCTACAACATATTTTTTTTTACATTTTAGGTATTACTATCCCTTTAACGTAAGAAAAGACCAAGGGCCAAAAAAGATTTGAGGTTTTTACAGTAGGAAAATGGTCAGACTAGATGGGCCTAATGGTTCTTATCTGCCGTCAAATTCTATGTTTCTGTGTTTCTAAAAGGTTAAAGGGTTAGTAATGTCTAACATTAACTAACCCTAATATTGAAGGTATTAAAAAGATAATAATGTGCCAAGTCGTATCTCTCAAACCTTTACAGTTAGAGAGATATAATTGCAGAAAGTCCCCCTCCTGCTGATGAGCTGTAAAGCTGTCAGCAGTGGATCTGTATTGGCCGACTCGGTGGCTCTTCAGCAGAGCTGAATGAGCGATATCGAAAAACAGATACTTCACTGGAACGGTCTACAAAATGTGCTTGGTTAGCAAGAACACTGCAGACCATTCCATTGAAGTATTTTTTCTTCGATATCGCTCATTCGGCTCTGCTGAAGAGCCGCCAGCTGGTGTGGGACTGGGATCTCCTGACGTTGGCTGCATGCTGAGAACTTGAAAAGGGGAGGGAGGGGGAGACATTCAGTACTTATAGCTCTCAAACCACAAAGGTTTGAGAGATATGACTTGGCACATTAATATTATTTTTTTAATACCTTCAATGTTAGGGTTAGTAAATGTTAGACATTACTAACCCTTTAAAGCAATGGCACAGAAAGAGATAGGGATTGGATAAGAATGAGATCCATTCAGATGAAATTGAAATGTTTTCTAGAATTAACAGAATTCCAAAAGATTTTTTACGATTTGGGGCAAAATAGGAAGCAAATTCTAGTATATCAACATCTTCTGGGAAAGTTAATGAGGCTGTTGTGGTGAGAAGAACTGGTGGAACCCATCTGCAAAGAGGAGGTTTAAATATATATTCCCAAACATTTTCACTGATTTTAATTAAGATTCTAGCACTTGACTGCTGTAGGCATCTCATAAAAGCATGCAACGCATTCAAGAACTCTCTAGCAATTAAGGATTTAAAAGCCCCATTTAAATTAGTGGGGGATTTTTGCAGTTGGTTTGCTCCAAAATAACTCCATTTCCTCTTAGTGTATCTGTCTTAGTGAGAGATTGCCTATCCTGGATACATGGTCCATTCTCTTATATACCGGTTTCAGGCAGCTCCAATGTCGGTGACCAGCTCCCCACTGGACAGCTCTCGGTGGTGCCTTGGAGACGCACTGGAGTGAAGTACACCAACAACGAGGCCTACTTTGATGTTATAGAGGAGATAGACGCCATCATTGATAAGTCAGGTACCCATTAAACAAATATTGTAAATCTCCTTCACTAGAAATATAAATGGTATCTTAAAGGGACACTACCACCACAAAATGAACCCTTTCTGTGGCGGCAAGCAAGACCGCCTAGCTCCCTTTAACAAGTCAAAAGATACAGTGTTTATAAAAATGACACAGCAACCCTTTGAGTGCCAGAGAGGTACGCAACGCATTGCTCTGCAATGCGTTGCGTACCCCTCTGGCATTCAAAGGGGTAAATGCCTTGATAAGCTAGGCATTTAAAGTATATGTTTAATTTTTAAACACTGTAGGCTTTTACTTTGTACCCTCAAAAGCTTGTCCTTCTAATTGAATATTAGTCCATTAAAAAAGGCATTGCATACTGCGATACTCATTAAGTTGGCATCTTAATATAATATCAGCACACACTGAGAATTTGTAATACGAGAAATTATTGGCACTGGCACATATTTCACCATTGTTGGGCACAATCATAGATATTCTCTGCAGTAAAAAAAAAAACGTTCTAAGTCATGAATTTGCACAATCATTAGACATTTAAAGATGCCCAAATCTATCTACAATATATATAAAACCACATATCCTCTATATCCTAACTAACTAACCCCCAACCTACCAGAACATAAATACCAGCAACCGATGTATCCTCTCCCCAAGCGTTCCAAATGATCCTATTATATAAAAGTCCAGTTGTGTTTGTCCCGATGCATTCATGCGCAGTAGAGACTGTCCGCGTTTGGCCAGTCCCTACTGCGTATGATTGCATTGCATGAGTGAGGAGACTCAAGACTGCATCGCGTGGAGCAGTGACGTAGCAGCCTCTTAACCCTTTGAGTGTCAGAGGCTTACGCAACGCATTGCTTGTTGCGTACCCCTCTGGCACTCAAAGGGTTAACATTACTCGGACCTTGGCCTGTGTACACGGGCTTTTACACTAGTTTTAATATATAAAGATGCTGGTCCGGAAAAAGACTGCAGATCATATGCAATGATAGCATGTCCTTCCCAGTCCAAAAACTGATTAGTATGATGAATGGAGGTGATAGTCATTATATTAATCAGTTTTTGGACTGGGAAGGGCATGCTATCATTGCATATGAGCTGTACTCTTTTTCTGAATATCTTCACGTATTACTATAAGTTGGTTATATGTTAAATCTACAACTGGTATTTGATGTATTAGTAGGATGGGGGAAGGTATTAGTTCATATATGGCTTTACGTTTATTGTGGATAGATTGAGAGCCCTTTACATCTTTTAAATACATTTGTACTGACTGTGTATATTCATGTTTCATTAATGTTTTTTAATATATGAATTAATGAATATATTTATATAGCGCCACAAGTGTACAAAGTGGTTTATAATCTAACCCGTTAACGACACTTGACGTGCTAGGACTGTCACTGGTCCTTAAGAACAAAAATAAAAAAATACGCTGTGGTCCTTAACGGCCAGCCACGTGATGCATCGTCCGGTCGTTAAGGGTTTGGACAATACAGGGTGAAACACTGGAAATAGGGTCCCTGCTCGTGCTGCAGCATTCTTTATGAATTGAAGTAGGAGTTGGGTGCAATAATTTTAGGTGTGGAGGAACGGAGGAAGAGATTTTTGCCATGTTACACAAGAGAAAATGGCAGGATTTAACGTTTGCATTAATATAAGGAGAGAATGAGAGCGAAGTGTCAATTATTGCCCCTAGGCAGGATTTATGGTAGTGCCATTTAATATAAATAATATCTATGATCCTGCCCTACAGTAGTGAAAAATGTGTATCAGGGCAAGAATTATTTGTTTGTTTGCTTTGCAATGCATTCCGTGCCCCTCTGCCACTCAAAGGTTTAAAGGGATAGTAATACTTAAGATGTAAAAAAATATATGTTGTAGGGTTTATGTCCCCGAATAAAACAAGGGTACTCCCACTGCTGAGAGATATTTTATTAAAAAATAACAGCTCTAACTTGAAATTTTTATGTGCAATATCACAATGGCCTGAAAATTTACAGTGGCGCTGTTGCTACACCATCCTATAGAGATTTATGGTCTATAGACCAGAGCTGTCTATAGGATGGTGTAGCAACAGCCCCACTGTAAATTTTCAGGCCACTGTGATATTGCACCTAAAAAATTCAAGTTTGAGATGTTATAATTTTTTAATAAAATATCTCTCAGCAGTGGGAGTACTCTTGTTTTACTCAGGGGGATAAACCCTACAACATATATTTTTTTACATTTTAAGTATTACTATCCCTTTAACCCCTTCGCGACACAGGACGTACATGTACGTCCTGTGTGGCTGTCACTTAGTGACAGAGGACGTACATGTACGTCCCGGAAATCCGGCTCCCCGCGCGGCTGCACGCCGTTCAGGGACTCCGGATTCTTTTACAAAAAAAAAAAAAATTGTTAGACGGGCGTTAAGTGACGGCCGCGTCTGCACGCGGCCGTCACTAAGGGGTTAAGCAGATTGCACAATTCAGAGGCAGTGCAACACTTGTGGGTCTTTAGTTGACCTCCAAACCCATCACAACGTCCTACTCAATGCTACTAAAATGAGTGAGTTTACTGCCTAGTTGGTGCCACATCCTTCTAGGGATTATGTCTAATTCCTAGTTAGTAGTCTATCTAGGAGTCAGTTTATTGCTCAACTAGTTGAACAGCCCGTTACACGGGCCACAGTGCCACTGCCACCCAGTCGCGGGGCAGTCAAGCGCAGTAGAGACTGCCCGCGCCGCATCTGATACAGAGCCTGATGCTCCTTCGGAGCGCCCAGCTCTGTATCCGCCATGGCGAGGGCAGTCTCTACTGTGCATGACTGCAGCACGCGCAGCAGTGTCTACTGCGCATGTCACGGCGTTACACATGATTTGGCGAATTATTATATAGGATGGGTGGCCTTCCAGTGAGTCAGACCACTCTTCTCCCTTAGTGACACTAACTGGGACTTCGCTACAATTCGTGGTGCTGCCTCCTAATATGTGAGACCAAGGAACAGTTGGTAAGCTCTCCTTGTAATACAGAATATGCTGTCTTACAGGATGCACTGTGACTGCTGAGATTCAGGGTGTGATTGACGCCTGTGTAAAACTAAGTGGAATGCCTGACCTGACCCTGTCTTTCATGGTGAGTGAGTCAGCTTGGGGGTGTTAGGATTTGTTTTTTACAACGTTGGTCACAAATCATTGGTCCATACTCTGGATAGGACTGAGAGAAACTGAATGAGCAGGAACTAGGAGGCAATAAAAAAAAAACAGTGGCGAAGGTTAGGAAAGGCTTTGATTTATTAGGTGATTTGGGAGAAAAGAAGACAGTGGCTGTTTCCAAGGGGGAGGATACCTGGGCCATTCTGAGAAAAGTGAGGGGACTGGAAAAGTTGATGAATCATGGGCAGTTCTGGGAGATATAGCAGGATTGTTACAGCTAAATCTATTTTGAGGGTTACTGAAAAGGATTTCTGCAATCATAACCACACCTAAAATATAAAAAATATTTCCACCTTTGCTTTACTTCCCAGAATCCTCGTCTTCTGGATGATGTCAGTTTTCACCCTTGTGTGCGCTTCAAGAGATGGGAATCGGAGCGGATCTTGTCCTTCATCCCACCTGATGGGAACTTCAGACTGTTGTCCTACCACGTTAGTGCCCAGAAGTAAGAGGCGTAATCCCCACAAACCATTGCATACAGAGGGCTGGATTGTACTACAAATGATACATGTATCACTGGTTTTATCTCCAATCTAAACAGGAATATGTTTGATAAAATCAAGTAATGAATTTATGAGCTGAAGCTAAAGCCATCCCAGAATGTGTTAATCTACTCTTGTGTGGAGGCTAATCACTGCATAGGTCCTTCCATATCCTTTGTTCCACCTAATGTTCCTTTGCATGCTAGATGGGTATCCATTGCATTCCTTTTCATTGAGATGTTTAAGACTTCTCTACCATCCAAGGGGTAAAACCAACACAGAGGTGTAAATGATTCTTGCTTCCATTACCTTCTAGGAAGACTATTATCAAAGGGTGAACACTTGCACAAAACAAACTCAGGCTCCTGTACATGGGAATCTTTATTGTTTTATGTCCAATGCATTGCTATGAAATGTATCACATACCTCACTGGTCCTAAAAGGGTTCAGTAGGATCATGCATTAGACCTGTTTCAGTTTAAAAACCAAAATGCCTGCAACTGGAATGTTCACTTCCTTGGACATGTCATCCACGTCTGATTGAAGATGTTGCTGCCTGAACAAAGGAGCAAGGGCAAAAATCATAGGAGCTATTAGGATTTTCTCACCCTAGTAAAATGAGGAGGAGGTGGCAATTAGTACATGTTATTTCACTTTTTATAAAGTGGATCTGTTATCTTGAAGTCAAGTTCTCATATTTAAAAACGTAAAGGGATAGTAATGTTTCATAATAAAATCAGCTCTAATTAATCTTCATAGAATTGATATAACACTCTCCAAGGTCCAAATACTGTCAGAGTTGTAGTTCAAGAGTAATTGAATGATAAAGTATCCCCCTGCTGCCCCTTTTACTGATGTAACACTGCTCAGCTTAGAGCAGAAGGGAGGTGCCCAGGGAGACTGCAGAGAGGGACAATCTTCAATTAAGATAAGGGAAAAAGATGAAAAATCTGTCAATGGGGTCAGGGTTTTCATTGTTCTCACAGTAAGAAGATGGTCCCCTGCTGTTATCTGTCTGGTCTTACAACCAGATTCCCCATCTGAGAAGAGATGGCTTACACTAGGTAAAAGGGGTGGGAGGGGGAAACTTTATCCTTCAATTACTCTTGAACCACAACTCTGACAGTATTGAAATAACACTCTCTATGGCTCAGATACTATGAAGATTAATTGGAGCTGCTCTTTTTGTGAAACATTACTATCCCTTTAATCCCAAACTGCTTATGTATCGCTTTAGAAGACCAGCGGAAGAGAGTTTGGGAGATACTGATACTTTTATTCCTTAAAAGTTGCATAGTTGCATACTAACCTACATTGAAAAAAGTCACAAGTCCATCAAGTTCAACCTTTTCCATAATATATTCCAGAAAATGAGAATTAGGTAATTCTTCCTGACTCCAAGATGATTGAATAGGACGTTCTTATAAATAGAATAACATCTAGTATAACCCTGTATGTCATCTTCCACTAGAAATGTATCTAATCTTCTGTTAAATGTATCCACTGTATATGCCATTACCACATCCCCTTCAATGCCATGCCACATGCTAATTTATTTGTTGGTGAAGCACTGAGTTTCATTCATTAACATATGGTGCTACAATGGAGTTTCACATTTCAGAAATATTAGTATTCATATATCCATAGCAGCAAAAAAATATTTTCTAAAATGTAAATATGAATTTGTTTCTAATGATCAGTTTGTAGAAAATGAATGGAGCAAGCAGGTTTCAATGGGGTGATATAATTACAAAATATCTTTTCACATGTATTTCCTGCATATATGCTAGATCAGTAGGTGCTCTGCTCCTATAGACTAATATGGGGGATTACACTGAAGATGGTAAACACAGAGATGTAACTATGAGCAAGAATTTCCATGCTTACCACCTATCTTACATGCAAAAGGGCATCTTGCCCCACGGCTAATACTGTCTATTATATGTATGTGAATTGTACCTTATCGCTGGCAGCTTGGTGGCTATCCCGGTGTATGTGAAGCACGGGATCAGTTTTCGAGAGGGAAGCAGTGCTGGGCGTTTTGAAGTGACCCTGGGACCAAAGCAGAGCATGGGCAAGACAGTGGAGGGGGTGACAGTCACAGGACAGATGCCAAAGGGTGTCCTCAACATGACACTGACCCCCTCTCAGGGGACATATGTCTTTGATCCAGTGACCAAGGTCAGAGCAACATGGGATTTGATTTATTTAATAGCTCTTTAGTTGCATAATGTTCTATGTATGTGTGCGTATAAAGTTGCTTGTGTATTGAATTATTTCTGAACACACAGTTTTTTGTTTGTTGAACGGAGTATGGTTAGAACATTTGTCCATATACACAAAAGAACAGAGGATGATTCTTGGGCAAACCCAACTGCACCAAATTCCGAATTATATAATTTAAAGGAACATCATAACCCCTTAATTACCATGCGGTCCATTGGGTGGGGCACTCTGGAGGACCAGGGTACATTTCTTTTTCATTAATGCATTTCATGCAGCCACACTGTGATCACAAACTTTAGTCACATGCCAGGACTGTCACCGGTCCTTAACGTCCAGACAAGTGTGATGGTCCTAGCATGTCACAGATTTTTAAGGTGTTAAAAAGATCTGGGGTTATATACCCTTAATACCTTTAAACTCCATACTAACCTCTGTAATAATTATCTTTGTTTTGTGAGGCCTAAAATCTAGTCTTGCTCTCTGCCTTTTTATCAGGGCTCCCATTAACATAGCAGTGTTGGTAAAGTATCTAAGAAGTGATTGTTCTGAACTGTATTCAACCCTTTGAGTGCCAGAAAGGTATTATCATTGAAATACACTGGATATCTATATGGCACTCAAAAGGTTTACATTGCCTGAGATAAGGCAACAGCTTTTTGGAATAGAAGAATATTGGGTGTTAATCTCAATGTATTAACACCAACAACGTGCATTGTGTTGCATACCCCTCTGGCACTCAAAGGGTTAAGGATCTAGCATAAAACTACATTTTACAGATGTTAACTGGAAAAACGTGATATTTTTTAGGTGTTCGTGTCCCATTAAATGGGACTTTAACCCTGTAAATGCTAGGGAGATCTTAGTATGTTTTGAGGTGCAATGTATTGGATGCCTCTCTGACAATCAAAGCGTTAAATCCCATTAAATCAATAGGAACTTTTATTTCCACCCTATGGTGCAGTTGGTTTGCCCCAGAATTGCTCCTCTTTCTGTGCGTATGGCTCATAGTGTAGTCCATTGGTGAGCAATGTGCGGCTTTCCAGCTGTTGCTGAACTTAAATTCCCGTCATCCTCAGATGGCCAATGACCAGTTGAAGATAATGGGAGCTGACGTCCATTAACAGCTGATGAGATGTGCATTGCTCTTCCTGTGTGTGTGTCTTTACACATAGTTTTGTTATACACATCCTATATAATAATTCGCTAAAACGTGAGTAACGACGCAGTCATTCGCAGTAGAGACTGCCAGTGACGAGGCTGATACACAGCGGGGCGCTCCGAAAGAGCGTCCCCCTCTATCAGCCGTGGCGCAGGCAGTCTCTACTGAGCATGACTGCACTGTGACCGGCTGGCACTGTATCAGCCGCGGCGTGGGCAGTCTCTACTGTACATTACTGCCCCGTCACCGGTTGGCAGTGGCACTGTGGCCCGTGTAACTGGCTCTTCAACTAGTACAGAAATAATGTTTATAAGTATAAAGACTATCCCATGACATGGGAAAGAGAGAGTGTTTTATTTTGGTATTTAACCCTTTGAGTGCCAGAGGGGTACACAACGCAGTGCCACGCAATGCTTTGTGTACCTCTGTGGCACTCAATGGGTTAAAGGGATAGTAATACTTAAAATGTAATATATAATATTTATATTATTTTAAATTTTATTTGTAGGGTTTATCCCCCGAGTAAAACAAGAGTACTCCACTGCTGAAAGTTTTTTAAACAAAAGTTATTACAGGTCAAACTTGAATTTTTTAGGTGAAATATCACAGTGGCCTGAAACTGTTTAGTGGCGCTGTTGCTACACCATCCTATGCAATTTCAGGTCACTGTGATACTGCACCTAAAAAATTCCGGTTCAATCTGTAATAACTTTTGAATAAAACATCTTTTAGCAGTGGGAGTACCCTTGTTTTAGATATTAAGTATTACTATCCTTTTACTTTTCTTTCTGTTCAAAATATTTGTTATGATGAAAAATATATTTTATTGGTTTAACCATTTCCCTTCATCATTCAATTAGAGAAGGGAGGGATTTAACTGTTTGCGAGAATTAATGAGTACAATGCCCACTCACAGTATGTGTGTACTAGGTAAATTATATGAATGAGCGGTTCTGATGATTCTCATGAACGACCACAAAAACGACATTCAAGGTGCTTGCATAGTACAGCCGTTTATTATGAAAGTGTCATTCATCCCTCAGTTTTCATTTGTAATTAATAGTTAACAAGATGAATGGAGACTGCTGGGGGTTTTAAAATCACCAACTTCAGACACTCCCTCCCCCCCCCCTTTTTTTTTTTTTTTTTAATTTTTATTTTAAATGACAGTCAACACCCTGTTTTGACTTTAAGTACCTATTATGTAAAATCACTGCTTATAACTCTTTCCTACAATAGTGAGTGCCCTGTATGCTAGAGAGCCGGGATGGACAATGTGGGTCCCTCTAGCTGCTGCCAGACTACAACTCCCTTTAATTCCTGCCAGCCCATTGTTACAATCTGACTGCGACTGGAAGGCCTCAAGTTACCTGCTGTAGGGGCAGGCTTTTCTACATTGTTTCACTGTCTTTTTCTACATTGTATGTTTTCTTTTACGTCCAATATGGAACACGGATTTGAGTCCCTCCTCATGGTGGGCAAGGCACATAACAAAAAACAGGGTCTTTGGGGTGGAGACTCCCTCCTCTTCCTCAATCTCAACCTCTCATTTCCTATTCATGGGTCCTGTGAAGCAGCTGGAGGTGCCGTGGCCATCCTGTTGTTGTTCTTAGGTTTTATTGTTTTTACATTTTTTACACACATACACGCGCACGTGCGCGCACACACACACACACACTGCTAGCTACACACACATACACACACACACACACACACACTGCTAGCTATATACACACACACACACACACACATACTGCTAGCTACACACACACACACACACACACACATACTAGTAGCTACACACACACAGACTGCTAGTTACACACACACACACACACACACACTGCTAGCTACACACAAACACACACACACACACACACACACACACACACTGCTAGCTACACACACACACACACACACACACACA
Organism: Rhinophrynus dorsalis; assembly: GCA_037306005.1. NCBI lineage: Eukaryota > Metazoa > Chordata > Amphibia > Anura > Rhinophrynidae > Rhinophrynus > Rhinophrynus dorsalis. Next base: position 495,405,151 of record CM074721.1, read on the forward strand.
CACAGTGCTAGTGATACACACGCACACACAAACTGTACTAGCTACACACACACACTGCTAGACACACACACAATGCAGCTACACACATCTACCCGTCCACACCCTGTGTTAGGTCCTGAACCTCATAAGTGTGAGTGAACCTGTGTGCAATACAAATGTGTACATGAATGCTTTTTATCTAAACTTTGACCCATATGTTAAAACAAAAAGTGGAGGAGTTCTAGGCCAAACCGTATGCACTATAGGGGAGAATTAAAAATTCCGATTGGTTTAACCCTTTGAGCGAGAGAGGAGTACTCAATGCATTGCTTTGCAATGCGTTGTCTAACCCGCTGGCACTCAAAGGGTTAAATGGGGATTTTAACCGAGTGAATGCTATGGGTCAAGGTGTTAAAACACCCCATTTAAATCAATGGGAACTTTTGGAATTTTTAGTTTTCCCCTATAGCAACTGGTTTGCACCGGAACTCCCCCACTTTTCTTTTGAACGGCGGTGTACGGTGTACATTAATACATTTATTTACTTGTCTTGCTAATGAGAGCTCTGTTCCACTCCACTGCACCAAAAGTCTGATGCTACTTCACCCCTCCTCTTTTCCTTTGTGCTCTTTGTCACACAGTTGTTGTCATGGGATGTTGGAAAGATTAATCCCCAGAAGTTACCGTGCCTGAAGGGGACCATGATCCTGCAGGCTGGATCCTCAAAGCCAGATGAAAATCCCACGCTCAACCTTCACTTCAAGATCCAGCAGCTGGCTATATCAGGTAAGATCAGGGATTACCCTTTGGTTCTAATGCTATTTCTGGGGCATATTAAGAGAGAACTTTAAAGATTTTAGACACATGAACAATATCTATAGCATACCTCCCAACATTTCAAATTGCCAAAGAGGGACACTTGTGTTTTACGGGGTGTTGCTGGGGGTGTGGCTGGTGGGTGGGGCATTACCAAGAGTTTTTAGGCTATTTCATGACCTATTGATACCTCCTTGTGTAACCTAATAAATGACTTATATCAAGACCAAAGTATTTTATTTATACAGACTAATTTATAAACACATATACTGACGTTTAAACAAACATTAATGTGAGATTTATTGCTGTGGAGCAATGTGATACACTTATATACACAACACACAGTCTGATCTACTAAACACAGGGACACCAGGGTGAGGAAGAGGGACACAAGGAAGGGATGTATTAATGTGAGTGTTATTGCTGTAGTACAATGTGATACACCTATATATACACCACACATTCTGATCTCCAAAACACAGGGACACCAGGGTGAGGAAGAGGGACACAAGGAAGGGATGTATTAATGTGAGTGTTATTGCTGTGGAGCAATGTGATACACTTATATACACACCACACAGTCTGATCTACTAAACACAGGGACACCAGGGTGATACACTTATATACACACCACACAGTCTGATCTCCTAAACACAGGGACCCCAGGGTGGGGAAGAGGGACACAAGGAAGAGATGTATTAATGTGAGTGTTATTGCTGTGGTACAATGTGATATACCTATATACACACCACACAATCTGATCTCTTAAAAAGAGGGACATCAGGGTGGGAAAGAGGGACAGATGGATTTGGGTTTAGAAGAGGGACTGTCCCTCCTAAAGAGGGACACTTGGGAGGTATATATAGTTGGGGTTGTCATACTACAGTAGTGCACATGATAAGAGTGCTTTCCCTGCTGAGAGTGCAATATGTTTTATAATAATGTGGTGCTGTGTATGAAGAGCTTGATTCCACTATTCAGCAACCAAAGGCCAGACATGGCAATTGGAAACAACAACGCCATAAGATGGAATGACCACAAATAAGGTGTTAAAATCAAACTTTCAAGAGTAATTCAAATTTGAGCTGTAATAACTTTTGAAAGAAGCACCCACAGCACTGCAGTATTTAATAAGGGTTTACTATCCCTTTACATTCTGGTTCCCTAAATGAGTGCTCTGCATTTACTTCATTCCTTAACCCTTTGAGTGCCAGAGGGGTGCTCAGTGTATTGCTTTTCAGTGCATTGTGTATCCCTCTGGCAGTCAAAGGATTAAAATGGTACACCAGAGCTACCAGCAGTGCATATTTTCAGGATATCACTGTCTGAGTACAGGTGGATATCATCAGTGGCTCAGTCACTTTTAAATGATCTAAACCTTTCAGTGCTTTTCAGCTATTTGCAATACATTGCTTACCCCTCTGGCACTGAAAGGGTTAAACAAGGATATCCTGAAAACATGCACTGCTAATAGCTCTCGAGGCTCATGACTGGCTGCCGCATTGGAAACAATTTATTTTTTCTAATGGTGCAATCTATTTTGAGACCAGTAGATGGCAACCATGTGTTAACATTGTTTGTATATATAGCTAATCTGCATGTGACATGACACCAATAGACTATGAATGTGTGTAATCTGTAAGAGACAGAGCTGTAGAATTACTAGAAGTAGAGAATGAGGGAACACTGCATTTGGTGATCAGGTGGAACTAGTATTTGGCAAGCTTAGATGACTCAGTGCTACCGAGGGTAATAAAGGGAGAGAGTTTGAGCATATAATTGTATTTAGAGATCTCAATATCTCATTTTGTTAATCCAGGGGTAGGCAATTGTTTGCTTTCCAGCTATTGGAAATCCCAACACCTCCAAACAGATGTTGGCTGATTGGGAATGATGGGAATTGTAGTCTCCAACACCTGGAGTGCCAATCTTTGTCTCCCTCTGTGTTAACCATTTAAGTGCCAGAGGTGTGTCCACTCAATATATAGAAATGCGTTCTTGCATGTACGGGATTAATCGAAAGTCCTCCTGCCTCTTTGTTAAATTAAAACCCCTCTTCCCAGCAGTGTCCTAGGGAGAAAAACATCATTGTTATCCTTGGCGTCATATGAGGGGTGAATTTGCAATATTAGAGATGATCTCCAGAGACCTCAAAACTCAGGTCCTTGGGGATGGTCAGTCAGGCCCATCATGCACTTTAAATTAAATGTGATTTACTACTAAACCTATTAACCCTGAGCTGATTAGCATTTAGTGCTAGTTTATGTAGCAAAATGCTATAGTTTGTTCGCCAAGGTATGGATTGAATAAAATGGCTCATATAAGCTTACTCTTTGTGTCCACAAGAATGCTTTTGTTTATTGCTGTTACATTATGTAATAATATCAGGTCCTCAAATAATTTTCATTTCTTATTGTGGCCTTTGAAGAAAATCATTTGGGAGCCCATGGTGTACTAAATGCTGCATACATTTCTTGCTCTTTCTGTGATCATGAAAGGCAATCAGCCGTGAAAGCACTGGGTATGCTGCTGTCTATCTCTTACAATCCGTCCTGCTGTGGGGAATGCAAGCAGGGTGCTGGGTTGTATAGCTAGGGGCATTAGTAGCAGAAAAAGGGAAGTGGTCATGTCACTCTACAGATCTCTAGTTAGACCTCACCTAGAGTATTGTGTATAGTACTGAAGACCCCATCTCCAGAAGGATATAGATACGCTAGAGACAATTCAGAGAAGGGCTACTAAAATGGTGACTGGTTTACAGGAAAAGAAATATCAGGATAGACTAAAGGATCTGAATATGTATAGCTTTGAGGAGAGAAGAGAGAGAGGGGATATGATTGAAACATTCAAATACATGAAGGGATTCAACAAAGTGCAGTAGGGAAGTATATTTCAAAGGAGTAAAAATGTTATGACAAGAGGCCATAGTCTAAAACTAGAGGGACACAAGTTTAGATGTAATGTAAGAAGGTTTTACTTCACTGAGAGGGTAGTAGATAAGTGGAACAGCATACCAGCAGAAGTGGGAGAAGTTAATACAGTGACAGAATGTATGTATGCATGGGATAGGCATAAGGTTGTCCTTAACTTAAGAAAAGACCAAGAACCAAAAAAGGTTTGAGGTTTGTACTGTAGGAAAACGGGCAGACTAGATGGGCCTAATGGTTATTATCTTCTGTCAAATTTTATGTTTCTATGTTTATCTTGGTGTAGGCCACACAGAAAATGCGCATAAGCAGTGCTGCATGGAAAGTCCCTCTGTACCCCATTAGTCACATTCTGTGTATGTATAGAGACAAAAATGGCACATTTGGGCATATCAACCTTACCATAGGGGCATATAGAGATTTAAAAACAGTGTGTATGTTGTATTAGCCATTTAACTGTAAAAGAAATTGGCACTTATGTATAAAGGCATAGTGGCACAATGTACTATTGTAAACAATCCTCCTCCATTGATTTAAGTGGGTAGTGGGCAATGTGAGGCCCAACAGCTGTTGCCAGACTACAACTCTCATCATTCAATGGCAAAGAATGATGGGAGTTGTAGTCTTCAGCAGCTGGAGGAAATCACGTTGCCCATCACTGATTTAAATGGTGGTCTTAAACTGAATGCCTGAAAGGCCTACACTAGGGTGACCACACGTTCCAGAATGCCCAGGACTGTCCCTTATTGGGGGTCTGTGTCCTGGGTCACCCCCAAACGGGACAACAAAGAGTCCACAGAATGGAGCAACACACACCAGTCCAGCCAGCCAATGAAATGTATTTGCTGTATGGTCCTCATTGGCTGGCTGATTCTGTGTCAGCCACAGAAAGATGGTCAGCGAGGCGCACAGGCGGGAGCCTCAGCCGCGGGTCTCACTTGCCACACCAGCATACCTGCTCCATCCAAGCTTTCTCGCACGTACCAGGCCATCCAGCCAATGAAATGTATTTGCTATATGGTCGTCTTTGGCTGGCTGGACTGGTACGTGCGAGAAAGCTTGGATGGAGCAGGTATGCTGGTGAGGCAAGTGAGACCCGCGGCTGAGGCTCCCGCCGGTGCGCCTCACTGACCATCTTTATGAGGCTGACACAGAATTAGAGTTCCTACTGGGAGCTCTTACTGTGTTAGCCTCAGAAAGATGGTCAGCTCCGGCGGAAGCCTAAGCCACGGGACTAGGGTGACCACATGTCCTGGAATGGCAGAATGGAAATGTAGTCACCCTAGCCTACAATGCATTGCTTAGCAATGTGTTGATGACCTCTATGGTTTTTAGGGGGTTATAATTCCCTTTTAAATTTAATGGGGATTTTTTAAAAATATTTCTTCCCTATAGTGCAGGTGGTTTACTTATATTAGGACACACAGGAGATGCCTCACATCATCAGACAGGGCCGCACAATGCAGTTCTAATAACGTGCCCTAATATGACTTTGTTGTCACTTGAGGTCTAATAAGGCTGTCTTTTGTCTCACACAGGTCTGAAGGTCAACAGATTGGACATGTATGGAGAGAAATATAAACCCTTTAAAGGCATCAAGTACATGACAAAGGCTGGCAAGTTCCAAGTCCGGACATGAGGGGGGGGGGGGGTCTGGCTGACATGGTGGCTGGAACACCCTCATTCTGCCTGTGAAAACTTCCACCATTCCCAGTTCACATCTCACAGTCCTCTAGCCATTGTTCTACTACCAATCCCACCTTAGCCATCCAACAACAACTTGAGGACTGTAAGATGGCCAGCCCTGGATTGTGCTATACAGAGGCTTATTCATCAAGAGAAAGAAGTGCAATTCTGGAGCAAACTATTTGCAGTAAAGCAATTCAGCAGAGATCACTAAATCCATTCAAGGGAGTAAAAGTCCCTTTTCAATCAATGGGAATTTCCATTTCCTTCCATGGAGTAATCAATTTCCTCCATAATTGCACATCTTTAATGTATCCTATCCACTAAAAACAACTTTAGTGATTTAGAAAGTACTATCAAAACATCTCTATGTTGCATCAGCCATTTTTATTTAGAAAAGCCATTTTTGAGTTATTTAGGTTTATGGGTTAGTGGTTTACAATGTTAGTCCCCAGCACACGCCAACAGTGCAATTTTTCAAGCGATTCGTCCTTGAAAAGTAAGTAGTCATTGGCTCAGTCATTGTGTTTGCACCACCTGTACTTAATAAGGGATATCCTCAGAACCTGATCTGTTGGTATGCACTGAGGAGCGGATTGAGAATCACATAGACACTGCTCAACAATACATTTCCCACCTCCCCTAGCTAGATAAAGATGTGATATTACTTCAGAAGTCATATCTTCATTATCTATAGAGCCTATGCACTATGATCTCCAAATTTTCACCTGTTTATCAAGCCTTAGTGCACCTCCCCCTTTGTGTCAATGAGTGGAGTAATTAATATAGGGCGAAGACAGAAAATGCTTGCATGTATGCCTTAATTATTGTAAATCTAAATAACTCAAAAAGTAGTTTCCCAAATAAAATGGCTAATACCACATAATTTTGAAGCTCTTTCAAAATGTTTTAGGTGATATATATATATATATATGGACCTAATATATATAATATAATGTATGTGTATATATGATATTGAGTGTATAGATCATAGGTGCTCAAAATCTCTTCTGGCCCCTCAACAGATCTCCTGATATGAGCTCAGATGGATCAGTCAGTGTCTCTTTAATTCTGAAGGCTCTGCCAATGTCATTCACGTCCATCTATGCTCAGTAGAGGAGATCCTGTAAACCTGCACTGCAGTTGGGGGCTTCACTGGTTTGAGTGCCTGTGGTGTAGAAGTGTGTATGTGCGTGCGTGTGTGCGTGCGTGTGTGTGTGTACCAGGATGTATAGTTTATGTAAACGGTACAATATGGGCTTTATTCATCAAAATAAAGAGGTGCGATTCTGGAACAAAGCAACTGCGCCACAGGGAATATATAAATATTTGTAAAGTTCCTATGGATATAAATGGAAATTTAAACTTGTTGAATGAATGAGAGGTCTTCAGAGCATTCCTTCACAATGTGTTGGAGTCCTCCGCAGCACTCAGGGGGTTAAATGTCTGATTTAATTCAATGGGAATTTTAATTTCCTCACTTTGGTGCAGTTGGTTTGCTTCAAAATTGCACTTGTTTATCTTTATCAATAAGGCCCGGTATTTCAGGTGATACACTGAGACGTGAAAGCAGAGAATGCGATGGTGTGTATGTATGGGGAGTGTGTTAGTGTGTAGAAAGTGAATCCTGGTGGATAATACTGATATGAGGGCAGGTATGTGTGTGTGTGTGTATGTGTGTGTATATGGGGAATGTGTTAGTGTGTAGAAATCGAGTTCTAGAGGACATAACTGATGCATGTGCCGGGGTCATGTGTGTGAGTGCGTGCAGGGAATGTGTTGATGTGTAGAAATCTAGTCCTTGTGGACATTACGGATATGTGTGCAGAGTGTGTGTGTGTATGGGGAATGCTTTAGTGTGTAGAAATCTTATCCTATTGGACATTACTTATATGTGGTCATGTGTGTACAGGGAATGTGTTAGTGTATAGAAATCGAGTTCTAGTGGACATTACCGATATGTGTACAGGAAGCAGGTGTGTTGTGCTGATTGTGTGTCTGATCCTGTGCACAGTACATCTGTGAATTTCTGACTACTATAGAACTCTACCCTCTGTGTGATACAATCATGTCCTATCATTTCTGGGGACACTTGTGTAGGCATCTGCCATGGTGTTGCGGAGGCTATGTACTTAGGAAAGTGGTGCAATTTTGGTGCATTTAACCCTGTGAATGCCAGAGAGGACTCCAGCTCATCGTGAAGCAATGCATTGTAGGCCTCTAGTGTTCATGAGGTTAAAAGCCCCATTTAAATGGATAGTAATACTTTATATGTAATATATATATATATATATATATATATATATATATATATATATATATAATATATTGTATGGTTTATTCCCCTGAGTAAAACAAGGGTACTCGCACTGCTGAAAGTTTTTATTCCAAAGTTATTACAGTTCAAACTTGAATTTGTTTAGGTGCTGTATCAAAGTGGCCTGAAATTGTACAATGGGTGCCGCTGCTATACCATCCTATGGAGATTTATGGTCAACTGACCAGCTGACCATAAAGTGTTACTATCACTTAAACTCTGTGGGAAATTGAGAAGATGGTATTTGTTCTTTTATGTTGCAATTGATTTGGTCTAGAATTTCACCACTTTTCTTAGTATTCTGGGTGAATACTATCCCCTTGGATGATAAAGGTGTCTGCAGAGCATTGCAGAGTGATGTGTTTGCCATTCAAGGGGCTAATGAACCACTACTGTGTGTATGAGGCAATTATATATACACTGCTGTATATCTGTGCAATGGTTTCCCTCACCTTAATCACAAAATGTGTCTGACTTTGAAGTGCTTCTAATAAAAGTGATGAAAGCTGGGCAAAGACTTTCATTTATATAATACACATGTTTGTATGTCATAACTAGTAAATGGTTGGACCCCTCTGGCACGGAAAGGGTTACAAAGTTTCACTCAATTCTGCCATTGCATTCCCTATTTAAATCAATGGGAATTTTCAGTTCTCCCATAAAGTGTAAATGCTTTGCCCCAGAATTCCTCCACTTGTCTTTTGAACATATGGCCCCAAGGGTGCACTGAGGAATTTGAAAAGAGGAGTAATACTGGAGCAAGTCATCTGCACCATAGGGGACAAATATAAATATCCCCTTTGATTTAAATGGGGCTTTTAAGGGGTTAAAAGTCCCATTTAAATCTATGAGAACATTTTGATTTTTTTATCCCCTATGGGGCAGTTGGTTTGCCCCAGAACTGTCTTAAGCTTCCTGAATGCAGCCCAAAGAGCCTTCTGTGTAAAGGCAAATCAACCTCACCTTACTGGATAAATGCAAATTCCAGCTGAGAAGTCCCAGCGCATTGCTTGGAGTATTTTAACTGAGTGAGTGTCAGGTCATTATAGTGCACTGCAGAGCAATGAGTTGGGCACTACTTTGGCTCAGAGTCAATGATCTACTGCAGTTATTTGTGTATTTTTGGATCCTCATGTCTGATCTGATATTTCATTTCATTTCATATATATCCGTAAACCCCATGTAGGTGATCAGCCGTGTTCATAATGCTTACAGCTCTACCTATCTTTTGGTGGTTTTCTTAATATATCAGGTCTTCCTGCAGTGACTGTATATCTTTCTATTCCTGACTTGTTAACTTCTGGACCTGTTTGTGATTTTGCCCATAGTAGAATATAATGTTTCAGTACCCAATGTGTCATGAAGCAGCTGGCTGGCTCTGCTGTATGTATGGGTACTGCTGCTGAGAGGCACCACTGCTGATTTTCAGGAAATGTTAGCAGGCACTTCTGCTGGCTATTGGGAAATTATGTTAGCAGGCACTGCTGTCGGTGATCTAGAAATTAAATTAGCAGGCACAGCTGCTGGTTATTGTGAAAGTATGTTAGAAGGCACTGCTGCTGGCTCTTTGGTAATGATGTTGGCAGGTACTGCTGGTGGTTATCCAGAAATGATGTTAGAAGGCGCTGCTGCTGTTGGTTATCGAGAAATAGCAGGCACTGCTGCTGGTTAATGGGAAATTATGTTAGCACTGCTGCTCTATGCTCTGTGGCATTGCCACTGGCTTGCTGTGGTGGTGGTCATTTATTAAGACCTCCAAATGTCTTGTTTTGCCACACAAAACATCTGTACATTAGGAGCCCTTGCTGGGCTTGTGCACACTGTGCTTAGCATATCTACTGCCAGTACGTGTTGCCCAAAACCTCTGTCAATCCTCTTTCTAAGTGACAAGATATAAACACCGTCACACACTATTGGAATCACAACTCGGTTATAACAAAGAACACAAAAGCTTAGTACAGAAGTGTTTATTTTATATTAAATAACTTAACATTACTTGGCCCTTCAGGGCCACTGTAGTAAGGCTTTGGACCTTCATATTATAAGCACATACACTCCCTGCCAGAGGGACCCATTTGCTCTGCACAGCGATCACTAATAGGCTCTGATGATAAACAAATGCACACTATAAAGAAAACAGGGCTATATGCACAAAGAAATAGTAATTAACCACTTAAGGACCAGAGGGATGTGACTTTGTCCTTAAAGGGTTAAACGCCCCATTTAAATAAATCTGAACTTGTCACTTGTGATGCAGTTGGTTTGTCTCATAATTGCTACACTTATTTCACTGTTCATATGGCCCATAGAGATAAAGGGTTAGTGATGTTTCCACTCCAGTGAATCTAGGATCCCTCCTCAGAGCATGTACTAATGCTCCGTTATATTGCTAATGGTGACATCCCTATATCTCATCTGAAATTATAACATAAATTGTGCCCCTCCCGTCCCTTATGCTGACGTTAGTCTTCTCTTGTAAATGAAGGAGGTTCACGACGAGGGACAATCTTCATTTGAGGAGGACAGGCTTTTCCTTATACTCTATGAAGGATAATTGTCCCATGTTGCGACCTGTCCAGTCATACCACCAGACTTCAGATCAGAGGACTTCCTGTACTGTAAGGGGGCGGGATTAATAATCTATCTGGAAAGAAACTATAGCGATTTCAGCATTAGCAACCTAATGGAGCATTAGTACACACTATGAGGAGGGATCCTAGCTTCACTGGAATGGAAACGCTACTAACCCTTTGAGTGCCAGAGGGGTACACAATTCAATGCAAAACCCTCTGGCACTCAAAGGGTTAACACTTCTAATAGTCCAGGAGTGGCACCAGATTTTGCCAGACTACAGCTCCTGTAGTCTTGTGAAGATGATGGGAGGTGTAGTCCAATAACGGCTTGGGAGCAGACAGCTGCCATCCCTTTCCCAGTGTCTGACTCTCCAGTGGCTTTCAGCACCAGTGGGGAGATGCACAGAGGTGATAAAGTGGAGATGACTTCTCCAGTGATGTCACTCCTCCCATTCCTGTGTTATTCTATGGAGCCGATTCACTAACAGTTCTCAAATGGGAGAGATCTTAGTGCATTGGCTCCATAGAATAACATAGACATTGGAGAAGTGATATCACTGGAGAAGTCTTCTCCACTTTATCGCCTCTTTATCCCATCTTATTGCATAACCTCCTAGGTATTCTTTTGTGGGACCCATTAGAAATGGCCTCTGTTTAGAATTCATGACCTCTGGGGCATTTGTGAGGCCCCTTTTGTAGGAATACATATAAGGATCCTTAAAGTAGACCTGTCACTTTAAGAGTTTAGTTGATTGTAAAGAGAATTAACCTTTATCGGTTAGTGGCACAGTGTGGCACTTTATGTTAATTAGTTTCTGTGCTGGGACAATTCGAGCTCACACCCTGGAGACATTTCTAATGGCACAATATGCAGTAAGTATGCCTTCAAATATAACTAATTTGTATACTATGCAGAGAATCACATTACTATACCATACTCTGCCACCAAAACAATAAAGTTACTTCCTCATGCAATTTATTTTACAGATAAATGCCTAATACAACATATAGAAAAGACTTTACTTCTCTGTAAAATAATCATTTGTTTTTGGGTTCTAGGTCCACTGTGTTTTGTGGTCATATTCCTTAGGTTTATTAATATTTGTGAGAAAATAAGCCAAATTGAAGAACTGAGCACCCAGGACCTCATTATTGCCTGCTGATAGAAAGATATATTTTTAGTCCCTTGCTGAAAACCTAGTACCTTAGGGAATTAACATTCTTGGGAACTTCTTCCCCTTGAGGCCCCCTGAGCGAACTCATGTGCTGCAAGGGGGATGTCAATGACGCCACTTGTGTATTAAAAGGGGGTGGGGCTTAATTGGGTAGGCATGGCTTACTCATCTATAGTCAAGAAGTGGGCAGAACAGGGTGGGAAGGAGAAGTGGGAGGAACAGGGTGGGAAAGAAAAGAAACTTGCCGCTGCTGGAGAACCAGCCTCTATCCTCGGTGACCCGGTAATTCAGTCTGAAAACCTCATTCTCCGTGGCAGATCCAGAAGGTTCCCAAGTATAGGAATTAAAGATGAGGTCCCTTGAGATCACTGGGTACACACAAGGGGGAGGGGATGCACTAAGTTGTGATAAAGTGGTGATAACGTGGAGATGATTTCTCGAGTGTGTTAAACTCTCCAGTTCCTGTGATATTCTATGGAGCAATGCATCAAGATTTCTCCAACAGTAGGGATTTTGGCGGTAACTCCATAGAATTAGGGTGACTACGCATCCTGGAATGCTCGGGACTATCACTTATTGGAGGTCTGGGTCCCGCTTCCTGGGTCACCCCCCACCAGGGCAACAAAGAGTCCCGGAATGGAGCAACAAAGCCGGCACCCACAGCCTACCTACATAGCGCAGCATGCGCCAGTCCAGCCAGCCAATTAAATGTGTTTGCTATATGGTCCTCATTGGCTGGATGAGCCAGCCAATGAGGACCATATAACAAATACATTCATTGGCTGGCTGGACTGGTGCGTGAGAGACAGCTAGGATGGCGCTGGTATGCTGGAACAGCGGTGCTGCAAGTGAGACTGAGGTCTGAGTCCCGTGGCTGAGGCTCCTGCCGGCTGACACAGAGTAAGAGTTCCCACTAGGGTGACCACATGTCCCAGAATGGCAGACTGGAAATGTGGTCACCCTACATAGAATAACATAGGACTTGGAGAGTAGTCATCTCTTTTGTATCACTTCTTTATCATATGCATAACCCCACTGCCCTCCCAGATGACTAAGGAGATTACTGATCATTCTCATTCTTCATATTCAGTGTGAGAGGTTTGGGGTTCAGTGCTTTTTTTTTCCTGGGCCTAGAACCCATAAAGATCAAATGCCCTGCTGTATCCCGTACCACCATCATCACCAGACCTTGTGCCCACTGTCGGATTCAGAGCTTGTTCCAAGTCAATTATCAGTGCAAAAGAGAGAGAGAGAACCTGTTCATTACAAATAAAAAATATGCTTAATTTATACAAATAACGTATAAAAATCCTGTCTCCAAAAACAATAAGAATATGTGCTAACAGTGAGGGCAGAAGCCACTCCTTCACTAAGGACGCAGTAACAAATGAGAACGCAAGTAGACTCTTCTACAGGCTCATTTTTAACCCTCTGAGTCCCACAGGGTTGACCATTGCAGAACCTGCTGGTATTCAGAGGATTAAGAGGTTTTATATGATGCAAAAACTTGTAAAACTTTTTTGGAAGATTAAATATAAATATCTTTAAATACAACAACTTAAATGTTTAACACATTAACATTAGGGAAAATCATAATGATCACAAAAATGTTCTCTAGCTAAGTGCTTTGGTACTGGAGTGCCTCCAGCGATTTACTGTAGTGGTTAATGTGGGTCGTGGGGTCTCCATATTCCCTCAGTGCTGTGAGGGGCCCACATGTTCCTGTATCCAGTTCACATATCTGGTCACTCGCGTGTACACCCCAGGCGTGTCTTTTTTTCCGCAGCCAATCCCCCAACTGATGATGCCCAATACGTGCATGCGGTTTTCATGGGAGCAGACAAGGGGTCCGCCAGAGTCACCCTAGAGGAGACAAAAGAAAGACTGAACGATGATCAGGGGCATTTATACAACCTCTCTGCCCTTGTGTCAATAAACTCTCCTTATAACGCCTGTTGTTCTTTATGACCCTATTAACATAGATGAACAGGCTGAAAAAAAAAATATGTTCAGCTACAATGCCCTCCCTATTACCCCATATAAACCCTCCCTATAACTCCTACTTTTACTCCATATAACCCCTCCCTATTACTCCTCCTATATTCCATACAATCCCTCCCTACAACTCCTCCTATTATTCTATATAACCCTCCCTATTACTCCTATATTCCATACAATCCCTCCCTACAACTCCTCCTATTATTCTATATAACCATAGCTGGGAACTTGCCGGGTTTCACCCAGAGACTCCAGATTTAGAACACTGTCTCCAAGTCTCCGGATGAAACCACAAATTCTCTGGGTAAGGCGCATTTGCTGCTCCTGCGCAGCTAAAATTATTGTAGAAATAATAAAAACAATGTACATCTCCTTTACTGGCATCGCTTGATGATGACATGATGCCACTGGCCCTGCCGGCAATATTAGCAAGCAGATATGATGTGAGTCAGAGTAGAAGACGACGGGAGAAAGACCAATGACAGCGTGATGATGTTGCTGGTGGCGTCACAGGTCACAAGGAGCAGGAGAAGCAGTGGAGACAGAGCATAGAAGAGAACTTGCTCACCTCTCCAGCCCAGCCATTCATTCATCATTTTTTGGGTCTTTTTTTTTTTAAATCATCTCCGGGTCAGCTATTTCTGGAAGTTCCCAGGTATGCATATAACCCCTCCCATTGTTCCATATAACTCCTCCCTATTACTTCTCTTACTCCATAAAACCCCTCCTTCTAACTCTTACTATTGCTCCATATAACCTCCCTATTACTTCTCCTATTACTCCATATAACCTCTCCCTATAACTCTTCCTATTACTCCATATAACCTCCCTATTACTCCTCCTATTGCTCCATATAACCCCTCCCATTGTTCCATATAACTTCCCTATAACCCCTCCCTATTACTTCTCTTATTACTCCATATCACCCCTCCCTCTAACTCTTCCTATTACTCCATATAACATCCCTATTATGCCTCCTATTGCTCCATATAACCCCTCCCATTTTTCCATATGACCTTCCTATAACTCCTCCCATTACTCCATATAACTCCTCCCTATAACACCTACTATTGCACCATATAACCTCCATATAACTTCTGTATTTCTCCATATAACATATCCCTTCCTCTAACTGTTCTATATAATTCCTCCCTATAATCTTACCTCCCAAGTGTCCCTTTTAATGAAGGGTAGTCCCTCTTTGACACTCAGACCACTCTGTCCCTCTTTCCCACCCTGGTGTCACATTGTTCCAGAGCAATAAACCTCACATTAATATTTGTTTAAGCTTCAGTATATTTGTTTATAAATTAGACTGTGTAAACAAAATACTTTGATCTTGCTCTAAATCATTTATTTAGTTACATAAAGTGGTATCAATAGGTCATGAAATAACCTAAAAATTCTGTAATGCCCCACCCACCAGCTATGCCCCCAGCAACACCCCCTAAAACTAAAGTGTCCCTCTTAGTCAAATTGAAATATTGGGAGGTTTGATAACTCCTCCAAATAACCCCTCCCTATAACTCCTATTGCTCCATATAACCCCCCTATAACTCCTCCTATTGCACCATATAACCCCTCCCTATAACGCCTATTGCACCATATAACCCCCCTATAAATCCTATTGCACCATATAACCCCTCCCTATAACTCCTCCTATTGCACCATATAACCCCTCCCTATAACTCCTCCTATTGCACCATATAACCCCTCCCAATAACTCTTATTGCTACATATAACCCCTCCCTATAACCCCTCCTATTGTGCCATATAACCCCTCCCTATAACTCCTCCTATTGCACCATATAACCCCTCCCTATAACTCCTATTGCACCATATAACCCCTCCCAATAACGCTTATTGCTACATATAACCCCCCTATAAATGCTATTGCACAATATAACCCCTCCCTATAACTCCTCCTATTGTGCCATATAACCTCTCCCTATAACCCCTCCTATTGCTCCATATAACCCCTCCCTATAACTCCTCCATAACCTCTCCCTATAACTCCTCCTATTGCTCCATATAACACCTCCCTATAACTCTTCCTATTGATCCATATAACCCCTCCCTATAACTCCTCCCATTACTTAATATAACCCTTCCCTATAACTCCTCCTATTGCTCCATATAACACCTCCCTATAACTCCTCCCATTACTTAATATAACCCTTCCCTATAACTCCTCCTATTGATCCATATAACCCTTCCCTATAACTCCTCCTATTGATCCATATAACCCTTCCCTATAACTCTTCCTATTGATCCATATAACCCCTCCCTATAATTTCTATTGCTCTATATAACCCCTTCCTATAACTCCTCCTATTGCTCCATATAACCTCTCCCTATAATTTCTATTGCTCTATATAACCCCTTCCTATAACTCCTATTGCTCCATATATCTCCTCCCTATAACTAATATTGCTTTATAACTTCTCCCTATAACTCCTCCTATTGCTCCATATAACCCCTCCCTACCACGCCTCCTATTGCGCCATATAACCCCTCCCTATAACTCCTCCTATTGATCCATATAACCCCTCCCTATGACCCCTCTTTTGCTCCGTATAACCCCCCATAAATCCTCCTATTGCTCCATATAATCCCTCCCAATGACACCTTGCATTGCTCACCTTGCAGGCATCATCCAGGTTCCGGGTGTCCCCAGCACACAACATGTTTGGTGTCACTGTCTCATTTGCGAGGCGCTCCGGGGTGCACAGCCTATCAGGGTACAGTCTGACGTGACCTTCCTTCAGCTGCTCAGAGTAAAATGGGGAGACTGGAAGGAAATGTGAAGAGAAAATGGGCACTGGGATGGATAGAGAGCATGGTAACAGGGTTTTGATGGTACACCAAGGATGGGTAACCGTTGGCGCTTCAGCTGTTGAAGACTACAACTCCCATCATCCCCAACCAGCTGTAGGGTGGTTGGGGATGATGTGAGTTATAGTCTCCATCAACTGGAGTGCCCAAGCTTACCTACCCTTGTAGTATACTCTACAAATATGGTCAGCTGTCTGAGACCCAGAACTACAATTACAATCATTCCCCAGCCACCCCTTGGCTGGGTATGATGGGAATTGTAGTCCTGAAAAGCTGGAGGGTCACAGGTTGCTCAGCCCTGCACTACAATGTACGCAGATGAGACAATACAAATAAGAGAGTAGAATCTGTTACAAGAGCAGTGTGAGAAATGAATATATAGAGTGGAAAAAAGGAGTCTGTCCATTTCACTCCCTATTCCTCTTCACAAAACCTGTATCTAACCTGGGGGGTTATTCACTAAGGTGTGATAAAGAGGTGATAAAGTGGAGATGATTTATCCACTGATATCACGTCTCCAATTCCTATGTTATTCTATGGAGCCAATGCACTAAGATTTCTCCAACTATGGATATCTCAACCCCTTAAGGAGGGCCGATCGCACATGCGGCCGTCACTTATGGATCACAGACCATTTATTTTTCTTATTTCCACATCCGGTTCAGGGCTCCCCGAACGGCATGCAGCAGCGTGGGGAACCCTGAATTCCATGACGGTCCTGGCACGTCATGGGTCCTTAACGCAAATCTACCCATGACGTGCCAGGACCATCTAGGGTCATTAAGGGGTTAATGGATAGGTTGTATAGAATAATATACGAAATAGAGAAGTTATATCACGTCATCTCCGCTTTATCACCTGTTCTTAGTATGTTACTGGAAATAAACAGTAGGGATAATAGGGGACATATGAGTGGGTGCCTCCTTACATTCTTCATGCTTGCCATATCCGGACATCTCACACTCCGTCCAGTCTGGCAGAGTCAGTCCTGAATCTGGGATACACACTGGCCGAGTTCTTTCTGTCTCCACGGCACATGATCCGGATACAGAATGGAGCTTGAGAAGAGCTGGAGA
This sequence comes from Rhinophrynus dorsalis, assembly GCA_037306005.1. Taxonomy (NCBI): domain Eukaryota; kingdom Metazoa; phylum Chordata; class Amphibia; order Anura; family Rhinophrynidae; genus Rhinophrynus; species Rhinophrynus dorsalis. Next base: position 495,422,533 of record CM074721.1, read on the forward strand.
AAAGGAGATGGGTTACTGGCTGAAAACAGGAGGATACTATAAAGCAAGGATAGTCAGTTGTTGGATCATCAGCTGCTGGGGACTACAACTCCCATCATCACCATCTAACCATTGTCTGGCTGGGGATGATAGAAGTTGTAGTTCCCAATAGCTGGCATTCCAACAGTTCCAGCACTCCAATGTACATAAATCTTTAGGGCCCTAAAGATTTATGTACATTGGAGCGCTGGGTTTAATTAATTAATTATATAAGTACAGGAGTCTGTGATAGCAGATCATTTCTACAGCAGCTCCAATTGACATATTTTATTGGTTTGTTCGCTAGATATACTTTGTTTTCATTCCAACAGTTCACTGCTATAAACCTTAGCAAACCAAGGTAGAGAGTAGTGGTAGTAATATTGTTTACAGGAAGTAAGAAGTATGGAAGAACATGTACAGAATTTAAACAAGAAAAGGGTGTAAAAAGGGTGTCCTTGAATTGGGGTTAAGCTGAAAGAGATGGAAATTCTTACTAGATAAGGTAGATGGAGTGCAGCAGCATAACTGCAGGGGGTACAGTGGGAGTAGGTGCATCCAAAGTCCAACAGGTTCTAGTTAGCATCTTTGAAAATATTTTTGATAGGGGCCCAAAAAATGTTCATGCAGAGGCTGTTCAATGACTAGTTACACCACTGAAGGGGTACCCCTATATATATATATATATATATATATATATATATATATATATATACCCTTCCCCCAAAGCCCCCAGCAATGTTAGGATCACAGTTACACTCCTATATCTAGTGACACAAGTACTTTGGATTTCTCTTAAATGTGATGCCCCCCAGAAGTTCTGTGGATCCTACACCCCTGAGTGCCAACAATGGGAGTACCCTTATTCTACTCAGCAGGGGTATTGCTATAACATATGTTTTCATTTAAAAAAAGGCTTGACCCTTTAAGGACCAGAGGGGTATGCAACACATAGTGTAAACTGAGAGAGACGGGCATAACTGGGAACCCTCTGGGGACAGGAACTCAGACTTAATTACCGGGTTTCCGAGGACAGAATCTGAATCTCTGGTTCGAGGAGTTCAGTGTGAGCCTCACCCACTATCCCACTAATTCCTCCTACCCCTGCCACATTCCTCCCAATTCCTTACCCATATCAGGTAAAATCCCACCCCTCAACCTTTCAACCCGACCCACCCTGATCAGGTCTACCCTCATTTGGACACACTCATCCCCAGTCTTATGAGTCTTTCAAAAAGGTTCCCAGACATGGAGATGGGATAGGCATGTTTTATTGAGCCAACATACTGCTGAAATGACTAATGTTGAACCCCTAAGGGTGAGGGAGAACAAGAGTAGGGGGCTCATAAAGGGTTAGTAAGAGAGTAGGTGCATGGAAGAGGAGTTACCATTTGTGTTATGGCAAAGGAATGGAAAAGAGTGTTATAGGATAAAGGGAGAAGCCATTTATATGGTGGCAGAAAAAGGGAAAGTGTCACAGGATATAGGGATACAGAGCTTTATGTGTAAAAACAAAGCGGGTCATTCTGGGGCAAAACAACTGCACCACAGGGTACAAACAACCATTCCACAACATCCCAATGTTTTTAACTGGTCTTTTAACCCTTTTAGTGCTAGAGAGGTCTCCAATGCATTGCAAAGCAATGTGTTGGAAACCTCTCTACTATTCAAGGGGCCAAAAACCCCTATTTAGAACAATGAATTTGCTTATTTGTCCATTATAGTGGAGTTGGCTTGCCCCATAATTGCTCTGCTTCGTACATAAGGTGTACAAGGCAAATGACCTGAGGCTGGCTAGCGGGGTAGGGAGATAGTGAGGTGTAAAGGGAGGGGGGTAGATTGAAGTGGCTTTCAGGGGTAGGTAATACAAGTTACCATAATAGGAGGAATAATCAGCTGGATGGAAATACAGGTGTCCCAAAGGATCTTGTTGTTGTACAAGTAACAATAGGGGGCAGAAAGTAATAGATGATATGTTCCCGCATCCCTCCCTTCTCACCAATGTCATTATCGAATGTATTAGAGTCAAACTTAGGGTGGATATACAGTCGTTCCACGGAGAATTTCTGCTCTTCTGCACCAGGCACAGCACGAAAGGTCCGGCCCAACACCACACGGAGACGATTGGAAGAAATACTGCAGGAAAGGAGAGAGGTGTGTGACAAAGAGTGTGACACAGTGCTCCTAATGTTCTAAATGACACAGAAAAGGGTGATGGGAAGGGACGTTCTATCTAACAGCTATAGAACCAAGTTCCTATAGCTTAAAACATGTCCGTTCCCTCTCCAGTCACCATGCAGATCTTCATGATTTGCAGGACTGGGTGATGTCAACACTTAAGATTCAGTCCTCTCCATTGAAGAGCATTGTCTATAAATTCTCAGATGTGGGACTTCAATGGAAAGGATAGTGATGTTGCTTCTTCCCCCACAAGCGACATCACCCAGCTCTGCAGATCACAGGGATCTGCAGGATAAAAGGAGAAGGAATAGCAGGGATTTAATCTATAGAAACTCAGTTCTCATAGCTGTCAAGCAACATTGTATAGTTAGAAAGCCCTTTACTTTGACTCTTTGCTTGCTTCTTTGGACTCGATTTTTTATAACTATGGTACAATTTCACTTTAAATCTTAGTTTGTTAGCTGTCCCTGAGACTACATTGGCAACCACCAATATAACTGAGCAAAAACTTACCTTAAATACCAAAAAAAAAAAAAAAAAGGCATCCTAGCGCCAAAATAACTATAAAATGAAATTATTAAAGTAACTTTATTAACGGCATCTTTATAAAACTATTAAGAGATGGGTGAGAGACAATGAAAATGAAAGCCTTTTTTGTTCCTCGTGTTTCCTTTCCATTGTCTCTCACTCATCTCCTTATTGTTTTATAAAGACATCCGTACTATAGTTACTTTTATAATTACATTTTATAATTGGTATTATTTTGGAACTAGGATCCCTTTTTTGTGATATTTATTGTATTCATTTATACATGTAGTTTAGTTAGGTTTATTTTCGCTGCCTAAATTGTTTCTAACAGATGAGAGTTGTTACCGTGTTAGCAGTAGAATATATTCAAGTTGATACCTTTATTGGCTAACTAAACAGATTTAGGATGCAAGCTTTGAAGACCTCTTAGGTCTCTTCCTCAGGCATGGATAACATCTGTTTAGTTAGCCAATAAAGGTATCAACTTGACTATATTCGCCTCCCAAATTGTTTCTATTTACTTTGTCCATTTTTAGTCAAACTACATTTTTATATTTTTTTGTTATACTATCACTTACCTCTCTGCAAAACAGTGCGCTGCTGACATCACCCAGCACCTGTCTATGAGAGTCCCACCACAAAGAAAGTGCTCCCCAACCATGTTTCTGGAAAGGAGAAAGATAGCTGCCTGCCAGGGGTGGGATGTTATCTGTGCCCCCTGGCCTCCCAGGATCTTGAACTGGGCCAGAGGAGGACGACGAGTGCCACAAGTGGCTGCAAAATACAAAAAGACAGAGTCACGTAGTGACAACAGTAGCACTTATGCCAAAGTTAAACACTTTATAAATACATAAATGTACTACATATCTAGGAACGCTCAGGGTTTGACCTTGAGACTCAGAGTTTTGGCCCATATCTCAGGGTTTCAAGGTGGAGGGCTCAATTCTCAGGGTGACATAGGTCAGTAATTTATAATATAATAGCTACACCAATTAACTGCCTGATTAATCTACATAAATTGGTGTCATCTCCCAACATTTCAAATGCTTTGCTTTAGGTGGTGTTGCTGTGGGCATGGCTGGTGGATGGGACAATACTGATAATTTATAGGTTACTTCATGACCTATATATAGTTTGTGTAACTGAATAATTAAAGAGGGACACTTGGTAATGAGCCCTAATTTCTCCTAAAGAGGGACACTTGGATGGTAATGAGCCCTAATATCTCCTAAAAAGGGACACTTGGGAGGTAATGAGCCCTAATATCTCCTAAAGAGGGACACTTGGATGGTAATGAGCCCTAATATCTCTTAAAGAGGGACTTATGGGAGGTACGGAGCCCTAATATCTCCTAATGAGGGACATGTGGGTGGTGTAGAGCACTAATATCACCCAAAAAAGGACACTTGGGAGGTATGGATCCCTAATATCTTCTAAAAAGGAACACTTGGGAGGTATGTAGCCCTAATATCTCCTAAAGAAGGACACTTGGGAGATATGGAGCCCTAATATCTCCTAAAGAGGGACACCTGGGAGGTATGGAACCCTAATATCCCCTAAAGAGGGACACTTGGGAGGTATGGAGCCCTAATATCCCCTAAAGAGGGACACCTGGGAGGTATGGAACTCTAATATCCCCTAAAGAGGGACACTTGGGAGGTATGGAGCCCTAATATCCCCTAAAGAGGGACACCTGGGAGGTATGGAACTCTAATATCCCCTAAAGAGGGACACTTGGGAGGTATGGAGCCCTAATATCTCCTAAAGGACACCTGGGAGGTATGGAGCCCTAATATCTCCTAAAGGACACCTGGGAGGTATGGAGCCCTAATATCCCCTAAAGAGGGACACTTGGGAGGTATGTAATTTTACCAGAAAGGCAGAGGGAAATCCCTTGTGTGTGAGTGTTAAGACAGTGATATCTCCAAGGGGTAGCATGTAATGGCTCCTTGAGGACTGACTGGCACAGATCTCAGTCACAGGAAACAGGAACAAATCTCCTAGAATCTGTTTTGGGGAACTTCAATCGTTGATGTTTCAAAGATCTCAGGGTCAGCTCTTTTAATCCTTTGAATACACTAATGTGTTGCTTTAGACTTCGCTAGTATTCAAGGGGTTAAAAATCCAATTTAAAACAATGGTCATTTTATTCATTTCAATTTGCCCCGTGTCGTGCATGCAGTTAGTTTGCCCCAGAATTGCTCCATGAGGCCTACAAAGGCTGATATCTGGGGCAAACCAACTGCACAAAGAGGACACATAAACACCCCCAAATAAAAAATAAATCCAAAATTCTCATTGTTTTAAATGTGGCTTTTATAACTGTGAATGATAGCCAGGTCTCCAGTGCAATCCATTGCTTTTTGTAAGCCAGTTACAGTATCTGCAAGCACAACATCCAGAGGCAAAGAATTCCATAGTTTTACCGTCCTTACTGTAAAAAAACCCTGCCTTTGTTTTAGTCAAAAGCCTTTCTTCTAGTCTTAATGGATGACCACTCATTGGCTAGTTCTTTGTATTGACCTTGAATATAAATGTAAATGTAATCATATCACCCCTTAGACGTCTCTTATGTAATGTAAATTAATTTATTCATTTACACAAATCATATCAATAGGTCATGAAATAAATTATTGCTGGGTATTGCCCCACCCACCAGCCACATCCCCTTCACAATGAGTTTGAGATCTCTATAGCAGCAAAGGGTTAAAATATTTTTTTTTCTTTTCATTCTTGCTTGTTATAGACCAAAGGTATTTTTTGTGCCAGGAAACAGTGGATGGGATTGGGTGTTGATCATGTGATGAGTGGTGGTGTGGCTGTGGGTAGAGCTAACGGGCACCTAGAGTGCCTTGCCTAGGGGTCCCTGAGATATAAATCCGGCCCTGAACAAGAGAAAGATTACTGAGTGCCCTGTTTATCTATGAATCCCTCTTTATTAATTCCTGACTGTTCTTAACTCATCAGTTTCACTTACAGCATCGGGAAACATTACATAATTCCCAGGTGGTCTCTGTGCCTTTCAATACGTGACACCAGGGGCGGACATCATTATCCGGGTTCCTGTGAGAAGGAGAAAAGCTGATACTCTAACATGGACACAATACAACGTGCCATATGTAAGAAGGTAAAAATGAACATATTCTAGGGCAAACCATAGGGAAAGATTAAAAATGCCCATTGATTTAAAGGAAAATTAACAACTCAAAATAATAAACCCCCACTTGCCTTATTACGGCCCCTATTAATTTTTAACCTGTGCCTTTGTTCAAGAGATAACACTCCTGGATTCATGTCCATGGAGGCGGACATGACAGTAGCTGGAAGTTATTTCAGGCTGAAGAGAGCAGAGTGCATGTGCTTATTTAACTCTTTAAAGTGATAGTAATATTTCATAATAAAAGCAGCTCCAATTAATCTTCAATGTATTTGGGCCATGGAGAGTGTTATTTCAATTCTGTCAGAGCTGTAGTACAAGAGTAAATGAATGATAAAATATCCCCCTTCCACCCATTTTACTGATGTAACACTGCTCACCTCAGAGCAGCAAGGTTGTGTCCAAGTGGATTGCAGAGATGGACAATGTTCAGTTAACGTAAAGGAAAAACCTGTCATGGGTGGCAGGGTTTTCATTGTTCTCACAGTAAGAAGACTGTCCCTTGCTGTGAGCTGTCTGGTCTTAAGACCAGATTCCACATCTGAGGGGAGGTTGATTACACTAGGTACAAGGGGCAGGAGGCGGATACTTTATCATTCAATTACTCTTGAACTACAAGTCTGACAGTATTGAAATAACACTCTCCATGGCCCAAATACTATGAAGATTAATTGGAGCTGCTGTTTTTGTGAAACATTACTATCACTTTAAGGACCAGTGGATTGTGCAACACATTAAGAACAATTAAGATTCCCATGTGTAGTGACCAGAGTTTGTCTCCTATTGTCCTGCTGGCAACCGTCATGTCCACCCCCATGGTCATGACATCCACGACTGATTGTAAATGTTATCTCTTGAAAACAGACACAAGAGCCAAATTCATAGGGGCCATTAGGGTTTTCTGGTCACAGTAAGGTAACAGATATTATCACCAGTTGTTTATTCTCCTTTATAAAGGGCTTTAACGCCTTCAATATTAGAGATGTCTACCATTTAAAGTAATAAGAATTTGAGGATTATTTTTTATTTGTCCCCTATAGTGTAGTTGGTTTGCTCCAGAATTTCTCCATTTGTACTTGTGCATATGGCCCTATGTCATTTACATTGTTGCAAGACAATAAAGACTTTTTATTTAATACTAGTTGAAAAGCCCATGTACACAGGCCACAGTGCCACCCAGCAACCTCGGCTGGTGGCCTGATCCTGTTGGCCGCGCTGCAGTCATGCACAGTACTGACTGGTCAAACATGCCGCAACTGATAACGGAGTGGGATGCTCCGAATTCAGAACGTAGTCCTCTCTGCGCACCTTCCTGGGCTTGGTCCCAGGATGGTGCGCAGAGAGGACTACGGTCTGAATTTGGAGCGCCCCGCTCCGTTATCAGCCGCGGCACGGGCAGTCTCTACTGCGCATGACAGCTTCTGACAAACATACCTAGCGAATTATTATATAGGATGGCAGTGTGGGAGTGGTAAGAATTGTACATTAAACCTTTGAGTGCCAGAGTGGTGCCCAACGCATTGCTTCACAATGTTTTGGGCATCCATCTGGCGCTCAAATGGTTTAACCCTTTGAGTGCCAGAGGGGTAGGCAACGCACTGCAAAGCAATGCGTTGCCTACCCCTCTGGCACTCAAAGGGTTAAAGCAAAGAAGGCAGGAATAGCACAAAGAGAAACATGACACTTCCCTTAAACTGGAACACGCGTGGAACAAAAAACTGCGCTACACTGTTTACTCACACGGAGGCTAGAGGCATCTGCAACTCACTGAGAAGCAATGCATCAAAGAATTTCCCAGCATCCAATGAGCTGAGACTATATTTAATCCCATAAGAACCAGATGAGTGTGCAATGCATCTTTCACTGGTCTGATCTTTAACCCTGTGAGTGCCAGTGGGATATCCAAAGCAATGCATTGGTTCCCCTACTGGCATGCAAAAGGGTTAAGGAGTTAAACTAACATTTATTATGACAATAATAATTATATATTAGTTATTTTCCTGCTGGGAGATAATTCATTAAAAATGCATTTACAGTTTAGAAAACTTAAAACCTGCTTATTTTCTTCTTATTTTTTTTTTTACATTTAAAAATATGCATAAAGTGACCACAAGGTGGTGTTGTTTCATTAGTTCCTGTGGAGAATTTTGGAAGAATGTAAAGCTCTCCAAATACAGAAATACAGCTTCATTATTTGAATAAAGAACTTCCTAGAGTGGAATGACAGACTCAGGAGGAAAGCCCTAAAATATAGATTTATTCATAAAAAATAATTATGATTGCTTTAACACATTGAGTGTCAGCGGAGTTGGCAATTCATTAGTCTGCAATGAGTAAAGTGTAATTTTGGCATTTAACCCTTTCGGTGTCATTGGTTTGCAATGCATTGCACACCCCTCTGGAAAGCAAATGGGGTTATAGGTAAATATGTCAATGTCTGATTTAAAGTGATAGTAATGGATCAGTTTAAGTTACTTTAATATTGTAGCTATTAAAAAAAATAAAGTAATTGAGGCCAGTCTTATCTCTTAAACCCTTATGGTTTGAGAGCTATACGATTTTAAAGTTCCCCTTTCCCTCCAGTTTTCCTGACGTCTACCTTACAGTAGGAAATTCTGGTCTTTTGACCGGCCGGCGGCTCTTCAGCAGAGCCGGAATAGCTCGATCTAAATGTACATACTTCATTGGAACGGTCTACAAAGTGTGCTTGCAAACCAGTCACACTTTGTAGACCGTTCCAATTAAGTATTTATGTTTAAATCGCGCTATTTCGGCTCTGCTGAAGAGCCACCAGCCGGTCTGCAGACCAGGATCTCCTGTTGTAAGATAGAGGCTGACATCAAGAAAAGGGGAGGAAAAGGGGAAATTTAAAATCGTATATCTCTCAAACCATAAAAGTATGAGAGATAAAACTGGCCTCAGTTACTTTATTTTTTAATATCTACAATATTAAAGTCACTTAAAATGATCCATTACTATCACTTTAAGGACCAGATGGGTATGTTTCACAATGGGTTGCACACCTTTCTGATACTTAAAGGGTTACTTTAAAAACAAAGGTCAATATATATATAAAAAGCAAATTGGAGTTATTCTGAAGTAAACCAACTGCACCATGAACATTCCTGTTAAACTAAATTGGGCTTTTAACCCCTTGAATGCTAGAGAGGTCTCCAAAAATGCTATTCAAGAGCATGGGAATTTAGGAATTTTTATTTGCCCTCTACGGTGCATTTGGTTTACACTAGAATAACTCCAGTTTGTTTTTATAAATATGGGCTAATGTAATGGTACTTTCCCTTTAAGGCAGCCATTCCTTCTCTGTCTCCGCCTCTCTCTTACCTGCTCCCTACACTCACCTGCAGTAGTTGTGGCTCCCCAGTCCCAGGAAGCGCGCGTTGTTCTTCCAGGTGGAATAACCTTTGTTCTGGACTAACGGGGAGTCCCATCGCAGACAGTGCGCCCCAGATGTAGTAATACTGTGAGTGCCACGGTATGTTGTGCCACGACCAGAATAACAGGACTTAGCAGCTGGGGGTCAAAAAATATGTATAATAATGAACATTGGCCTATATCTATGAAAGCAAATGCATTGGAGCAATACACTGGAGACCTCTCTAGTCTTCTAGGGGTTAAAAAACTCTAATCAGTTGCATGGGAATTTAGGATTTTTTATGTACCCCCTATGATGCAGTTGGTTTGCTCCAGAATAACTCCAGTTTGCTTTTATAAATATGGGCCAATGTTTTCTAAAAAGTATATCCTATTCAGTATACACTAATCTATTGGCAAGAGTAGGTAATATGTGGCTCTTCATCTGTATGGATTTTACATCTCCCATCATCTCTAATCAGGCTTTTGACAGGGGATGACGGGAGATGTAGTCCCAACTACTGGCAAGCCAAATGTTGGCTACCACTGAGCTACACTACGTAGTAGGTCTTAGTACAGCAAGTCCTTTTTTCCCTTAGTCCATGATTTGATCATTAACCCTTCAAGAACCAGTGATTACTGCAGAGCAGCTATTTACTGTGTTTATATCCACTGCTGCGGCTCAGTCAAGTCACACACTGAATCAAGAAATAACCAAGCTGAGCGGTCACAGTAAGTAAAGCTAATCATTTGGTTGGGTTTACATAAAATAGTAACGTATAACATAAGGTCACTGAAGCTGAGAAGGGTCACTGTATAGTACAACTGAAGTTATTATGGTGCAAACCACGTATACCATAGGACACAAATAAAAATGCCCATTGATTTAACACCTTAACCCTCTGAGTGCCAAATGGGTACGCAACGCAATGTGTTGCGTACCCCTCTGGCACTCAAAGGTAGGGTTGCCACCCAGCTGGTATTTTACCAGCAGGCCAATACAAAATTGGCTTCTGTCCATGTTAAGTCTATGGAGGGAATGCCATGGCCAGTATTTTTTTTTAAGAAAAGGTGGCGACCCTACTCAAAGGGTTAATGATTAATGACATGCCAGGACAGTCACGGCTGTTCGGTATGGAATTCGGCACAGCAATCCCAGAATTCACTGCTCCCCCAAAAAAGTGCCGTGGTTCTTAACGGTCGGCCCAACCGCAGATATTGCTGTCATGGGTTAAATTAGACTGTGACAGTACCCAGGATCTTCATGCCCACCACACAGTGTTGTTGGTCCCTGGTTGTTGTGTGCCCCATGTCTCCTCTGTAGTCTAGGGCACTGGTGGAGAAAGTGGCTCCGCTGCAGAGCCCTCGGTGAGATTACCTGGAGCTGCTCACCACTAGACCTGTGAGCCAAGTGAATTAGCTTCTGCAGGATTTAGTATTGGAATGGCGTTGCATAATTTATGAAGCCAAAAGGGTGACATTATAATGCTGCCTGCAGAAAAAGGGGTGACTTAAAAATGTAAAATGTCACCCCCCCAATGGCATTGCTCCAAAATGTCACCTGTTAGCCACTAAGCATAATACTTCTCATCTCTCTTCTTCTGCCTTTCTATCTCTTCTCCGTGGTTTACAGCCAGAAGTGCAGGAAAGAGAAGAGGCAGGAAGAGATCTTGCCCAGAGTGGGTAGTACGGGAGAGAGAAAACACGTCTTGGGAGGTGACAGCACCATCAGCTGTACATGACTTAGAAATGTCAACCAAACTCATGACCTAATCATTTATTTCCATTTGAAGAATGGCACTTTCAGATATTTAACTCTGGAATGTTATTTTGATGGATAAGTTAAAGGGGTAGTAATGTTTCACAAAAACAGCAGCTCTAATTAATCTTCATAGTATTTGGGCCATAGAGAGTGTTATTTCATTACTGTCTGAGTTGTAGTTCAAGAGTAATTGAATGATAAAGCATCCCCCTCCCACCCCTTTTACCTAGTGTAACACTGCTCACCTCAGATGTGGAATCTGGTCACTTGGTCTTAGTGTGAGCATAAAGAAAACCCTGCCCCCCTTGACAGGTTTTTCCTTATGCTCACTGAAGACTGTCCCTCTCTGCAATCCATAAGGACAGTCTTGCTGCTCTGATGTGAGCAATGTTACATCAGTAAAAGGGGCGGGAGGGGGATACTTTATCATTCAATTACTCTTGAACTACAACTCTGACAGTATTAACATAACACTCTCCATGGCCCAAATACTATGAAGATTAATCAGAGCTGCTTTTATTGTGAAACATTACTATCCCTTTAACCTTAACATTTAAAAGTATAGTATGTGCGTACCCCTCTGGCACTCACATGGTTAAACAAAAAAGTGTATTACTGTACTGTTAAATGTTAAGATTAACTTCTACATCAAAATAACACTCCAAGAGATGATTGGATCAATATAATTAACATCATAACTGCATAAGCCAATCAGAATTCGGAGTCTGAAAGCTGCATTCTTCAAATGCAACTAAAAGAAATGATTTGGTCTATGAGTTTGGTTGAAATAACCACTCAGTAGGTGAACTGTAACATTTTGAAGGGGTGGAGGGAAAAGAAGAGGCATTTTGAAGTCACTTTTTTACCAAGGGCAACATTTTTATGTCGCCATTTTGAAGGTCGCCATGTAGATGAGAACATTCTAATAGGATACACTCCTGCAGAGGCTGAGATGAGATTCCTCAGCCAAGTTCTGCGTCTCAGGTAGGGTTGCCACCTTTTCTTCAAAAAAATACCAGCCATGGCATTCTCTCCATAGACTTAACATTGGACAGAAGCCAATTTTTTACCGGCCTGCCGGTAAAATACCGGCTGGGTGGCAACCCTACTCTCAGGTAGACTTGAGGAGCAGAAGCCAACGGCATTTGAGTGCCTGGCAGGAAGATACAGGGTACTGGCATATAGACTTAACTACTTGAATGTTATAGAGCTCTTCAATACACTGTGAAGGGGAATTTTTATATACTCCCTATCTTGCTGTTGATTTGCACCAGAATTGCTCCAGTTTGCATAGTACATCAGCCTCCGTGTGGCAAGTCCATATACATAGCTTTACATTTGACTATTGTTTCACTTTACTAACACTAGGGGGCGATGCAGCATTACATTTTCTGGTGTCACCCTCAGCAGAAAAACATTTTTCGTAACTCAGTTGAGGTCTCTAGAACAGGGGCATCCAAGTTTTTTACATTGTGGGCACTTGATCAGAAATTAACATGTGTGAGGGTTGTATTCATTTTTTCAAAATTAGCATCAATGTTAAATTATAGAATGTTAGCTATTAAAAATAAAACACTTTCCAAATTTCCCATTGACTGAAATGTGTATTTTAACCCCTCGAATGCTAGAGATGTATCCAATTAAACCCTACTCAGCAGGAATCTTGTTGCAGTCTGCCAGTGCCCGGCACTTAGTGATCTACTGGTGGGTCTCAGTCTATTGGGCACCTCTGCTTTACAGTAAATCGAGGATTGGAGAAATTCCTCCCGAGTGGCCATCTTTGGTCTAAACTAATTTGGATTGTAAATAAATCCCACTTTAACCCCTTGGATGCTAGAGCTTTCTTCATAATGCGTGGGAGTTTTCTCTAGCATTCAAGTGGTTAAAGATCATTAACCCTTCGAGTGCCAGAGGAGTACACAACGCATTGCAAAGCAATGTGTTGCATATCCCTCTGGCACTCAAAGGGTTAATACTAAGTTTCAACTTGCAATCATATGATAGTGATAGAAAATATCGCTACCTCTTTCGAGGGGTTAAAATAGCAATAAATATATTATGATCCTTTTGAATTAGCTAGTGCTAAAAGACATCACCATTTGTACTAGCCCTCTTTGCAAGGAAGCAGGTTCAAAATGTGAATGTACCAAGCATGCTGGGTTGTTTTGGATTCTGGCTAGAGACAGCTGGCCTGTACTGCTAACAGCTGAACATTACCAGTACCGACCACGTCTGCACTTTGCCTGCAAAGTATCCATACGCCTCTGTACTGGTACTCACCCGCTGCGCAGGCTGGCATAGTGCAGTACTCCCAGGTGTATTTACCATCCTTAAACACGTGGCACCAGGGCTTAGTGTCTCCATCTGGGTTTCTGTGCAAAATAAATAAATAAATAAATAATATATATGTGTATTTTCTAAGGAAGATATTTTCCATAATTTGATCGAGATGTCTGGAGGGTGGGTCTTCCCAAAGAGCAACCTAAGGAGAACTGACACCATAATAACTCCCAGCTTGCTTTACTATGGTCAGCAAATCCTAATGGCCCATGTGAATTTTCCACTTGTGTCTTTGCTCAAAAGATCACTCCTTCTATCAGTTCCAGATGTCATATGCATGGAGGCGGACATGACAGTTGTTAATATGACCACAGGACACAAACTCTGCTCACTGCACATGCTAATCTTAACCATTTAAAGACTAAAGAGTGGTGTGCAAATATTTCTTCACAATGCATTGTGCACCCCTCTGGTCCTTAAAGCATTATGTAGGCTCATGAACATAACTGGGAACTTTTTCTTGTTGACTACCTGGAGTGGACTCCTGTGGTGCTACTGGGGGAGATAAATGACGAGATTCTCATCCAAAAAGGGGCGGGTCTTAATTGTGAATGAGAGTGAGCTTAAGAAATGTTATAAAAGTAGGAGGAATAGGCTGGGGAAGGAGGAGAAGAGGATGGGGAGTGGGAGGAACAGACTGGAGAAGAACATAAGTGGGCAGACTTTCAGTAGGAACTCCCCACATCCAGAGAATCAGCCCCTGCCCCGTAATGCAGAGTAAAATAGCGGGACCATGAAAGAAATACTTCATTGGAACGGGCTACAAAGTGTGCTTGCAAATGAGGCCCACCATGTAGACAGTTCCAATGAAGTATTTGTTTCATGATCTCGCTATTTCGGCTCTGCTGAAGAGCCTCCGTCTGGTCGCACGACCAGACACTCCTGCTGACAGCTTGACAGGTCACATCAGGGAAAGGGGAGGGAAGGGGGAAGTTTATTTTTGTATATATCTCTCAAATCATAAAGGTTTGAGATATGGGACTTTGTTTAGTTTATTGCTGTAATATCTACAATACAATGTTTATACACAAAGACATTACTAATGCACTCGGTGTTGTGTCTGGTTAATGTCATATGGGAGGTCCAGTAAGTCAGGTGGCAACTTAATCCATTCAGTGGGAGGTGGAGTGAGTTGCTCACCACTCTGGCACTAAAATATTTAACCCTATGAGTACCAGAGAGGTATCCAACGCACACAGAGGGTTAAAAAAGGGTTTTGGCTGTTCTTGATGCTGATTCTGAGGTTGAGTGCATGTTCTCCAATATCAGATGCTAGTAACGTTTGCCCCACTCTGGTAGTAAATAGGATAAAGTGTGCCTTATTCTCCAATACCAAGTGATCTTCACACATTGCCAGTCACTTCTCTATTTCACCGATCCTTAGTGTATCATCCCCTGGAGGGATTCTGGATGAGACCAACGGTACTATAGCAGACAAATTAAATCCCTGTTGATTTAATTGGGAATTTTAACCCCTTCAATACTAGCGCATTCTCCAATACATTGCTTCACAAATGCATTGGAGTCCTCACTAGCATTCAAGATTTAAAAACCACTTTTAACCCCTTAAAGACCCTTGACGGTCATGGCATGTCATGGGTTGTTTTGCGTTAATGACCCATGACGTGCCAGGACCGTCATGGAATTCCAGGCTCCCTGCGCAGCTGCACGCCGTTCGGGAAGCCCGGAACCAGAAGAGAGAAAAAAAAAAAGGTCAGTGATCCTTAAGTGCTTAAGGGGTTAAATCAATGTGATTTGTTTATATGTTCCCTATGGTGCAGTTGGTTTGCTCCTGAATTGCTCCTATTCTTATTAAAGGAATAGTAAACTTTTATTGTTATGTTGTAGAGTTTTTTTGCTGAATGAATCAAAGGCACTCGCATTACTTAGATATACTTCCCTCCAATGTTAATTCTGCTTAAATGGTTGCTTTTCTGTATAAGCCCGGACACCTAGTGTCCAGACAGTGCCCCTACAGCTCACCTGGAGCTCTGTTCTGTTAGGTACAGTAAACCTCGCCATTATCAGGATCGACTAAAGGATCTGAACATGGATAGCTTGGAGGAGAGAAGACAGAGAGGGGATATGATAGAAACATACAAATACATGAAGGGATTCAACAAAGTGCAGGAGGTACGTCTCAAAGGAGTAAAAATGTTAGGACAAGAGGCCATAGTCTAAAACTAGAGGGACACAGGTTTAGATGTAATGTAAGAAAGTTTTACTTCACTAAGAGGGTGGTAGATAAGTGGAATAGCCTACCAGCAGAAGTGGTAGAAGTTAATACAGTGAGGAATGTAAGAATGCATGAGATAGGCATAAGACAAGACCAAGGACCAAAAAAGATTTGAGGTTTTTACAGTAGGAAAATGGGCAGACTAGATGGGCCGAATGCTCCTTATCTGCCTTCAAATTCTATGTTTCTATGAAGAAAAAACAAAGGCCATAACGCATACTCTTTTCCTAGTGGTTTCCCATTACTTGTCCTGCAGGATTAGTTACACACAAAGGCAGTACAAATCCATGCTGAAGTCTAATATGTCTTGCAGCTGTTTTTCCATTATGAGCATACATTTATGAAGTAATATACAGTGAGAGCCAACAGATCAAAGGTAAATAGCTAAAATGACTCCCCATCTCCAGTAAGTTAAAATATAAATTAATATAATATGGGAACTGAAGTCCCATTAGTAACTTGCTAGAACTGGGGTGTCAGTATATGTGTGATTCCATGCCTACAAGATGGACAATAGAATGATCTTGGGGTGTCAGTGTATGTGTGATTCTATGCCTACCACTGGAACAATAGAACAAGACTGTGGTGTCAGTGTATGTGTGATTCTACGCCTACCACTGGAACAATAGAACAAGACTGTGGTGTCAGCATATGTGTGATTTTATGCCTACCAGTGGGACAGTAGAACAAGACTGTGATGTCAGTGTATGTGCGATTCTATGCCTACCACTGGAACAATAGAACAAGACTGTGGTGTCAGTGTATGTGTGATTCTACGCCTACCACTGGAACAATAGAACAAGACTGTGGTGTCAGCATATGTGTGATTTTATGCCTACCAGTGGGACAGTAGAACAAGACTGTGATGTCAGTGTATGTGCGATTCTATGGCTACAAGTGGGACAATAGAATGGGAATGGGGTGTCATGTATGTGCGATTCTATGGCTACGAGTGGGACAGTAGAACGGGATTAGAGTGTCAATGTATGTGCAATTCTATGCCTGCCTTTGGGATAATAGAGCAAGACTGTGGTGTCAGTGTATGTGTGATTCTATGCCTACCATTGGGACAATAGAACAAGACTGTGGTGTCAGTGTATGTGCGATTCTATGACTATGAGTGGGACAATAGAACGGGACTGGGGTATCATGTATGTGTGATTCTATGGCTATGAGTGGGACAGTAGAACGGGATTAGAGTTTCAATGTATGTGCGATTCTATGCCTACCATTGGGATAATAGAGCAAGACTGTTGTGTCAGTGTATGTGTGATTCTATGCCTACCATTAGGACAATAGAACAAGACTGTGGTGTCAGTGTATGTGTGATTCTACGGCTAAGAGTAGGACAATAGAATGGGACTGGAGTGTTATTGTATATGTGATTCTATGGCTACGAGTGGGACAAGCCTGGGGTGTTAATTTATGTATGGTTTTGTGGCAGCCAATGGGACAATAAAACAACGCTGGGGTTTCAGACTGTATTGTTGGTGGGTTTTAACATGCAAAGGGCACTCTATGCATGCATTTTGTGAGTGCAGAAATACTGGAGGAAGATGTATCAAACTATTGGGTGTTAACACTCAGCACATACAATAGAATAATGAATGGATTAGGCAGTTCCATTGTTTTATATGGGTGGGATTCTAGTGGAAATGTATAAATTTACCATGTGAAGATGGATTACAATGCAGATAGATTAATTTCAAACTATGACTTTAAAACCACTATCAACCTTTATTTTTCATGTTGGGGTAATAGAATTGAGTCCCTGGTGTTAAGACAGTTATTCTTTTGCTTTCTATGGTGAGGTGAGCTGCCATTCTTGGGTGTGATAGTAACAGCTTCATCACTTCCTGGCACCTTGTTTGCTATAACATGTAAAGCAACAGTCAGCAGTGGAGTGTCCTTGATTTCCACAGCACGAAAAGCCCTACAATTTCTACTTTTTATTATAAAACGTTTCTGATACTTTGCAAAGTGTTGCACACCCCCAGTCCTCAAGGGTTAAGGATTTGATTCCACAGCAGATGATAAATATTACCATAGATTCATTTTGAATTCTATCAGGAAATGTAAAGATAACGTCCATGTACATGAATAATGCTATAATAAACCAGTATGTTACCTGCAGTAGTTGTGGTTCCCCAGTCCCAGGTACATAGCGTCTCTGCGCTGTGCATTATATCTTTGCTCACTGAGCCCCACTGAGTTCCAGTTCACACAAACTGCTCCGCTCTGTGTCTGGCTGTGGGTTCCTCTGTATGTCTGCCCCGATCCCTCGTAACATGAGGCTAGAGTATCTGAACAGAGATACTTGGTACCATTATACAGTGAAACATATGTTCATTATCTTTGTATAGAGATATACAGCGTCAGTTATACAGTGCAGCATATTCACTATTGGTATATAGAGATATTCAGTAATATTATACAGTTCATCATTATCATTGTAGAGAGATACGCAAATCATTATATACAGAAGTGCAACATGATCAATATCAGTGCATAGAGATACTCAGTACCATTCTACAGTGCAGGGTGATTATTATCAGTGTATAGAGGTATTCAGTATCATTATACAGTGCAGGGTGTTCATTATCATTGTATAGAGACATTGACTATCATTGTACAGTGCCGTGCTGTTTAATCATACCAGTGTTGAGAGATACTTAATACAGTCCAGAAAGTCCTGGTGGGAACCCATCAACACTGACCCAAATGCCTACTCACCAATGTATCCTTACAATACAATAGTATAGACATACTTACTGCCATTATTAAGTGCATAATAATTATCATTCTATAAAGATGCTCACTGCCGTTATACACTGTAGTATATTCATTATAGAGGCACTCAGTACAATTATGCAGTGCACTGTGCTCATTATCTGTCACACTGCTAGCAGTGGAACTCTGGAAGCATTGGATAATTGCAGTGGCCTGAGCTGAGCAAAAACATGCATCCTGGTTTGAACCCCAGGCCCATAACTCCCAACATTTCACATCGCCAAAGTGGGACAATTTTGTTTTAGCTGGTGTTTCTTGGGGAAGATCTCGTGGGAGGAACATTACTGCAAATTTTATGTTATTTCATGACATTTGAAACCTCTTTGTGTAACTCAATAAATGAATTAGAACAAGTATTTTATGTACACATACTAATATATAAATGCATATACTGAAATCTAAACAAACAATAATGTGAGTATCATTGCTGTGGAGAAATGTGATGCAGTTATATACATACCTGGGAACTTCCAGTTGAGGGCTACCCGGAGGGTAGTCCTCTGTTCACCAGGGGGTGACAAAAATGACGCTAATCGCGTCAAAAAAGGACGGGGCTTGCCGCGAGTGAGGGGGGGACTTAACCCTTTGAGTGCCAGAGTGGTACGGAATGCATTGCAAAGCAATGCATTCCTTACCACTCTGGCACTCAGAGGGTTAAAGGTGTCACACAGAAGGCTGGGGACTGAGGATCAGCGGGAGAAAAAGCGGATGTGGCAGAGTTTCAATAGAAACTCTCCACATCCGGAGGAATCTGCCTCTGCCCCGGAGACCCGGTAAAGTTCTGTCAGAACCGGAGTCTCCGGGGCAAATCCGGAGAGTTCCCAGGTATGGTTATATACGCCACACAGTCTGATCTCCTAAAAAGAGGGACACAAGGTAGGAAAGATAGACAGAGAGATTTGGGTCTCAAAGAGGTACTGTCCCTCCTACAGAGGGAGGTATGTAGTCCCACTTGAAGAACTCCAAATACAGCATGGAAATCACTAGAGGCAAGTTGGTGGTTAACAGATCCATGTCAGGGTAGGCTGAGAAGATATGAGGTCACATAGCACTCTCAGGCCAAGGAAGGAGGCAAGCAAACAGAGTATCCAAGGTCAAACGGAGGTCATGGGCCACTGAATCAGAGTCCAAAGTCCAAGCTGAAGTCAAATTCAAAGATCAGTCAACAATAGAGTACCTAACAGTATAAGTAAAGAGGCTAAAACAGCTGAGCATAGTATTCCAGGAAACATACGCTTACATATTCATGCACCTGCAATGCACACGATTGGGACCAATCAGGGTGCAAGGAGTGATGAGGGAATGTATGTAAGCAATTAGCAAGTGTTAATATGCAAATGAGCATATAATTTAATTGCAAGAATGATTCTGCATGTGCCTAAATCAAGACTGGGCAAGTCAAGTCCTGGCAGGAACCCATCAAGGCTGACTAGACTGGATAACAACCAAGGTAACCTTACAATATCAGGGTAGGAATATTCAGTATAATTATATACTTCAGCATGGTCATTATCAGTTTATAGAGATATTCAGTACCATTATACAGTGCAGTATATTCATTATGATTGCATAGAGATATTCAGTATCGTTGCACAGTGCAGCATGCACATAATCATTGTATAGAGATTCTTAGTATCATTATACAGCACAAGGTGTTCATTATAAATGTATATAGACAATCAATAGTACCGATACTCTGTATGGTTATACAGTGCTGACCATTATCAGTGCATAGAGATACTCAGAATCATTATACAGTGAAGCATGTTCATTATCAGTGTACACAGATACTCTGTATCGTTATACAATGCTGACCATTATCAGTGCATAGAGATACTCAGAATCATTATACAGTGAAGCATGTTCATTATCAGTGTACACAGATACTCTGTATCGTTATACAGTGCTGACTATTTTCAGTGCATAGAGATACTCGTTATAATTACACAGAGCAGCGTGATCATTTTCAGTGCATAGAGATACTCGGTATAATTAGACTGTGCAGTGTTCATGATCAATGTACAGAGCAGTGATGGGCAATGGGAGGCCCTTCAGCTGTTCAGGACTTCAAATTCCAGCGTTCCCAGACAGCTAACAGGAAGGATGGGAATTGTAGTACGGAATAGCTGGAGGCCCTCGTGTTACCCTTACCTGGTATAGAGATACTCAAAACCATTATATAAAGCACTTACCTGTCTCACAGTTCTCTCCACTAAATCCACTGGGGCAGTGGCATAGGTAGTGTGCAGAGTACAGAGCCTGCTGGCAGCGCCCTCCGTTGTAACATTTTTTGTCTGTGCAATCTGTTGGGAGAGGTGAGTACAGGTGATTGCCTACAAGTGAGTAACTGCTTGAGAGTATGAGTGTCCTCTGGCGTCTATCTTCAGGTATACATTCATTCCAAAGATTTGCATTTTACTTGTATAGGCACCATTGTGAGTAACCCTGGGGTGTACCTTTTTGTATTTGCCAGTCTAAATATGCTTCTAGTGTATACCATGCTGTTTGTGCTAATGTGAATTCTCAAAGATGTGTGCCCTCTATGTGTGACCACCTGCTGGACCTTGTCCCCATGTGTATCCTATTGAAATGTCCCCCTCTATTTGGAGACCATCAAAACGGCGAGATCAGAATGTCGTCTGCACCATGTGGACGAGATCAGGATATTGCTCTTATCAAAAGGGCGACATTCTGATGATGCAAGCTTAAAGGGGTGTATCACCCCTATACATGTTAGCCTTAATAGTTAGCGTATATAGCGAATGTGTGTAAACGTGTATTAATTTATTTTTTTAAAGCTCTGTTTTGTCAAAGTTGAAGGAATAAACGCTGCCCTGCACCTACTTCCGCATAGACTGCAGGTACAGCTCTGTAACCTCAGTCCGTCACTCTACCTCTGCTCCCCTCCCTCTATCCAGCCTCCTCCGATGACGGAGGCTTTCTGCCTGCAAGCTGAAGAGCGCTCTTATTGGCAGAGAAGACAATAAGAGAGCGATCCAGCTTACAGACAGAAAGCCTCTGTCATCAGATGAGGCTGGATAGAGGGAGGAGAGCAGAGGCAGAGTGACAGACTGAACAATGCGTTGCGGACCCTCCTGCACTCAAAGGGTTAAAATAAGTGGGACATTCTGATGTGGGCTTCTGAGAGGAAGAGGGCTTCTTAACCCTTTGAGTACAAGAGGGGTCCACTCTCTGGCACTCAAACGGTTAAAGCACAGATGGATTACGCTATTACGCTATGCATTACGCTATTTTCTTTCTTTATTTGGGGGAGTGAGGAGAAGATGGGATGTTATTTATTTGGGGGGGTGAGAAGAAGATGGGACGTTATTTATTTGGGGGAGTGAGGAGAAGATGGGACGTTATTTATTTGGGGGGGTGAGAAAAAGATGGGATATTATTTATTTGGGGGAGTGAGGAGAAGATGCAACGTTATTTATTTGGGGGTGAGGAGAAGATGGGACGTTATTTATTTGGGGGCTGAGGAGAAGATGGGATGTTATTTATTTGGAGGGTGAGGAGAAGATGGGATGTTATTTATTGGGGGGGTGAGGAGAAGATGGGATGTTATTTATCTGGGGGAGTGAGGAGAGATGGGAAGTTATTTATGTGGGGGGTGAGGAGAAGATGGGAAGTTATTTATTGGGGGGTGAGAAGAAGATGGGACGTTATTTATTGGGGGGTGAGGAGAAGATGGGACGTTATTTATTTGGGGGCTGAGGAGAAGATGGGACGTTATTTATTTGGGGGGGTGAGGAGAAGATGGGAAGTTATTTATTTGGGGGGGTGAGGAGAAGATGGTAAGTTATTTATTTGGGGGGGTGAGGAGAAGATGGGAAGTTATTTATTGGGGGTGAGGAGAAGATGGGACGTTATTTATTGGGGAATGAGGAGAAGATGGGACGTTATTTATTTGGGGGGGTGAAGAGAAGATAGGAAGTTATTTATTTGGGGGGGTGAGGAGAAGATGGGACGTTATTTATTAGGGGATGAGGAGAAGATGGGACGTTATTTATTTGGGGGGTGAGGAGAAGATGGGACGTTATTTATTTGGGGGGTGAGGAGAAGATGGGACGTTATTTATTTGGGGGGTGAGGAGAAGATGGAACGTTATTTATATTAAGGCACAGATGGAGGGTATGCATTACACTATTTTCTTGGCGACACTAAAGTGTGCGACATCACAATGTCACCTTCTTGATGCGGGTGACATTCTGATGTCGCCCGCATGGTGCAGGTGACGTTTCATGGTCTCCAAATAGAGGGGGACATCTCAATAGTAAACCGTCACCATAATATATATGCCCAGCCACATATACAAGACACCCTCTAGCAATAGCCAATTTCTCACCTATAACAGGCACACTGTGGCATCGACTTCGTCCACCCTCACAGCGGCAGAATTCTACCCTCCTGCCTGCTGGGCGCAGCCAACTGTCTGCCTGCTTGAAGATCCTTCCAGTGGGGCGATCTATGCACAGGGCTGCATGGCAGAGACAAAGAGGAACTCACATGGAGTCAAGCATCAAACGTATATCCTCTATCTATGATATTGCCCACCAAACCCAGAGCCTACCGGGCACAGAAAACCTAATCACTTCTTCATTAAGAAGGACTGGGACAAACCATCTGCACAGCAGGCGACAAAAATATATTCCCCAAATATCTATTGATTTAAATGGAGATTTTAACCGCTTGAAGGCTACAGAGGTTTCCAAGGCATTACTTCATAATGTGTCAGAGATCTCTCTAGCATTCAATTCAAATCAATGAAGATTTAAATTTGTCCCTATGGTGTAATTGGTTTGCCCCAGAATTGATCCAAATAGAACATCAGCATCCTAATATCAATAGCTG
Source organism: Rhinophrynus dorsalis (assembly GCA_037306005.1). Classification (NCBI taxonomy): domain Eukaryota; kingdom Metazoa; phylum Chordata; class Amphibia; order Anura; family Rhinophrynidae; genus Rhinophrynus; species Rhinophrynus dorsalis. The sequence goes on from CM074721.1 coordinate 495,445,774, forward strand.
TACATTTTATAGACTAAAGTGAAGTTCTATGGAATCACTACTCCACTGACTAATGTCCCTTTACCACCAATGTCTTATAAATCCTTGTGCGGTAGAGGCATGTCCAGTGCAATGTGTTGCAGATGTCTCTAGCATTGATTGGTTTAAACATTTCAAAACCCCTTATCTTTTATTTATGTCCCAATATCCATCTCTTACATGAATTCATTTATCTATAATTACTTTCTCATGATTTCCTCTCTTCCCCACTAACCCTTGTTCATTCCTTCCTCTCCCCTCCCATATCTCACATTCTCTATTCCCATCCCTTTGGCCTAATCCCAAGTTGAGAAATTTGAGGGTAATCACATTTATATGTCCTTGTTCCTCTCTTCACACGGTGATGAAAACCCTAGATTAAAGAAGAGAGAAGGTCAGACACCAGGTAGAACCACAGACATTTGACACTAGAAGAAAATGTAGTCAGACCTACAGCCCAATCTAGCCTACGGTTTATCACCAAATTTGGCAGGGAGAAGGGATCTGCTGAGTACTGCATGCTTTTTAATTGGATCAGTAGAATCGGAAATATACAAGTTTAAAAAAAAAAAAACTTGTATGGCCATGTAATCGGTACATGTGCTCAGTATAAAGGGTTAGTAATGTGTCATTTTTACAGTAGGATTGAGTATTCAATATATATTTGAATACTGATCTGTAGCTGTATAAGCACGCATAAGTTTGCTGTTTTACTTTTATTGTATAATAAACTTCCCCCTCCCGCCCCTTTTACTTATGTCAGCAGCCTCAGGAAGCCAATTCGGACAGAATGCGACAAGGGACAATCTTCTTCCAGTATAAGGAAGAACCTACCCTTCTTTGTCAAGGGAGTTCCTTATACTGAAGGAAAGAAGATTGTCCCTCATTGTGATCTGTCCGGTCCGATGACCAGATTGCAGATCTGAGGGGAGACTGCTTCAGGTAAGTAAAAGGGGCGGTAGGGGAAAACGTTATTATACAATCAAAGTAAAACAGCAAACTTATCCATGCTTATACAGCTACATATTAGTATACAAATATATATATATAGAATACTCAATCCTACAGTAGAAATGACACAATACTATACTATAACTTATGTTACTATAGGTAGGGTTATTTAGGTTGTGGTAGGCTGCTATCTACTTATGATTGATGGGACTGATCTCTGAGGTGTTTAAGATCTCATCCCTCACTAAATTTTCTATCCTTAGATATGCTATCATAGACACCAACATTTTGACACGTTTCTAGTATTCAGTGGGTTAAAATTAAGGCAACAGGATTTTTATCTGATCCACAAGTCCCACTACTGCTGCCTCTTCATACCTCCCAACATTTCAAATTGCCACACAGGGACACTTGTGTTTTAGGGGGCGTTGCTGGGGGCATGGCTGGTGGGCGGTGCATTACAGAGACTAATTTATAAACACATATACTGACGTTTAAACAAACATTAATGTGAGATTTATTGCTGTGGAGCAATGTGATACACCTATATACACACCACACGGTCTGATCTACTAAACACAGAGACACCAGGGCGATACACTTGTATACACGCCACACAGTCTGATCTACTAAACAGAGGGACACCAGGGTGGGGAAGAGGGACACAAGAAAGGGATGTATTAATGTGAATGTTATTGCTGTGGAGCAATGTGATACACTTATATACACACCACACAGTCTGATCTCCTAAACACAGGGACACCAGTGCGATACACTTGTATAAACACCACACAGTCTGATCTACTAAACAGAGGGACACCAGGGTGGGGAAGAGGGACACAAGAAAGGGATGTATTAATGTGAGTGTTATTGCTGTGGAGCAATGTGATATACCTATATACACACCACACAGTCTGATCTCCTAAACACAGGGACACCAGGGTGGGGAAGAGGGACACAAAGAAGGGATGTATTAATGTGAGTGTTATTGCTGTGGAGCAATGTGATATACCTATATACACACCACACAGTCTGATCTCCTAAACACAGGGACACCAGGGTGGGGAAGAGGGACACAAAGAAGGGATGTATTAATGTGAGTGTTATTGCTGTGGAGCAATGTGATACACTTATACAAACACACACTACACAGTCTGATCTACTAATCACAGGGACACCAGGGTGGGGAAGAGGGACACAAGGAAGGGATGTATTAATGTGAGTGTTATTACTGTGGAGCAATGTGATACACCTATATACACACCACACAGTCTGATCTCCTAAACACAGGGACACCAGGATGATACACTTATATACACACCACACAGTCTGATCTCCTAAACACAGGGACACCAGGGTGGGGAAGAGGGACACAAGGAAGGGATGTATTAATGTGAGTGTTATTGCTGTGGAGCAATGTGATACACCTATATACACACCACACAGTCTGATCTCCTAAACACAGGGACACCAGGGTGGGGAAGAGGGACACAAGGAAAGGATGTATTAATGTGAGTGTTATTGCTGTGGTACAATGTGATACACCTATAAACACACAACACACAAATTGATCTCTTAAAAAGAGGGACATAAGGGTGGGAAAGAGGGACAGAGGGATTTGGGTCTAGAAGAGGGACTGTCCCTCCTAAAGAGGGACACTTGGGAGGTATGCCTCTGTTTGTCACACATACACACACACGCCTTTATATGGGCTTAACATTTTGAATAGAAATGTGGCCCTTGGATCAAAATAATTGCCCACCCCTGATCTAGGAGGTGACTTGTTTTTGCCAGTCTTACTGCACCCAAATTTTCTGCTTCTGCCTCCAATCATCTCACCTCAAGGCTGGAAGACACGACTCCTCCAATTAGGAAAATGAAGAAGATCTTCATGTTACTGTGACCAGGAACAGACCAGCCAGCCTGAAACAGGTAAAGAAGATTAATGTATGGTAAGAAAGGAGAAGACAATTCCACAAGGAGACATCCATCTGTAGACTTTCTAACTTCCTTCTCAACACAACACAGATATGTCCTGCTTCCCTAAGGTTAATACCTAGGGCTGCCACCTCAGCCCTTTAATACCAGTTGATTATAAAGATACAGGTCGCAGGGCTTCATAGCAACCATTGAAGCACCACAACAACAACAACAAGCAGCCTCCATCCCATCATCTTCAGCCAGACTTAATCTGATGTTGGACTATGACCCATGATTCTCAGCTAGCCAACAGCTGGTTCAGGATGATAGGGGTTGTAATCAAATAACAGCTGGAGGATAACAAAAAGCCCACACCTCTAGTAGCATTATTACAAATTATTCATATACAACCCTGTGATATGCATTTTTCATAAGCAACTAACATTAACCCTTTGAATGCCAGAGGGGTATGCAACGCATTGCTGGCCCTCAATGGGTTAAAGGAAGACTAACATATCCTACTACTAACCCCACACATAGCTTAGTCTGGGTAGCAAATCCTAATGGCCACTATGAATACATTGTATGTGGGTTGGTTTCCCCAGAAGTAGTCTTTAATTAATACTAGATATCTTATCCATGGAGGCAGACATGATTGTAGCAGGACTCCAAGGCCCCAGACTCCTCCCAGTGAACGCTGATTATAAATACTTCAGGGAGTTTGAGCTCAGTGAACCCTGTGAAAGAATCATGTCTGCCTCCACAGAAATGAGATCAGCACTAAGGAAAGATTCACTCTGGAGAATCGTCCAAACAGAATTGATTTATAGTAACCTTTAGGATTTTTGAGAATTGTGAGAAATCTATTTGTCCCCTATGGTACTGTTACTTTGCCCCAGGATTATTCCAGAATTCTCTTGAACGAACATAAGGCCCTATGACATTCTGTTCCTTTGCTTATCACTGATAATGTTCTGCCAACTGACTGACCTGTTCGCTTTCTTAGATCTGTGGAGCTTTTTTGGCGTTTCTCTGTAAATAAAGTCACTCCTGACTGGCACAACTGCATATGTGCGGTTTGGCAATATTTTCAATTTATCCATTAGCTGAAACTGAGACGGACCCTCCTCATTTCCGATACGTCAATAAACCCCCTCTGAGGCTTAACAATAAGCCTTTGTTTACGCTCAGTGTGAAGCACAAAGTAAAATTATTTAATATATATTTAGATATTGAAGTAACGGTCCTGTCAAGGACCTGATAAAGGTCAGGATCCCTAAGACCAAAATGTACTGATGCTAGCAACTTGTTTAACCCTCTCTGTCATTCAAAGACTTAAAGGAGCAGCAAACTGCCTTTTCTGTTGTGTATAACAAGGGTACTCTACTGCTGTGAAGTGTGTTTTCAGAGTTATTACAGTTTAAACTGTTGTTTTTTTACATTAACGGAGCTAATCTGTGTCCAGATTTCAGATAGTTATACAGAGTCACTGATAACAGTTCTTTATAGAATGTTATAGTAACAGATTTATCACTTCCTGTCATTTTGAACTTTCAGGAAGTGATAAAGTTGATACTTCCTGGAAGTTCAAACTGCTTTAACATTTTAGTAAAACAAGTGACAGCAGTGGGAACACCACTACAATATATGTTTGCTTGTTTTTTCCATAAAAAAAGTTCTCAACTCATATCCTCCAGGCACGCTAGCAGGCCAGGTCTTGAAGATTGTTTCAGTTTGAACACAGGCAAGTTAATTAGAGGTTCAGAAATGTGTATTCATTTTGATTTGAGTCCTGACCCTTTTAATGGATCCAGAAGGCACAGGTTGAGAACCACTTGTTTAAGTAAAACATCTCCCTGAGAAATGACATACTCATTCCAATTATGCTCCAAGATGTGTTAAAATTGTGATAAAGAGGGGATAACTTCTCCTTTATGATAAATGGTTCAATTCCTATGTTATTCTATGGAGACTAAGAAATAATATCTCTCTAGCTGGAAAGAGCTTATTTCCTTTTCATCATACCTAAGTGCAATGTGTTGGAGACGTCTCTTGTTTTCAAGGGATTAAAATCCCTGTTTAACAATAATGAGTGTTTGTGGAATTTTTTGGGGAATTTTTATTTGTCCCCATGGTGAAGTTCATTTGAACCTGAATCACTCTGGTTTTCTTTAAGCTTCACTTCCATTAGTAACCTTAGCCATAGGAGAGACTATTATTGTCATCTAAACACTGTTGTCCTAGGACAGTGGTTCTTAACCTGTGGGTTGCGACCCCGTCAGGGGTCGAATGACAATTTGCCAGGGGTCACCTAAAACCATCAGAAAATTGTTGCCTATTCTAATCTGTAAAACTTGTAATTGTCCGGGAGACCGGGACTGACAGTGCAGGCGCGGGTTGGTGCATTGCTTCTGGCCTCGGAACAGTATGGATGTCTTTATAACGGAGTAATTCAGTAATTACATCGAGAAGGAGCAGCAAAAATAATTTTACTGTTAGGGGTCACCACAAATTGGGCAATGTTATCAAAGGGTCGTGGCACTAGAGAGGTTGAGAACCGCTGTCCTAGGAGGAACTAACAACTCGACTCATTGGATGTCTCAGCAGTCTCTAACAGCTATTTAGCATTCAAGGGGTTAAAGTGAAGCATTATATATATAAAATGTATCGTACCTAAAATTGAAAATAAATCTTATACCTATATAATTATCTTGCATATTCCATTCTGTTAAAGCTGTCCTTCAATCTGTTTTGAACTTGCTTTTATAATACATGCAGGCAATCGTGTAGATATGATACTTTTTTCTACAAACCTGTAACCACTGAAAACATGTATGTATGTATATCTTTATTTATATGGCGCCACACAGTGTACGCATCACCTTACAATAGACATATGTTACAATAAATAAGAGGGGATGAAATAACTGCGACATTCATAGAAACAATGGGAGAGAGGTCCCTGCCCCAAGGAGCTTACAGTCTAAATGGGTAAAAGGAGACAAACAATGGTGTAGGAGGGTGTCAAGTGCTGAGATTACAAGTGTTGAGTTTGACCAAAGGCAGTGCATGGTCCTAGTGCTCCAGAAGATAAGATTTCAGGGTAGACTTAAAGACAGAGGGGGATTTTGCAAGACGTAGGGAAAGAGGTATGGAGTTCCATAGGTATGGAGCAGAAAGCAAGAAAGGATTGAGACGGGTGAGGGCAAAGGGTGTGGATGGTGCAACAAGAAGTGAAGAACATTTAAACCAGGTGAGTGAAAACCTGGACAGTAGACATTCAAACAGGTTGAAATACATTGTACTCTATCCCTGACTATTTTGTTTAAATGATACCTTTTTGACATTGTCTCTCTAGTGATCCCTGACAGAACCCTTTCTGCAAACAGATCCAGGGAGATCAATGTCAGGTAAAAAAGAAACCCCAAAAAACAGGTGAAAATTGAAAAAAAGTGAATAAAAAGTATAGGTACTCTGACTTTATTATGCACTTACAAGAATGTATAAAGTTGAAATAAAGGGTTACAATTCCTTAAATAAAATCCACTATTGGGCTCAATCTAACAGGTCTGTTGATATGGTTACATCCACTAGAATTAGGCCCATAAGATCAGTGGAACAGCCTAATCCATTTGCTATTCTTTTGTATGCAGTGAGCATTAACACATGTTAAGGGGATACATTTTCCTCCAGTATTTCTGTACCCCCCTCAAAACCAAGTGTACAATTCTAAACACATATTAAAATCCACCACCAAAAAGGCCTAAAATAACCCAACTCATACATGCCAAGTAGCCATATAAATTCATCATAAGTACAAGGAATGGCCCCCTCCTCCAGTCTCATGCAGCCTAACCCACCTTGTCTCACTGGTGGCCACAACACCACACATAAAATGACCCCACCTTGTCCCACAAAATCATAAATTCTGTTTTAACCCCTCTTCTTGTATCCACTGGTAGACCTCTCATCTTGCACTGTGACTGGCTGAGAGGTGAAGTTACTCCAGGTAACACCACCTCACAGCCAATGGGAGTGTGGGACAAAAAAATGTAAACGGCGGCAGGCCATATAAAAGTCAGTCCCTGTAAATATTTTTTCTATGGTGGACTGATAATGGCCCAGGCAGAACTAGCGTGTGTGTTTGTGGGTGGGGGGATTTGATTTTTAAGAGGTAGTGACAGTGATGGAAGGTTTTTAGGGTCTTTATTTTATATTTTTTTAAAGGACTACAACAGAGGAGCAGGGTGTTGCAAACATCACTGGACTTCCAATATCCAGGTAAGTTTAACTTTAAAAACACGTACATGGGGGGGGTGTAGGAGGGAATATGTCTCTGAATTTGTGATGACTACCAATGGGACATGGCGGGAGGAGGGATTCTGTTGTGTGATGTTGTGGCTACCAGTGGAATAAGATGCGGGGGATCATTTCATGTATGTTGTTATGACTAACAGTGGGACAAGGAAGGAGGGTCATTTTCTCTGCAGTGATGTGGTTACCAGTGGGATAGATCTGAGAGGTCAGTGGATATCCTACTGCAATGGTGTTGCCTAAATGATGGCCAACAAAATGGGCGACATCAACATGTTTCCTGTATCAAAATGGAGACATCAAATGTTGCCCGCATCAAAAGGGCGACATCAAAATGCTGCCGCACAGTTCAGTAATTTGGGGGTGTAGTTGAAGGTGGAGGAAGGGGAGCAGACTTTAGCATCAGACCTGGGGTGGCAGATGCAGTGACGGGTCAACAAAAGAAAGAAGGCAGCTATCAAGAAACAAGTCTGCATATCCACCTGTTTCTTGATAGCTGCCTTCTTGCTAGTGTTGACCCATCTCTGTATCTGCCCCCTAGGTATAGTAGTGTGGGTGCCAGTCCAGGAAGCACCCCACAGGAGGCAAGCAAATAGCCTATGGAGGAGAGTACTGGGCAGATCATCACTTCCTTTCATCATTTTAACCAATTCAATGGTAGGGTGGTCTGCAATATTATTCTATTGAAATCCCATAAGTGTAGGGGATGACTGTCTCAGTATCCTTCCATGATCAGCACACTGATTCCTCCTCCTTCTGCTGCATCCACACACCTCAGGAAGCAATCAAAAGCCCATCACAGACATGGAATGCCACCACAACTTTTTAAATGGTGACATCCAGAAGTCGTCATTTTGAAACCAGAGACGTACTGACGTCACAGTTTTCACATAGATGACATTTTCCAATTACTCTGACCATTTCTCCCCCTTTTGCACCTTGATCTTCCCACTTCCTGCCCACTTCTCCTCCTTTGTACCCTGTTCCTCCCACTTTCCGCCCACTTTTCCTCCTTTACACCCTATTCTTCCCATTTTCCACCCACTTCTCCCCACTTTATGACACAATAACGATAAACCCAGCCTCTTTATGATGCAAATCACATAATTTACATCCCCCTGGTCGTAGCACGAGTCCTCTCCAGGGGCCCAAGAGGACAAAGTTCCCAGGTATGCCTGAAGTGACCTCTTCAAGACACTTAACTTATAGTATAAGCTGAATTGAATCGAAAAAAGTTATTAGAGAAATAGGGCGCTTTTGTAGTATGAGTTGAATTTCGAAAAAAGTTATTAGATAAATAGGGCTCCTGATGATCTAGCAGCTGCAATAGAATTCAATTACCTATGAAGAAAAGATATAGCTCCAATAGACTTGATAGGCAGCACCAGATTTTCTACGTACCCTGTGTATTTGTCTACAGAATTACAGAAAACACTTTTATTGTTGCTAATTATTGAACCCAGCAGCTGTGTGGGAGGCAGAGCAGAAACGTGCAAATTGCATACTGTAGTGCCAGGATTCACTTATCTTCTTACTGCCCCGTGCTGTAATCGATGGAGTAAGACTCTAGGCCTTATTAATCAATCAAAGATGTGGATTCTGGAGCAAACCATTTGTGAACTACCATTGATTTAAACTGGGATTTTAAACCCTTGAATACAAGAGAGGTCCCCGACGCATTGCACTGCAATGGGTTGGAGACCTCTCTAGCATTCAAAGGGTTAAAAGACCCATTTAAATAAATGGAAATGTTCACATCTCCCTATGATTCAGCTGGTTTGCTCCAGAACTGCACCTCTTCAGCTAGATAAGTAAGTCCCTTGGTTGTTTAGAGAGAATGGAAGCCACATGTGGAGCTTTTGTGAGTATATAATGTTCCTTCAAAGTCTGAGGCTTACTTGCTTTATAAGTGAAATTAAAACAGCCTTAGGGTCAGTTTTGTGAGCCCTAAATCAGCTGTTAGAAGCTACAGATCAGCTGCAAAAAGGCATCTTTTCACATCTGCTCCTATGGAAGAATACTTGTGTTACAGACAATATCAGATGATAACTTCCCTTTAATCCTTTGAATACCACATGGTTGAGCAACGCATTGCTTTGGAATTCATTGCCCTCCACATTGGCACACAAAGGATGAAAGGAACATTAGCAGTTGGAGATACCTTTTAATGGATCAACTTAAAGAAACACTGAAACCTGAAAGTGAAATTGGGTTATATCATTTAAAAATAATGTACTTTCAGATAGCATCTGTGAAATTCAGGGTTGTTTTATGATTTATCCTTAAAACAGTACTAAAGTTGTATATTAATGCACATATGGGTTACCCTATAGAGACACAGTTTGGTTAATTGTGCAGAGCCAATGCTGTTAACCCTTTGAGTGCCAGGGGGTACGCAACGCATTGCTTTGTAATGCTTAGCGTACCCTTCTGACACGCAAAGGGTTAATGTATATACTTTAGTACCCACACCTATTCAGAAATGCCTAGTTCACGCTGGCAACTTTGTTGCAGAAAATTTGTTTTCAAGATGTTGCAGGAACACTAGATTGCCATTGAAAAATATTGTAACTGAATAAGTCATCCACATGAACTATCCTATAGAAACCAATGATATCTATTCCGTGAAACTTTTTACAGTAAACTTGCTGCAGCAAAATTTACAGTGTAAACCAGGCCAAAGGATGATATCGCATCTCAAACCACTAACAGACAATGAAACAATATCACTTCTGAAACACATAACAAGATTGCTTTGTGATGGGAGCCCCGAAACAAACAAAAACAACAAAAAAAATGAGACTATCTCTGGAAATCTGTGACAGCGGGTAGGTAGGAATGTGGGAGCTTTCAGGAGTTAAAATATAAACGTATCACTGTCTAAGAATGCTTCTAATAACCTA